>CAEFZP010001499.1:0-20000 GCA_903064625.1 Mallotus villosus
CTGTACTACACCCAAGCAGGAAGAACTCTCATTTCCTGCTGAGGATGAAAGACTCCACTTCGCTGGTATGTTAGGTGTGTTCCATGGAAGCCACGTAGATACGGGGGCGCACACCAGGCCTCGGACGCGATGGTCACCACGGTTACTCACTTCACGGCAGGGCCACTGGCCTCTTTAAACCATCAGAGTGACTTTATGAAAACATGGCCTGGTAAGATCTGGAAAGAACTTGTGTGTTTTCTTGCTCATGTTATCTTTGGTCGCCCACTTAAAAAGATAATCATTCTACCTAAAACAGACCTTTAAAACACTAAAAAAGTTATCGGATGTAGAACACACCAGGAGCGGTTAGATCATACTGTAGTTGTACACGTTTAACTTGTGTACAGTAACATGTGAAGGAAGTTCAATGCCCTCAACATGAAAGCTGTCCTTATCTTGAATTGGATAATATCCCATATTAAATGAAAATATTCAACATTTGTTTTATTTCTTCTGAACAACAGGTTATTTCCTGTGACTGGCTCCCGTCCTATCACTCCCCCCCGCCCACTTTCACTAGAGGAAATAGCAAAGTGCTGAAATATCACAGATTCCCTCCACCTCTGTCCTACTTGGTGGGGTCAATGTGTGTGTGTGTGTGTGTGTGTGTGTGTGTGTGTGTGTGTGTGTTTGTGTGTGTGTGTGTGTGCGTGCATGTGTGTGTGTGTGTGTGGGCAGAGGAAGTGTGCCCACCTTCTATTTCCTGTCCAAGTCGGGACTCACTTTCTCCCTTTGGGAAAAGTTCCTTGACCAATCTTGCTCCTACTTCTAATATCCACAGTCATACAGTCCATACAGTCAACCATAGTCAACCATACTGCCAACTCCACAGTAAACTTCAGCCTATAACGTGTGCAATGTTCCTCTTTTGCCCACGGTTTGGTCTGTTACCTGCTGAAAAGGTTAATTCTTTGTTCCACTATTCATTGACCTTTCAGTCAGAAATGATTTCTAACTATTATTTGAGTCCATTTAGGACTGAACGAACGTTAGGAGAAACAGACTGGGATAGGCGAGAGACAGAAATGTTTCTTCCTGCTAGTTTAACTGCACCTTGGTAAACAGATTATGAGGGGCAGTGCTTTAGCCGTGGAGTGGGGGGAGGGGGGGAGGGGGGACAGAGGGGTATTCGGTTTTAATTCCAAATATGACATAATCGACTTGCTTATGAGATAGAAGCAATCACTAGGGACGAGTGGGGCGCGCGCGCGTGTGTGTGTGTGTGTGTGGGCGCCGGCTGCTTTGAGAGGTAACGCCATAAAACTTCCTTCCTTGATAGACGGTCATCATGGAGGCAGGCTTTTATAAATTGAGTTGATCTTCGCTTAACACGCAGTCGGAAATAATTCGGTCCGAAACAAGGTTTATAGATTATTGAATGCGTTTTAAGCATTTAAACCGGAAAATGTTGTCTACAGTTGGACTACTTGTTGCTGCTCTTTCTCTCCTCTCGCGAGCTAAGGGGGAAGCCTACAGAGGATACTGCACAGAGAAGCAGTGCTTTGCCGTGTATCGATATTCATTCGACTTCGAAACTGCTGAAAAGAATTGTACAGGTGGAGACGGACACTTAATGTCAGTACGATCACTGGAATCCCATAATATCGTTTTGGATTTATTAGATCGTCTTACAGGGCAGTTTTGGATTGGCTTGTATTTGCCCAGTGGTCAGTGTTCCGACGATTCTTCCCCCTTGAGAGAGTACAGGTGGATCGATGGAAAGGGTACTAGTGACTTCCAGAGATGGGAGGAAGAGTCCACCAGGTGCTCAACATGCGTGTCTGTATCAACGGTCGATGCAGTTTGGACGGTGGAATCGTGCAATGATGACATCGATGGATTTATTTGTGAATATGATTTCCAAGATCCCTGCAAGCCCTTACCTGTCATAGGCGATGCATACGTCACGTATAGGACATATTATGGATTTGAAGTCCAAGACCCGACTGTGTTGCCTATGGGGACCGTTGCTACACACAAACCTTATGACTGGAAAGATATTTGTTTCTCTAAAGATGTGGATGCGTGCGCCTTGGTCGTGTGAAATATTAAACGGCGGTTGTGATCATGTATGTTCAGAAGGTGTGTGCACCTGTCCACCTGGAAGGATTCTCCAAGCCAATAACGTGTCTTGTGGTGATCCCTGCGATGACCTCGGATGTGAGCACAGGTGCACCAGAACAGATAACAGATACGAGTGCGACTGTTTCATGGGATACGCGCTGGGAGAGGACGGGAAGGGGTGCAAGGAAATGGATACAAATCCATGTGGTTCACGTCCATGTGAACACATCTGTACTCCGACAGGAGACAGTTTCATATGCTCGTGTAAGGATGGTTACGTCATCTCGGAAATGAACCCCACGCTCTGCCACATGCACTGTCCCTTTGATGAGTGTCCCACTGAATGCGACCCCAACACGTTCCAATGTCACTGTCCGCTAGGATATTTGGGCGATGAGAGGGGAGACACAAACATTTTGTGTTGACATTGATGAATGTTCGTCTGGCGAGTGTGAAAACCTAAATTGCACAAACACCTTTGGAAGTTATGTTTGCTCCTGCTTTGAAGGCTATTCTTTAATTGATGAAGAGTGTGTGAAAATTCCAGATACAACAGAAGTTAGACCTACAGATCATGCTTATACTAAAGCAAGCACTGGAACTGTCCTTGGAATTGTTGTTTGTACAGTGATGGTCATTTTAGGGATAATTGCCCTTGTCTGCCATATACACAAACGTTGTTGTAGCACATTTGAATTTGATTTAAAAGGCCAAGACAATATTTACTATTTGCAACAAGTAACAACTGAATCGTATAAAAAGATGTCAATATGAAGCAGGGTCCATAAAATATTGGTTTACCCTTTAGTCTACCATGAGCTATAGATTATTTTATTTTGTTCTCCGTATTTAGGCTACTGCAATGAAGTAACACAATAACAAGGCACAATGGCCAGGTAGAACCCACAATAGTGTTTATAGCATCATGTTTGGCCTCTTACCAGTTATGCTTCTGCCTGAACCGCCTGTGGAATATGGGCCATGTGCAAAGGGTATGGTTTAACTCAATTTAACCTTTGTTATATATACATTTACATTTTAGTCATTTAGCAGACACTCTTATCCAGAGGGACTTACAATAAGTACAGGGACATTCCAAGTAGGGTGAAGTGCCTTGCCCAAGAACACAACGTCATTTTTCACAGACGGGAATCGAACCAGTAACCTTCTGATTACTATCTCGATTCCCTAACCGCTCAGCCACCTGACTCCCCAGCCCCAAACTCATATGTAGCCTACATACATAGCTAACTTATCACATCCCTTGACTAAAGACCCAATATGTGCGTGTGACAGAGAGAGACGTGCGCCTTGCGTGCGTAATTAGAGATGTAATGAAGTCAGCCCTTGTTGGGTCGAGACAAAGTTTCCTTCCTTGACGCGCTAACATATGGAGGCTGTCCGCTAAGCTCCCACTTGACTGTAACCACTTACCTAGGCGCACAGAACTAAGTTCTGCATCGACTTTTCTCACAACGGAGTTAAAAAAATGAAGGAAATAATCAGAATTGTGTTTGCGTTCACTGTGCTGGTTGGAGGTAACGGAAAACCGCAGAGCGGATACTGCATCGGGAATCAATGTTTTGCGGTGTTCCAAAACCGCACGGACTTCCAAACCGCTCAACAACACTGCGAAATACAACACGGGAATTTAATGACAGTCAGGTCCTCCGTATCTCATGACATTATATCAGTCTTATTAGATAGTTTAAATGGATACTTCTGGATTGGTTTGCATTTACAGAGTGGACACTGTCCCGTCGACGATTCTGATTTGCGAGGCTACAAGTGGATAACGGGAGATAACGCAACCGACTTCCATAACTGGGGAACCGAGGACACTGCCTGCTCCGACAGATGTGTGTCGGTGTCCAACAGGGAGTTTAAGTGGATTGAGCAATCGTGTAACAAAGAGATAGCAGGGTTCCTGTGTGAATATTATTTTGAAAATACTTGCAACCCTTTCGTTGTAAGCGGCGGCGAGTCAGTGGAGTACATGACTCCATTAGGATTCCGAGGAGAGGATATGGCGTCATTACCACCAGGATCCACTGCCATACACAGTCAACATGAATCGAAATATATTTGTCTGTCTGAGAAATGGATGCAGGCACCATGGCACTGTGAGGTAACGGAAGGAGGTTGTGATATCGACTGTTTGTCAGTGGACCCAAATGTATGCATTTGCCCTCCTGGAAAAGTACAGAACGATAATAATGTTACATGTGAGTACGCGACAACTGACCCTTGTCTTGACTTTGGATGTGTGCAAATGTGCTACCAAAAACAGGACGGTCTCACGTCGTGTTTCACGCTGGCAGAGAGCGGGAAAGTACGCAGGGATGTCAACACGTGTGTGAAAGAGCAACACTGCCCTGGCGACAACTTTGAGTGCGTGAACACTGCAGGTGGGTTTGAATGCCGGTGCCAAGATGGATACATGTCACAAAACGGCATGTGCGTCGACATAAATGAATGCGTTGATATTCCTTGTGAACACAAATGCACCAACACCAAAGGCAGCTACAACTGTTCGTGTTATGACGGCTACATTAACGCGCCCACAAACTCTCATATGTGTAAGTTGCATTGCCCCTCTGTAGAGTGTCCCGCCGAATGCGACCCTAACGATAAACACCAATGCAACTGTCCTGACGGTTACATCATTGACCAAAGGGCCGAGGGTGTGTACTACTGCGTGGACATGAACGAGTGTGACATGTATCACTGTGAACAAGGCTGCATAAATTCGTACGGAAGCTTCGTGTGTCTATGTGATGTGGGGTACGTTTTAGTTGATGGAACCAACTGTCAAAAGGAAACACGTCCCACTGTCAAAAACTCTTGGTTCACAACACCGTCCGATGTCCTCGGTCCACCTCTGATGCCGTCGACACCCAGTCCCTCGGTTGTCACGGCGGGGGGTCTGTTAGGAATAGTAATATGTATAGTCATTGTTATCTTAGTCATGGTTTTAATTGCCCATTATATCCTAAAACAACGCGGCCAACTACAGACTTCAGATGACACCAAAACTCAAGGAGACGATTTGCACGATTTAGAAGAAGTAACGACAGAAAAGCAGAGTGAATGAGAAAAGTTGACACTTGATTTGAATAACAGATCGTTGTTTTTGACTAGGCGTGATAGTGAATGTATAAGCGTGTGGGTAACACTGTTTGTTTACACTGTTAACTTGCATTGGACGAATGTTAAATTCATGCCTGTTGTTTTTGTCATGTTTGAAGCCTCTAGGTAAAATGTTTACTGCGTCAGAATATAGGCTAATAGACACCAGTCATGTGTAAATACGAAGCCTTCAATGCAAGATCCACGTTTGGGAATCATCATTTATCATGCTGTAAACGACCTGCATTGCCAACACATTGCTCATGTGTAGACCCTACATTTCTTCGTGGGGAGAGCGCCACCGTGTGTATTAAAACCGTTTGCAGTGTTATTCTTATGTTCTTGTGTGCTACATAATTTTCTCTACAATCGTCCCACATAAGCTACATAGCTTAGGCCTACTCATTTCTTTTATGAGAAACGAATGGAATCTGTCCATAGTTAAACACTTGTTTTTGCCGATACATTTAGGCTACATTTTATTCATGTAGCAGATGCTTTTAACCAAAAAGATATGAAAAGTGTAGACAGTGAGTGCAGTAGAACTACCATTCAATTAACTTGCAGCAGCCTTGCATTATTGTTACACAACAATCAACCATCAACGTTTAAATTAGGCCTACGTAGTGAATGCTATCCCCTCCAGAGATCAAGCAACTCAGTTAGTTCAAAATAGTGAACACAGGGTTGGGGTCCGTAACTGCGCAACCATTTTTCTATTATGGGGCAATTAGGAAAGAATTCGGATTGTCCTTAGCCTACACAAAACATGAACCACTTACATATTCACAAATGAAACGTGCCACGATGGGAGATGAGGGGCGGGGTAACATGGGAGCGTCTGGGTAGGTTAAAGACCAGAATGATGACGGATGACCTTGAAGCCGCTATGGCAGACAGACTAGTGGTGACAGCTCAATCACCCCTACATTTCATCTCAGCACCCCTAAAAATAATAATAATTTTTTATAAAAATGGTTTATTATCATTTCATGCTGGTAGTTTGTGAAGAAAGGGACATCCTTAGTTTTTTCGTTTTGTAAAAAAAAATCTTATATAGTGCCAGATCACCAAAAAAGTCATTTAAGGTTATCTTTCCTATAAAACAGGTCTATAGCTTGCTCTTTTATTAAGTGAACTAAATGGCCTTGTGTTTTTATCTTATTTACACAACGGCATGTCATGCCCCCCCCCCTGTAAACCTGTAAAGCTGTAAACCTAGGGTAAACACTGTCTACTGTACTCTATTGTATTGTGCTAGGCTTCCTCCTCTCCTCATATCCTCTGCTTTCGTCTCCTTTCACAAAAACAACTTTTGAAAAACATGTAGCCTAGATCTGCGTTTTCAGTAGTATGAATCTGTGAGTGTGTATGTGTTTCATATGTGTTTGTGTAAGGACAGTCTGAATTATTTCCTAAACGGTCATAACCTTCCTTTGTTGCCAGTTTTTATTTATTTTGTCCGTTTCTGAAGACATCCCGGGCTTTCTAATGATGTCACGTGTGTGGAAAAACCTCAGGAACAACCTTGTAATTCTAGTAAATTAATTAAGTTACAGATGCAAAACAATAACAAATAAGAAAACTGTTGTATTTGGTTCCCCCATTTAAATGTGTTTATTTTATAAGTGATTAATAAAAAAACTAATCTCGAGACTCAGGGGGAGGTATAACTATAGGAGTCAATGATAAATTGAATTTAATTCCGGTTTATTGACCAATCCTGTGGAATCCCACAGCGAGAGCAACAGTCGACCTGCGAAGTTATGCAAGATCACACACACACACACACATTTCGACATGGAGAAAAAATAGGAACATAAGTCTTACGGAAGCAAACAGCTTAAATAGTAGGGTAGGGCATACTGGGTTGAAGAAAGAAAGACAATTATCGATGACTTGAACGCCCAAAAAGATTCGGACAAACCAACCCGAGAGAGAGGGAGACAACCCGAGAGCCGTGCTGGAAGAACGCATTCGCTAAACCTCGCGAAGGTATCGTTGGTCCGTAGGCTATTATAAGCAAATAGATATAGGCCTAGAAAAGATTTACTTTAGTTTGATTTACAAGATTTTCCTATAATAAGAGTAGGCTAAATGTTTCAATGAGCATCAAGGTGCTGGATTTAGGGCTAGACTAACAAACTTGACTATCAATTTAGGACAACTATTAGCGAATTAAAAACAGAACCGTTTTTTAAAATACCTACATGTTTGATATGAGCACAACTCTGAATTGTTTTATTTCTGGTGGGTTTTAGAGCTATTCTTAATTTGAAGACATTGTAGTAGAAAGGTCCATATTACATGTGTCAAAAGTTTCAACGGTAACAACTGTACGTCAGTATATCTGTGAAGGCCATACTTATCACAAACGTGAGTTTTAATTAAAAGTTGTATTAAACCAGTGGACTATGAACCCACTCTGTAAACATGCAATGTGCCCATGTCGATCTCGGGAGAGGTAAACAGTAGTCATATCAATCCAGTGCACCATTGTAGGGCTCAACGGTAAATAATAATCACAAAACAGTAGAAAGTGACTTTTGAATCTGCTTGTTACTAGGGTGATGATGACGACAACGAGGAGGAACCTTGCTCTGCTTGCCGTCCTCTTCTGCCTGGATGTGGCGAGCGGTTCTAAAGAATGCTTTCTAGAAGTCTCACCGTCCGAGACGAAGGCCCACTGTGCCTGGTGTTCACTCAGAGCTGTACCAGCGCTCCCTCCCTCCACCACTCACCTGGACGTCAGCATGAACTACATCCTGGAGGTCAACGCAACGTCCTTCTCTGGCCTGACGAGGCTTCAGGAACTGGACCTGGGGTGGCAGAAAGGTGAATCTCTGCTGATCAGGAGTAACACCTTCCTTCACTTGAGGGACCTGAGGAGGTTGTATTTGGGAAACAGTTTAAGGCTGCGACTCGAACAAGAAGCGTTTGTGGGACTGTCGAATCTGAGACTTCTCTCCTTGTTCAAATGTGGCTTGAATGAGTCAATTCTGGAGGGGCCTTACCTAAGTCCTCTGGTGTCTTTAGAAATACTGGATCTTTTTGGAAACGACGTCGAGAGAATCCGACCCGCGCCCTTCTTTGCAAACATGTTGGAGTTGAAGGAGTTGAACTTGACTTTGAACCGGATGGGTAGAATATGTGAGACCGATTTAGTGCCCTTTCAGAACAAGCATTTCCATCTCCTACAGCTGAAAAGTGTCTATCTGAACGACATGGGTGAAGAAAGCTTTGACTGGGAAGGATGTGGAAACCCTTTTCGCGGGCTGTCATTTGATACTCTTGATTTGTCTGTAAATGGATTCGATGTGAACGTGTTGGAGCGTTTTTTCAAAGCAATAAACGGCTCCAAAATCAGCCGTCTTCTCCTGAAACATGGGGTCGGTCGAGGCTTTTCCTACAACAACTTCAGAGATCCGGACAAGCTCACGTTCGAGGGCCTAAGTGGGAGTGAAATAAAGACGCTAGATTTAACCAATGGATATATTTTTGCGTTGCAGGAAGAAGTATTCAGACCATTTGGAAGCGCAGAAGAAATCAATTTATCTTACAATACCATAAATCAGATTAACGTTGGCGCATTTGCAGGTCTTGAAAGATTGGCAACGCTTAACCTGTCTCGAAATCTTCTTGGAGAAATCCACAGGTTTACGTTTGAGAACCTCCCCGCTCTTTCAGTCCTGGATTTATCATTTAACAACATCGGAGCTTTTGAACATAAAGCTTTGAATGGATTGTTCAATCTGCAGGGCCTTGACCTCAGAAGTAACTCCATTAGAAACATTCCTACTCTCTCACCCCTCCCAAAACTGGTGATACTTCGGTTGGATGATAACAAGATTGTACCCAAGTCTCTAACTGGCCTTATCAGTTTGGCTAAGAACAGTATCATCCTCAATGTTCAGGATAACAGGTTAACAAACTTAGAAGATGTGTACACTTTGCTATCCAGTCTCCAGAACCTGCAAATGCTCCAGTATGGTGGTAACTTCATGATGTGGTGCGATGATGTGAACAACAACATCTCCATCCCCGTCTCGAGCGTTCTCAAAGTGCTCGATCTAGAAAGAAGCTCCCTGCAGACCATCTGGGCTCAGGGGAAATGTCTGAACCTCTTCGACAACCTCAGCCAACTTGACATTCTCGCTTTGAATCACAACTCCCTCCAGTCTCTGCACCAGGGCATCTTCAAGGGCCTGACCTCCGTGACCTTTATCGACCTCTCCTTCAACCTCCTCACCCACCTCCAGCCCGACGTCTTCCCAGAGAGCCTGGTGAGGGTGGATCTCTCCTACAACGTCCTGGCTCACCCCGACCCGCTGGCCCTCCGCTCCGTCCGCTTCATCAACCTGATGGGGAACCCCTTTTACTGCGACTGCAACCTGGTGGGGTTCCTCACGTTCCTCAACACCACCAACGCCACGTTCCTGACCCCCACGGAGGAGTTCCGCTGCGAGTTCCCCTCTCAGTTCCACGGCGTGCCTCTGCTGGAGATGAACGCGGAGGGCTGCGAGGAGGACGACGAGGAGGAGGTCCAGGCGCTGAAGCTCTCTCTCTTCATCGTCTGCACCACCCTCCTCCTCCTCGTCATCGTCGGCGCCATCGCCTTCGTCCGTCTCCGCGGTTACCTGTTCACCCTCTACAAGCGGGCGAAGGGCCGGATCCTCCAAGGCCCCCGTCAGGAGCCCCCCGCGGACGCCCCCTACGACGCCTTCCTCTGCTTCAGCAACAACGACTACCGCTGGGTGGAGACGGCGTTCCTGAAGAGGCTCGACGCCCAGTTCTCCGACGACAACGTCCTGCGATGCTGTTTCGAGGCGAGGGATTTCCTCCCGGGAGAGAAACCACCTGAACAACATCCGAGACGCGGTGTTCGGCAGCAGGGTGACGGTGTGCCTGGTCTCACAGGAGTTCCTGAGGGACGGCTGGTGCCTGGAGGCCTTCTCCCTGGCCCAGAGCCGCATGCTGGAGGAACTCAGGAACCTGCTCGTCGTGGTGGTGGCGGGTAACGTACGTGTCATGGACGACCAATCAGAGGACCAGACAAATGATGAACTAATTACTACGAATATATATATTTCAAAGTAACTGTTATTATTAAAGCTCTCTCTTGGAAGTCGCTTTGGATAAAAGCTTCTGCTAAATGAATAAATGTAATTATTATTCTGGCTGTGTCTTTCAGTTAAATTCCTCAAGTACAGAACAAATACAACTTTTACAAATGTAATCAAGTATTCATTTTAATAGTATGTGTTGTGGTTGAAGGTGGCCCACTACAGACTGATGAAGCAGCCGGTCATCAGGACGTTTATCCAGAAGAGGGAGTACCTCCGCTGGCCAGAGGACGAGCAGGACCTGGAGTGGTTCTACGACCGGCTCACCTCCCAGATCCTGAAGAAGAAGGAGGCCAAGAGACCTCAGGATGCTGGGAACAACAACATCGTGGATATGGAACTGGAAAACATCAGAGTCGTAGAAATGTGAGGCTTTATTCGTTGTTATACTGTTTTTATATATGTATGATTTCAACTTTACAGTGAGAATTTTGAGTTTGTGTTTTGTTTTCACTGTTTTGTAAGGTTTTACCTATTTATACTACTGTGTTTTTTTTACTATAATGTTGAGATGCTTTAAGCATTTAGTTACACATAAGACCAAAGAGGAGTGACTGAGTTTTTCTACCACTAGATGGCAGTCTCAGCCGGTGATTACTTTTAAACTTTCCAACCTTTGTCTGTAGAAATTCTCAATCATTGAATGTAAGTGGATCTTTGTGAATTTTGTAAAACAAGAAACATGTACTATCAAAAAACTGATATTTAAAACAATCAGTAAACCTCTGACTGTGTGTATCTGGTTTGATAAAGTATCTACAAACATTTCTCTGTTCATTTCCCAGCACATGCATTTGACTAGAAGTGAATCCGTTTTCCTCACCACTTCCTGAATATAGGCTCACGAGCAAACAGGAAGCAAACAGGAAGCCACTAGCCTGGCTAACGCTTCCTTCCTGTGTTCCCTCCTCTCCACTTCCTATATATATAGCTCTGTTGTCCTGTAAATCCCCTCTTTATCAATGGGCACAGCCAGCGGAACAGTATTTTTAAAGGGAAGATATGAAGTTATTGGTTAAAGACATGTATGAGCAAATGACTTTGTCAAAACATTGAACGTTGTAGAGAAAAAATACGACTCAAATGCCATTTTAAAAGGAAAACTCAATATTTATCCAGTCAAGTCGTCTGTCCTGGAGGTATTTAAGGGCTGTGTTCTCAGGACAGGGGCGCTGGACGTTTAGAAAATACTTAACTAGTCACCACAGCTAATATTTGACCTTGTGTCAAAAGCAAATATGAGAATTCCCTTGAGGTCAGAGGTCGTCTGTTTAGAGACAGGAGATGACCCAGCTCTAGGAGACAGGAGATGACCCAGGCTCTAGGAGACAGGAGATGACCCAGGCTCTAGGAGACAGGAGATGACCCAGGCTCTAGGAGACAGGAGATGACCCAGGCTCTAGGAGACAGGAGATGACCCAGGCTCTAGGAGACAGGAGATGACCCAGGCTCTAGGAGACAGGAGATGACCCAGGCTCTAGGAGACAGGAGATGACCCAGGCTCTAGGAGACAGGAGATGACCCAGGCTCTAGGAGACAGGAGATGACCCAGGCTCTAGGAGACAGGAGATGACCCAGGCTCTAGGAGACAGGAGACGACCCAGGCTCTAGGAGACAGGAGATGACCCAGGCTCTAGGAGACAGGAGATGACCCAGGCTCTAGAGAACCTTCCAGACCAGTCTGGGTCAAATAACACCCACCACCGTCTGGAAACAACAATCTCAGACCCTCAGGTGTAACCTCAGGTGAGTCGAGGACTGTGTGCTCCAGAGTGGAGGGGAACGCTGGGAAAGTATAGACACAAACTGTCTGTGATTCTTCTCTTCATATCTGGAGAACACAGGCGGAAATCAAACTGAACAGTCCAAACTCTCTTTCCAAACAAGGAAAACTGGCAGTTTGTGTTGGCTTTCATCGCACTTCTCCTATTCTTTACACGGCGCCTAGAAAATAAAGAGCGTTTCTTGACTCTGACCACCGGAAAACTGTTAGAACTCTCTGCACCTCTGGTCCTTTACGTTCTGCTGTGCTTTCTAATGCACCGTTTGAATGTTGCTTTGGATAAAAGTGCCTGCTAGAGGAATCAAGTGTACAGTGCAATGGTGTCCAGCTGAATGAGACACAGCTGAGGGCTGATCGTCCGGCCAGAGACAGTCAGATACGTAACCTGGTCGTAAACCAGTTGACGGAGCACCTGCTGTCCCCCTTCCTTCCCTCTTTCTCTCCACCTCTCCCTCACTTACTCTCTCCATCCCTTACTTTCTTCATCCCTGCTCTGCCTCCCCCCTCCACTCCCTCCACCCTCAGACAGAAGGTAGTGGAAGTGTCCAGATGAAATGATGCATTTAATAGAGAACTGCTTTTCCCATCAGCCATGGGGGCTCTGGGGGTGGGTGAGTGTTTGGTGCCAGGATACATCCTGAGTTACTGCCCCAGAATCAGCTGAGTTACTGCCCCAGAATCAGATAGCAGTGACATTCCTCCCAGGCATGGAAGAGAGGGATGAAGAGGAGGAGGGGAGGGGGGGAGAAGGATGAAGGTGACTCGTTTCCCAGCTGACCTTCTGAGGAACAGGTGTGTTCTGCTCCAGACAGGAGCGGCCTTGCCAGCATGGAGGGAGAGAGAGACAGGGGGGAGTGAGGGAGGGAGAGAGGGGAGACATGGAGGGAGAGACAGGGGGAGAGGGGAAGGGAGAGACAGGGGAGAGAGGGGGAGGTCGAGCTCCACATCGCCAGTTTCCTACAGCTTGTTTCACTTGTGTCAAAGTGATCACACCACTGTACATGTCCCTCTAATAATAATAATCCTAAAGTGTGTTGAGTCAGCAGTGATACTGAAGCAGTGTGAGCGGACCCATTAAGAACACACGTGTGCATGGTCTGGTCTATCACAAACATGAGTAGGTATCCTTGACAAGGACACACACACACAATGACCCACCTTCTGCTCCAGTTCTGCCCACACAAGTCAGTGAATGCGTGTCCCTAGTTTCTCCCTGTGCCCCCCCTCCCCCACCCCCTCCATTCACACGCACACGGAGATGTGAAGAGAGTGTGTGTGGGTTTGTAGCATTCCTGAGAGCAGGGCAGCAGACAACAGGCCCAGGGTAAACACAGGCAAGTTTACTCAGGGACACCCTGGAAAGGTTCCTCCAGCCTCTCTCTGAGACTCTCAGCCTCTCTCAGCCTCACTAGTCTGACCCTCCAGCCTCTCCTAGCTCTGAGACTCCACCTCAGCCTCACTAGCCTTTTCCTCTAGCCTCTCCTAGCTCTGAGACTCCCCCTCAGCCTCACTAGCCTTTTCCTCTAGCCTCTCCTAGCTCTGGGACTCCACCTCAGCCTCACTAGTCTGACCCTCTAGCCTCTTCTAGCTCTGAGACTCCCCCTCAGCCTCACTAGCCTTTTCCTCTAGCCTCTCCTAGCTCTGGGACTCCACCTCAGCTCAGTCCTACCAGGAGCAGGACTTACACTACGGTCCATATAGGATGAGGAGAGGGAGGGGAGGAGGAGAGGGAGGGGAAGGAAGGAGGGAGAGAGAGGAGGGTAGGCGAGAGGAGATAAGCGGGAGAGAGGAGGGGAGGGTAGGAGAGAGGAGGGACGAGGGGGGAGGTGAGGGGAGCGGAGGAGAGGAAGAGGTAGAGGGGGGAGGAGGGACGAGAGCGGAAGGGAGGGAGAGCGAGGAGAGGGGAGGAGAGAGGAAGGGTAAGGGTGAGAGGGGGGAGGAGGGGAGAGGGGCGAGAGGGGAGAGAGAGAGAGGAGAGGTGACGAGGGGGGAGGAGGGGAGAGGGGGGAGCGAGGGGCGAGTGGAGGGTGGAGGGAGGAGGGGAGGGGGGAGAGGAGGGAAGGGGAGAGGGGTGGGAGAGGAGGGGGAGGGAGGGGAGGAGGGAGGACGGGGAGAGAGGAGGGGAGGGGGGAGGAGGGGAGAGGAGGAGAGGGGGAGAGGAGGGGAGAGGAGGGAGGAGGGAGGAGGGGAGAGGGGGGAGGAGGAGGAGGGAGGAGGTAAGGGGAGGGGGGGAGGAGGGAGGAGGGAGGAGGGGAGAGTGGGGAGGAGGGGAGAGGGGGGAGAGGGAGAGGGGGGAGGAGGGGAGACGGGGAGAGGGGAGAGGGGGGAGGGGAGAGGAGAGAGAGGGGAGAGAGAGGGGAGAGGGGGGAGAGGGGAGAGGGGGAGGAGGGGAGAGGGGGGAGGAGGGGGGAGAGAGGAGGGGGAGAGAGGAGGGAGGAGGAGAGGGGGGAGGAGAGGAGAGGGGGGAGGAGGGGAGGAGAGGGGGGAGGGAGGAGAGAGGAGGGGAGAGGGGGGAGGAGGGGAGGAGAGAGGGGGGAGGAGGGGAGGAGAGGAGGGGGAGGAGGGGGGAGGAGAGGCAGCCCTGAGAGTCCTGTGGCCTGGTGCCAGACAGCAGAGCCAACACAGGCGCCAGAACTGAGACAATGAAAACAGGTGTGTAGCGTTCAAACCCTCGCAACACTCCCACAAGATCCCTTTCAATGAGTTTGTGTGAGTTTCTATGTACATGTGTGTGGTGTGTGTGTGTGTGTGTGCGTGTGTATAAGTGTGTGTGTGATGGAAAAACAAAGCAGACTATGGCCGCCGTGTTTAAATGACTTTATAATTATACAGCACATCTTTCATATGGGCTCTGACGTGAGAGGCAACATGAAAAGAAAAAAAAGAATGTCAGGACAGTCTGTGGAGAAGCAGACATGATCCTGCAGGTCCCTCACCAGCGCTCCCTGGCAGTGTGACAGTGTGACAGCGTGACACTGTACTGTATGTAGCAGAGGGCAGGCCTCAGACAGGTCACACTGATCCAGATCACACAGCAGCACCTGGAGAACAGTGTAAACACAGCTAGCTGGGAGACAGGATGAGGCAGCACACGGGATGAGGCACTTGGGACAGAGCCAGGTGGATGATTCCTGACTGAGCAGGGATGAAGAGGGATGAAGAGGGAGGAAGAGGGATGAGGAGGGATGAGGAGGGATGAGGAGGGATGAGGAGGGAGGAAGAGGGATGAGGAGGGATGAGAGAGGGAGTGAAGAGGGATGAGGAGGGAGGAAGAGGGATGAAGAGGGATGAGAGAGGGATGAGGAGGGAGGAAGAGGGATGAGGAGGGATGAGAGAGGGATGAAGAGGGATGAGAGAGGGATGAGGATGGGATGAAGAGGGATGAAGAGGGATGATGAGAGAGGGATGAGGATGGATGAAGAGGGAGGAAGAGGGATGAGAGAGGGATGAGGATGGGATGAAGAGGGATGAAGAGGGATGAAGAGGGATGAGGAGGGATGAGAGAGGGATGAAGAGGGATGAGAGAGGGATGAAGAGGGATGAAGAGGGATGAGGAGGGATGAAGAGGGATGAAGAGGGATGAAGAGGGATGAAGAGGGATGAAGACTCACAGGATATCTTCATGTGGTCGGACGCTCTGTATATTCTTTCGATAAAACTTTTGATCAAATGTTTTTGGTGTTCTTGTCTGTCAGCACAAGCTCTCCGTGGGTTTGGAGTTGACTGCGAGAGCGGGCACGCTGGCTTCTGATTGTGGCACGTTCAACTCTCCAGAATTGCACTTGACTTTCAAAGTCCTGTTAAAACAGAAGAGTTTCTTAGAAGAGTTCGCCTTCTCCTTCCTGGGTTTCTGTTTCCACTTCCTGTTTACTTTGTTCTCCCGCCCCGAGGTCACGGGGTCAGGCTCGTCCTGGCTGCCTGCCATCTGACAACAAGCCTGGCTCGCCACCGCGGCGCCCCCTGTGGTGTCCGCAGTGAGCACCGCCCCAGCCCGCTCCTCCCTGCCCGGGGAGCTGTGTCTGGCTGGGCGAGGCCCCGGGTGTGTGTGGGCTCCGTGGGGCCCCGGGTGTGTGTGGGCTCCGTGGGGGCCCCGGGTGTGTGTGGGCTCCGTGGGGGCGTGGGAGGGAGGAGCCGTGACAGGGGAGCTGGGCTTGGGCGGCGGGGGGGCAGTAGGTGCAGGGTCCTCCAGACACAGGGGGGCAGTAGGTGCAGGGATCCTCCAGACACGAGGCTCTCCTCCAGGACGGAGGTGTCTTTGTCTCCAGCGGACCCCTGGGGCTGGGGGTCCTGGAGGCGCGTGTGGTCGCAGTACTGGAGGTGACAGCTGTGAGGAGGCCCTGGTCTGGGCGCTCTGCCTGGGGGATAGGGGTGGAAGTGGGCTGGGGGGGCAGTGGACGTAGTGCCTGTGGCACTCCACGGGCCTGTAGAGTGGGGTCTGCCGCTGAGAGCGGCCCCTGGCCATGGCTGGCTGAGAGGGGGAACTGGGAGGTGGTGCAGGAGGGCTGCTGGGGGGCTCCTGGGGTGGCGGAGCAGGTACTGGGGATCCAGGGCGTGGCCGAGGCCTGCTGAGGGTGGGAAGGCGGGGGTTTGTCACAGGTACAGGCGGGGTTGTGGGGGTACAGGGGCCGGGGAGGGAGGTCGGACGCCAGGGAAGCCAGTCCATTCTCCTGGCAGGGATCCCCTCCTCTGCCCACCTCCTTGCCTGTGTAGGGTGCGTGTGAGCAGGGGGCAGGGTGGAGTCCGTTGTACAGCTGGCCGTCGGCTTCCTGCTCCTCCGAGGCCTTCTCCTCGGCCCGGGAGGCCAGGGGCTCCAGCTCGTAGTGCTCCACGTCTCCGCCCCGCCCGTCCAGGTGGTACTTCCCCGTGCCGGGGGCCCTTGCGCTGGGGGGAGGGCGTGTTGGCGGTGCCCTGGGCGAAGGCCTGGCAGCGGAGCCTCTTGGGGAGGGGGATCTGCCCGCAGGTGCCCTGGGGCCCCAGGCAGCGGCACATGCACTGGAAGAAGAAGGTGGCGAAGGCCCAGCTGATGCACATGATGAGCATCATGAAGGTTCCCAGCTGGGTGTACGCCAACACGGTCGACGGCATCATCATCGCCCCGGCGACGAAGGTGGTGAGCGCCGCCATGGCGATGGCGGACCCCATGCGACTGAGCGAGAAGACCACCTTGCCCTCGCGGTCGGGTTCCGGGGCGAGCCGGTACGCCACGCCGTAGTGCACGGCGAAGTCCACCGACAGCCCCACGGCCACCGAGATGGTGACGGACTCCAGCACGTTCAGCTCCCAGCCCAGCAGCACCAGCGAGCCCACCGTCACGAAGATGGTCCCGGCGATGGAGAGGATGGCGTAGAGGCTGATGATGATGTTCCAGGTGGTCAGGAGCATCACGCTGAACGCCACCACCACCGACAGCGCCATGGCGATGAGCGTGCCGTTGGACAGGCTGTCCTGCAGGTCGTAGAACTCCAGGTTGCTGACGAACCAGCCGTGCCTCAGTCCCGGTGGCGCTCCCTTCAGCTCTTCCTGGATCCAGGTGTCCACCTCGCTGTAGAACTGATGCATCTTCTCGTAGGCCAGCGTGAAAAGGAAGGTGCTCTGGAACTCCAGCACGATGGAGCGGATGGTGTCGTTGATGTCGAAGCGTGGCCCCGGGGTCTTACTGTCCAGGTGGTAGATGGTGCTGCGGTCCAACTCCATGATGGCCCTCTTGATGCACAGCTGGAACACCTCCTGCTTGTAGGGGAAGGTGGACTGGCTGCAGCAGGGGTACACGGACGCCTCCTCGCAGTCCTGGTTCTCCATCCACTGCTTGAAGGTCTCGATGAAGCAGCTGGTGAAGTCCTGCTCCTCGGACTGGAAGACGAAGCTTTGGTTCCGGAGCTTCTGGCAGAAGTTGAGGATCCAGGTCTGGGAGGCGGGGCTGGCGATGTTGAAGGTGCTGTCCAGGACCAGCTTGCCCTTGTTCTTGGGGTTCAGAGGGTCTCCGTTGTCCACGGGCGTCACGCCCCAGATGATGGTGATGGGCATGTGCAGATCCTCCCCGTGGTGGACTCTCTCGAACATGAAGAGCTTCTTGAACTCGGCGTCGTAGCGCTCGAAGGGGTGCGACGACCTGAACACCTGGAACTCAGACAGCTCCAGGGAGGGCAGCTTCATCTTGGGGTCGACGCACACCACGTAGGCTCCGCCCACCGTGAAGGCCAGGAACCAGAAGAGCCACAGGTAGCGCAGCTTGATGACGATGCACGGCAGCACCTTCTCGAAGAAGATCCGCGAGGCTTCAGACATGGTGAACAGGCAGCTGTTGGCCCGCTGGCAGAGGCCGTACCACAGGGGTGTGGGCGGCCGGCGCCCCCTGCTGGGGGGGGCTGGGAGCAGGGGAACATGCTGGGGATGTAGCGCTCGTGGAGAACCACCACGGCGGGCAGCCAGGTGACCATCAGGATGTAGTTGACCAGGATGGCGGTCCCGGCGTAGACGCCGAAGCAGCGGATGGCGGTGATGTTGCTGACGTAGTTGGCGTAGAAGGCAGCGGCCGTGGTGAAGCTGGTGACGAACATGGAGAGAGCGGCGTGCTGGAGGGTGATGCTCACCGTCTCCGACAGCTCCTGGTTGGGCTTGTCGCATTTGGTGTAGTTCCAGATGTCGCAGAGGACGAAGGCGTCGTCCGCTCCGATCCCCACCAGGATGATCAGAGCCGTCAGGTTCATGAAGGGGAAGAACTCAAAGTCAAACACCATCCTGTATAGGAAGTAGGACACGATGAGGGAGCTGATGATGGCGATCATGGTCATGAAGGTGATGAAGACGGAGCGCGTGTACACGCACATGACCACCAGGACGATGACGATGGCGATAGCCGGGTACACCGTGTCCGTCAGCAGGTAGTCCTGGAACAGGTCGTGTTTGATCCCAAACTCGATCCCCGTCACCGTGGTGACGCCCGTCCGAAGAGTTCCACTTCTCAAAGTTGTCCAGGTAGATCTTCATCATGGTCTCTCCCTTCTCCGTGGGAGAGAACAGCATGCTGTACCTGAGGAAGGGGGGCCCGTACTCCGCCGCCTTGGGGCTCAGGAAGTCCTTGTCCACCAGGAAGTGGAGGATCTGGTACACGGCGTTGTACTTGGTGCACTTCCTGGGGACGTTGGCACATTTGAGCTGGTCCTTCCTGCGGGTGGTGACGTCCCAGCAGTCCGGGGCCCAGCGTGGCGTTGTGGTAGAACTTGGAGCAGGAGCGGAGGATCTTCAGGGTGTGGGAAACGTCTCGCTCGGTGATCTTCTGACACGAGGACTTGTTGGTGAGGACGGCCACGTAGTTCCCCAGAGTCCAGCTGGGACAGCAGGAGGCGTCGCTGGTGCGCTGGCACAGGCTCCAGTACTGGGGGTGGGAGCGCACCTGGGAGGGGGGGGACACAGGTGAACTCATTATCCCTCATCATCATCATCATCGTCATCATTCATGTTCTCATACATTTGATTAGATGATATCCAGGCTGCTGCTGTAAATCACAAACCTGTTCGTAATTGACCTGCCTGGTCAAATATAAATCACCCCGATCAAGACAATAACGACTAGTAATTATACATTCCTAATTGACTTAAACCAAATCATTTGAGGCTCCTAGTGTAAATGATGATTCCTACCCGTGTGTTGTCCAGATGGCACATGGACTTGAGGGCTTGGATGTTCCACAGGTTCTTCCCCTCCGCAGAGCTGAACACCAGCCTGGAATACCTGTCACCTGCAGACAGGGAACACATCAACACAGTGAGAGGAGAGAGAGGAGGAGAGGGGAGGGAGGAGGGAAGAGGAGGGGAGGAGGGGAGAGGAGGAGAGGGGAGAGAGGAGGGAGAGGAGGGAA
>CAEFZP010001499.1:22500-46018 GCA_903064625.1 Mallotus villosus
CTCTCGCTCTCTCTCTCGCTCACCACACACAGGATGAGTGACATGCTCACCAGTAAGGGGTCAGAAAAGTCTGGCAGATCTGGCACCAGAACCCCGACCAGAGCACACACCACGATCAGCACCGTACACACCCCCAGCACCACCACCGGCCAATCAGCATCAGCTCTGCATAGCTGGGGAGGGAGAGAGGACAAGACACTGGTCAATCACACTGTCAATCAAACTACTCAATCATCTACTGCTATAAGGCTGTACATTCATAACAATAAGTATACAGTACACCGAGTATGATGATGAGTTTATTAGGAACGGGGTAGGGTAGTTAGGGGGGGTTCATGTATAGTTACGGTGATATAAATGTATAAAGTGTTACTGAGGATAGTGCTAAAAACTCTCAGACTAGAAACAACAGCTAGGCCTGTAGCATGCTGTTAGCATGTAGCACTGCTGGTCGGGGGTGTTAGGCCTGTTAGCATGTGTTAGCATGTAGCACTGCTGGTCGGGGTGTTAGGCCTGTTAGCATGCTGTTAGCATGTAGCACTGCTGGTCGGGGTGTTAGGCCTGTTAGCATGCTGTTAGCATGTAGCACTGCTGGTCGGGGTGTTAGGCCTGTTAGCATGCTGTTAGCATGTAGCACTGCTGGTCGGGGGTGTTAGGCCTGTTAGCATGCTGTTAGCATGTAGCACTGCTGGTCGGGGGTGTTGATCTACTGAGGCCCCCGTTGCCATGGTTATTCTCCTGCTGGGGCTTGAGACGACACAAACACGTCTAGCAGCAGAGAGGATTGTGGGAGTTTGCGGAGGGAGACATTCTCCACATTGGTAACTATAGTGACTCAGTGGATAGGAATGACTCGTCTGCTGGTGTCTGACAGACACGAGGGGAGGGGAGGAGGAGGAGGAGGGAGGAGAGTATACACACACACACACAGAGATATTGAGTCAGATCTTACCTTTTGGGAAAACGGAAAGGCCTTGCAGGGCTGAAAAACAGAGAGAAATCAATCAGGTTTACATTTACAAGTCCAAACCAGAGATTGGGACCCCGGATCTGTGGGGAACCATGCGAGAGGAGAACATGTTTATTCATGAAATCTTTCTGCTAAATGACTAAATGTAAATGCACACCATACAGAACCATCTATAACCATCACCCACATAGAACCATCTAGAACAACCCAGTCCTGCTGGAGTCTGGAGTAATACATGAGTACCTCCAGTCCCATACATGCAGTTCCATCAGTCTGATAACTCTGCAGAATCCACACCAAAGAGGCTGGACACCAAACAACCAGGAAGTCAGGGAAACCAAACAGGAAGTGAGCTCAAAGGGCCCCCCTCTACCACAGCCAATCGGGATGGACATCTCGCTTGTGATTGGAGCAATATGCCAGAGGGGGGCCAAAAGTTCATCAGCCAGGAACACTGCACACAATCAGCCGGGAACACTGCACACAATCAGCCAGGAACACTGAACACTATCAGCCAGGAACACTGCACACAATCAGCCAGGAACACTGCACACAATCAGCCAGGAACACTGAACACAATCAGCCAGGAACACTGCACACAATCAGCCAGGAACACTGCACACAATCAGCCAGGAACACTGCACACAATCAGCCAGGAACACTGCACACAATCAGCCAGGAACACTGCACACATCAGCCAGGAACCACTGCACACAATCAGCCAGGAACACTGCACACAATCAGCCAGGAACACTGCACACAATCAGCCAGGAACACTGCACACAATCAGCCAGGAACACTGCACACAATCAGCCAGGAACACTGCACACAATCAGCCAGGAACACTGAACACAATCAGCCAGGAACACTGAACACAATCAGCCAGGAACACTGCACACAATCAGCCAGGAACACTGAACACAATCAGCCAGGAACACTGAACACAATCAGCCAGGAACACTGCACACAATCAGCCAGGAACACTGCACACAATCAGCCAGGAACACTGAACACAATCAGCCAGGAACACTGCACACAATCAGCCAGGAACACTGAACACAATCAGCCAGGAACACTGCACACAATCAGCCAGGAACACTGAACACAATCAGCCAGGAACACTGCACACAATCAGCCAGGAACACTGCACACAATCAGCCGCTCAGCCGAGCACACAGAGCCTCAGACCAGGCCAGCCCAGACCCAAACCAAGGCCCTAGACTCAGACCGAGGGCCCAGACCATGGCAATTTACAGGATATGACTTCTTACAAGCTTGTAACGTCGCTGAGTAACAGACTGGGTCTCTTAAAGAGCCACTTTAACTGGGAGCAGAGAGGACCAGTCCAAACTTAGACAAGATAAGCTCATACCATAGCTAACTCTGTCTGCATGGGCATACTCACAGCAGGTGTGTGTGTGTGTGAGAGAGAGAGAGAGAGAGAGAGAGAGAGAGAGAGGAGAGGGAGGGAGGGTGTGTGTGAGAGAGAGAGGGAGACAGAGAGAGAGAGTGTGTGTGTGAGAGAGAGAGAGGGAAGGAGGGTGTGTGTGTGAGAGAGGGAGACAGAGAGAGCGAGTGTGTGTGAGAGAGGGAGACAGAGAGAGTGTGTGTGTGTGGGTGTGTGTGAGAGAGAGAGGGGTGTGTGTGTGTGTGTGTGTGTGTGTGAGAGAGGGGGGGGTATGGACAGAGAGAGAGGGGGGGAGGGGGTATGGAGGGGGGGGGGTATGGACAGAGAGAGAGAGAGAGTGGAGGACATGAGGAGAGAGAGAGAGATGGAGCTGAGAGAGAGAGAGAGGTGTAGGACAGAGAGAGAGAGAGAGGTGACGAGAGAGAGAGGGGTCGTATGGACAGAGAGAGAGAGAGAGGAGTTGGACAGAGAGAGAGAGAGAGTTATGGACAGAGAGAGAGAGAGAGTATGGACAGAGAGAGAGAGAGAGAGTATGGACAGAGAGAGAGAGAGAGAGGTATGGACAGCTCCATCCTCCTGTTGGTCCAGACCCTGAGCTGCCATCTCCACATTCCTGACGGTGAAAAAACGACGGCGGTCGGATTCCACACACACAGGCCGCATTTCAACACTGTAGCCGATAGTTACAAGCTGTCCGGAGATGTCTTTATTATGGGATGGCCCTCTCCCTCTCCCAGCCTGCAGCAGGCAGCTGAACACGGGGCGAGTGAGGGGCTGTGAGTGAGGGGCTGTGCTGTGGCAGCGCTGGGATGCCAGGGGATCAACTCCACCACACATCTCTGTCAGCTACGCAGGATCAGTGTACACATATATATATATATAAAATAAAATGTTTTATGGAGTGATAGTTACTACACAAAGCTGTCTAGCCATCCAGCTATCCAGCCAGTCAGCCAGTCATCCAGCCAGTCAGCCAGCCAGCCAGCCAGCCAGCCAGTCAGCCATCCAGCCAGTCAGCCAGCCAGCCAGCCATCCAGTCAGCCAGCCAGCCAGCCAGCCAGCCAGCCAGTCAGCCAGCCAGCCAGCCAGTCAGCCATCCAGCCAGTCAGCCAGCCAGCCATCCAGTCAGCCAGCCAGTCAGCCATCCAGCCAGCCAGCCATCCAGTCAGCCAGCCAGCCAGTCAGCCAGCCAGCCAGCCAGTCAGTCATCCAGCCAGCCAGCCAGTCAGTCATCCAGCCAGCCATCCAGCCAGCCAGTCAGTCATCCAGTCATCCAGTCATCCAGCCAGCCAGTCAGTCATCCAGCCAGCCAGTCAGCCAGCTATCCAGCCAGTCAGTCATCCAGCCAGCCAGTCAGCCAGCTATCCAGTCAGTCAGCCAGCCAGTCAGCCATCCAGCCAGTCAGCCAGTCAGCCATCCAGCCATCCAGCCAGTCAGCCAGTCAGTCAGCCAGCCATCCAGTCAGTCAGCCAGTCATCCAGCCAGTCAGTCAGCCAGCCATCCAGTCAGTCAGCCAGCCAGCCAGCCAGCCAGTCATCCAGCCAGCCAGCCAGCCAGCCAGTCATTCAGCCAGCCAGTCAGCCAGCTATCCAGCCAGTCAGTCAGCCAGCCATCCAGTCAGTCAGCCAGCCAGCCAGCCAGTCATCCAGCCAGCCAGCCAGTCAGCCAGCCAGCCAGCCAGCCAGCCAGCCAGCCAGCCATCCAGCCAGTCAGCCAGTCATCCAGCCAGCCAGTCAGCCAGCTATCCAGCCAGTCAGTCATCCAGTCAGCCAGTCAGCCAGCCAGCCAGTCAGCCATCCAGCCAGTCAGCCAGTCATCCAGCCAGCCAGTCAGCTATCCAGCCAGTCAGCCAGCCAGCCAGCCAGTCAGTCAGCCAGCCAGCCATCCAGCCAGCCAGCCAGCCAGCCATCCAGCCAGTCAGCCAGTCATCCAGCCAGCCAGTCATCCAGCCAGCCAGTCATCCAGCCAGCCAGCCAGCCAGTCAGTCAGTCAGTCAGCCAGTCACCCAGCCTGCTCCTGGCCAGCTGAAGGCCCTGCAGCCTGACAGAGGAAGAAGCTGATGTGAGGTTATGACAGCGTGCTGCTCAGCCCAGCTTTGATCCTGCACTCCAGGAGAGAGAGAGAGAGAGAGACAGTGAGTGGTGTGTGTGAGAGAGAGAGAGAGAGAGAGCAGAGAGAGAGAGAGACAGTGAGGGTGTGTGTGTGTGGAGAGAGAGAGAGAGAGAGAGAGAGTGAGGGTGTGGTGTGAGAGAGAGAGAGAGAGAGATGAGCGAGAGAGAGAGAGACAGTGAGGGTGTGTGTGAGAGAGAGAGAGAGAGAGACAGAGAGAGTGAGGGTGTGTGTGTGAGAGAGAGAGAGGCTTTCATCTGCCTGCTTCATGAGCTCAGCTCCAGCACTGCCAGACGCTAGTCACAGTCTGGCTCCTCACCTCACTCTCCTCTACCTCACTCTCTCTACACTCTCTCCTCCTCCCCCACTCCTTCCCCCACCTCCCACCCATCCTCCCCCACCTCTCCCCTCCTCCCCCACCTCTCCCACCTCCCCTCCTCCTTCCCCGCTCAAAGTGCTAGTGAAACCAGGGAACCTCACCTGTTGAAATGTTTGCAGTTTAACAAGGTGTAACTCAGATCATTAAGTTAGTTTTCTACTGTAAAAGCGTGTGTAGAATCAACACCAGCTTCTTCCAGTGCACTTTAAGAGGCCCAGGTCACCACCTTCTCCTTCACATCAACTTACAGAGCAGCCATGTCCCCTGGGACCTATTCCTCACCTTTTACAGCCAGAGGAGTCTCCCACTGTCTCTCTTCCTCTCTCTCTATGCAACTCTCTCTCCCTTTCCCTCTCTCTCATCTCTCTCTCTGTCTCTCTACCCCCCGTTCTACCCTCTCTCCCTCTCTCTCTCTACACCCCGTTATCATCTCTCTCTCCTTTACATCTCTCTGTCTCTCTACCCCCGTTCTCCCTCTCTCTCTCTCTCTACCCACGTTCTCCCTCTCTCTCTCTACACCCCGTTCTCCCTCTCTCTCATCCTTACATCTCTCTGTCTCTCTACCCCCGTTCTCCCTCTCTCTCTCTCTGTCTCTCTACCCCCGTTCTCCCTCTCTCTCTCCTTACATCTCTCTGCAACTCTCTCTCCCTTCCTATCTCGCTCTGTCTCTCTACCCCCCTGTTCTCCCTCTCTCTCTCTCCTTACATCTCTCTGTCTCTCTACCCCCCGTTCTCCCTCTCTCTCTCCTACATCTCTCTGCAACTCTATCTCCCTTTCCCTATCTCTCTCTGTCTCTCTACCCCCCGTTCTCCCTCTCTCTCTCCTTACATCTCTCTGTCTCTCTCCCCCCCCGTTCTCCCTCTCTCTCCCACACCCAGCTCACAGGGTCAGGCCCAGCCCAGCTCCGGTCAGGACACAGTGGGCGTGTCGCACGCTTGTTATCCTCGTCAAACTGTCCCCCTGAGAGCCAGCGCCTCGGGTGACCAGGACGGCTGGCGTGGTCACGTGACGACGCAGCCCAAGCAAAACATTCCACACGCAAAGATGTGGATATATCATCACATCACGATGAAGGTTGTATCTAAACACATCTGTAGGTGAAGTCAGCCAGACGACATGTTGTGTTTTCAGAGTGTTCAGCTCCGGGCCATGGGAACCACCTGCCTCTCCTTCCAAACAGAGAGAAAAAAGAAAATCCAAGTTGTCAGATTGAAAGCAGCGTGCGGTAATAAGAGTGGAGCTCTCTTCGAGCGGGGGAGAGGGAGAGGTGAGGAGGAATGCCTGCTATCTGAGGATCCATTGAAACCAATCCAAACCTGCGGCCGTCTAAAACCAACAGGAATGCTGAGGCAGGGGAGGCAGGGGAGGCAGGAGAGGCAGGGGAGGCAGGAGAGGAGCAGAGGAGGCAGAGGAGGCAGGGGAGGCAGGAGAGGCAGGAGAGGCAGGGGAGGCAGGAGAGGCAGGGGAGGCAGAGGAGGCAGGGGAGGCAGGGGAGGCAGAGGAGGCAGGAGAGGCAGGAGAGGCAGGGGAGGCAGGGGAGGCAGGAGAGGCAGGAGAGGCAGGGGCCTGAGTCTGGTCTCCAAGCGAGAGGTGTGTGAGGAGCGCAGGTTTCCACGCTGCCCTGAGCCCTAACTGTGAGGGTCGTGTGAGGTTGGAGAACCGCGTCGTCTCTGCCCCAAGCTAGAGCACGGTCTAGGGCCTTGGTCCTTGTGCTATTAATCAGAAGGTTGCCGGTCCGATTCCAGGCTGTCCTTGGGTAAGGCACTTCACCCTACTTGCCTCGGGGGGAATGTCCCTGTACTTACTGTAAGTCGCTCTGGATGAGAGCGTCTGCTAAATGACTAAATGTAGATACCAGACAGATGAAGGAAATGGTAATCATTTTTTTTAAATCTTGCAAAAAATGTATATTCTGTTTGTGAAAATTAGAACAGGAGCGTGAAAATCTGCGGTTAAAGAAAATCCAAGCGCAGAGAGCTAATGTTACATGTGATCATGGGGGGTCTGACGATAGTGTGTGTATGTCTACCAGCGTTGGGGGAAGTTACTCCAAAAAGTTATGTTAGTTATTACTTATTATTGTTCAGTAAGGGTAGTGTGATTAAGTTACATTATTACTTTCTGTACAAAGTAATATTATTACTTAGTAGCGAGTTTGACTTTGTAATTTAGGCTACAGATGCAAAATAGTGTTTCTTTAAAGAAGAACGTTTATTTCAAACAATCTTAAACATCAAAAAGGCTTATTAATTCAAAAATAATAATATATTCATGCATTAACTTGGACAATTAGCGTAAATTACTTAAATAAGTAACTGTAATAATATTACTCAATGTAATAAACTAACGTGTTATATTATTCCGTTACTCGCTTAAGTAATAATATTATGTCATGTGTTTCTCCCAACAGTGATGTGAGCGTGTGTGTGTGCTTGTGTGAGTACAGTCATGCATGCGTGTGTGTGCGAGTGGGGTACGTGCGTGTGTGTGTGTGTGCGAGTGGGTACGTGCATTGCGTGGGTATGTGTGTGTGAGTGTGAGTGGGAGTGTGTGTGTGCGTGTGCGTGTGTGTGTGTACGTGCGCGTGTGTGTGTGTAAGTGCGTGTGTGGGTGTGTGAGTGTGTGTGAGTGTGTGTGTGTGTGTGTGTGTGAGTGTGTGTGCGTGTGTGTGAGTACAGTCATGTGTGTGGGGTGTGAATGTGTGTGGTGTGGTGTGTGTGTGAGTGGGGTCCGTGCGTGTGTGTGTGTGTGAGTGTGTGTGTGTGTGTGTGAGTGTGTGTGTGTGTGTGTGAGTGTGTGTGTGTGTGTGTGTGTGTGTGAGTACAGTCATGCGTGTGTGTGTGTGTGTGTGTGTGTGTGTGAGTGTTGTGTGTGTGTGTGTGGTGTGAGTGTGTGTGTGTGTGTGTGTGTGTGTGTGTGTGTGTCTAAGCGAAGGCGTAACAGCCGAGGAGGCGAGTGCTGAGATCATGCCAGTAATCCGGCCCCCTAATCTCCAGGATCACAGCCTTGCAGGGATCAAAACTGATATTTGACACAATTTGTCTGATTTAGTTCTTCAAATTACCAGGGCATTAACCCCCCCCACCACCTCCCCCCTCACCCACCCCAGATCCAGTAGCTTGGACACGGTGGCACTGCAGTCACCCAGCCAAACCCCCTTCCAGGAAAGGAGAGGGAAGGAGTGAGGGGAGGAGGAGAGACGGGGAGGAGGAGAGGAGAGGGGAGGAGGGAGAGGGGAGGAGGAGCTGAGGGGAGGTCACGGAGAGGGGAGGAGGAGAGGAGAGGGGGAGGACGAGGTGGGAGGAGGAGGGGAGGAGGAGAGGGGAGGATGGGAGATGCGGGTAGGATGCAGGGGGAGGAGGATGAGGGGGGAGGACGGAGTGAGGGGAGGAGGAGGGGAGGGGGAGGAGCGGAGAGGAGAGGGGACGAGCGATGAGGGGAGGGGGAGAGGGCGAGGACGGAGAGGGGGTAGGAGATTGAGTGGGGAGGAGGATGAGGGGAGGAGAGGGTGAGGAGGAGAGGGAGAGGGGAGGAGGGAGATGGATCGAGAGGGGAGGAGGATGAGGGGAGGAGGATGAGGGGAGCGGGCATGAGGGGAGGAGGAGAGGGGAGGACGGAGAGGGGAGGGACGAGGAGGAGAGGGGAGGAGGAGAGGGGATGTGAGGAGGGGAGGAGGAGAGGGGGAGGAGGAGGAGAGGGGAGGAGAGGGCGAGAGGAGGAGAGGGACGTGAGGGAGAGAGGGGAGGAGGAGAGGAGAGGGGAGGAGGAGAACCTGAGCAGATGGAGATGGGGAGGGAGGGCGGGGAGATGTGCGAGGAGAGGGGAGGAGGAGAGGGGGAGGGAGAGAGGATTTGGAGAGGGGGAGGAGGAGAGGGGAGGAGGAGAGGGAGAG
Organism: Mallotus villosus; assembly: GCA_903064625.1. Taxonomy (NCBI): domain Eukaryota; kingdom Metazoa; phylum Chordata; class Actinopteri; order Osmeriformes; family Salangidae; genus Mallotus; species Mallotus villosus. Next base: position 31,259 of record CAEFZP010001499.1, read on the forward strand.
GGGAGGGGAGGAGAGGAGGAGAGGGAGGAGGAGAGGGGAGGAGGAGAGGGGGAGGAGGAGAGGAGAGGCGGAGGAGGAGAGGGGAGAGGAGGAGAGGGGAGGGGAGGAGAGGGGAGGAGGAGGAGAGGGGACGGAGAGAGGGGAGGAGGGAGAGGAGAGGGGAGGAGGAGAGGGGAGGAGGAGAGGGAGGAGGAGCGAGAGAGGGAGGAGAGGGGAGGAAGAGAGGGGAGGAGGAGAGGAGAGGGAGGAGGAGAGGGGGAGGGAGGAGGAGAGGAGAGGGGAGGAGGAGGAGGAGATGGGGAGGAGAGGGGAGGGGGAGGAGAGGGGAGGAGGAGGAGGAGGAGGGGAGGAGGAGGGAGGAGGAGGAGAGGGGAGGAGGAGGGAGGAGAAGGGGAACAGAATGTTGGTCTCTGGTTCTGACGAGAGACGTATGTCTGGTACCAGACAGAGTTGATCCCTTTTATCTGTCCATCTGGGGCTGTCCAGACACACAATACCAGCAGGAGGCCAGGGGGCGGGGAGAGAGGCCAGGGGGCTGGGAGAGAGGCCAGGGGGCTGGGAGAGAGGCCAGGAGAGAGGCCAGGGGGATAGGAGAGAGGCCAGGGAGAGGCCAGGGGGCTGAGAGCGAGGCCAGGGAGAGGCCGGGGTTAGGGTCAGACTCAGAACTGGGGTCTGTAATTGAAACCTGTCATCGGTGAACAAGAGCGACCGGTTTACTAATAAGAGTTCTACAGGAGAGCCCACATCTGCTGCTTGTTCCCACCAGGAGGAGGGGGGGGGAGAGAGTGGGGGAGGGAGGAAGGGGGGAGAGGAGAGGGGAGAGGAGGAGGGGAGGGAGGGGGGGAGGGGGGAGGAAGAGGGGGGAGAGGAGGAGGGGGGGAGAGGAGGAGGGGGGAGAGGAGGAGGGGGGGGAGGGATCTCTGATCTAATGGGTGCAATGCTATCCAGCTCTCTCTACTCTCCTCTATCCAACCAGCTACAGAGAGACTCTAGGTAACATGTCTGTGTGTCTGGTGTGTGTGTGTGTGTCTGTGTGTCTGTGTGTGTGTGTGTGTGTGTGTGTGTGGGTCTGTGTGTGTGTGTGTGTGTGTGTGTGTGTCTGTGTGTGTGTCTGTGTGTTGGCAAGTACATCCTTCAGATCAGGCTACACAGATCTCTCCCCCACCTCACAGGGCAAGACGGGACGTAGATGGAACATTTCCATGTGAAGAACATCAGCAAAAATATCCAGATCGACCACACTGCAACCAGTCAGAACAGGAGGACAGACACTGCAACCAGTCAGAACCAGGAGGACGGACACTGCAACCAGTCAGAACCAGGGAGGACGGACACTGCAACCAGTCAGAACCAGGAGGACAGACACTGCAACCAGTCAGAACCAGGAGGACGGACACTGCAACCAGTCAGAACCAGGAGGACAGACACTGCAACCAGTCAGAACCAGGAGGACGGACACTGCAACCAGTCAGAACCATGAGGACAGACACTGCAACCAGTCAGAACCAGGAGGACGGACACTGCAACCAGTCAGAACCAGGAGACGGACACTGCAACCAGTCAGAACCAGGAGGACGGACACTGCAACCAGTCAGAACCAGGAGGACAGACACTGCAACCAGTCAGAACCAGGAGGACAGACACTGCAACCAGTCAGAACCAGGAGGACAGGACACTGCAACCAGTCAGAACCAGGAGGACGGACACTGCAACCAGTCAGAACAGGAGGACAGACACTGCAACCAGTCAGAACCAGGAGGACAGGACACTGCAACCAGTCAGAACCAGGAGGACGGACACTGCAACCAGTCAGAATCAGGAGGACGGACACTGCAACCAGTCAGAACAGGAGGACGGACACTGCAACCAGTCAGAACCAGGAGGACAGACACTGCAACCAGTCAGAACCAGGAGGACGGACACTGCAACCAGTCAGAACCAGGAGGACGGACACTGCAACCAGTCAGAACCAGGAGGACGGACACTGCAACCAGTCAGAACCAGGAGGACAGACTGACACCAGGAAATAATCACCACCACAAACATGTCTTTTTTTCCCTCTCTTTTTGCTTGCTCACTGAATCCCTGTGGAGGGTGATAAAGACAGGATTACGCACATGATTATGCCGAGGATTTAACGGCTCCGGCTTCAGACGAGGAGACGTTCTGTGGTCTGGTGGGCACACAGAAAAGTCCTCGCTAAATATGGCTCTCTTGAAAAAACTGTTTGCCAACAAATGAGTTCAATACCGCCGTCCGAGTTTACTGGAGAACATGTGTGTGTGTGTGGGTGTTGTACATGTGGGTGTGTGGTGGTGTGTGTGGGTGTTGGTACATGTGTGTGTGTGGTGTGTGTGGGTGTGTGTGTGTGTGTATGTGTTTGGTACATGGGTGTGTGTGGTTGTGTGGTGTGGTGTATGTGTTTGTACATGTGTGTGGTGTGTGTGTGTGTGTTTGTACAGGTGTGTGGTGTGTGTGTGTGTACATGTGTGTGTCGTGTGTGGTGTGTGTTTGTTGCGTATGTGTTTCTGTGTGTAGAGAGAAACGCCTCAATGTGGTTTTATTAAAAGGTCTCCAGCTATCAGCTCATGTGTTGTGAGCTTGGTACACTGCAGCCACTAGGGCAGAGGAGCTGTCTGCGGCTGGAGGCCTAGGGGCTGGAACCTGAATACATGGAGGAATTGGCCCTGACTATTGAAACTCTTCACCCAGGGAACAGACAAGGCGACAAGGAAACGAGAGAGAAACGTAGAAGCATGAGAGCGTCAGAGGAGAGAGAGAGAGAGAGAATCGCTAGCAGAAACCGCAAGCAGACACCTCCCTATAGATATCGCTCATAGCTAGAGATGCGGGATAGCGCGAGAGAGAGCGATAACATCAATCTTCGCTCTCGCTCTCTCTCTCTCTGTCCTCTCTCCTCTATCTCGTCCTCCTCTCCTCTCTCTCTCTCCCTCTCTCTCTCATCCTCCTCTCTCTCCCTCTCTCTCTCTCCCAGCCAGACAGCCAGCAGAGATGATCTAGTCTGTCTGGCAGGCTTGTCTCCATGTTGATAATGTCTGTATTGTGTTTGCCCAGGAAGAGGACAGCACAGCCATCAACCATCACCACCTCTCACAGGAGCCCCTTTCCCCTGAGCAGGCCAGGGAGAGGGGGAGGAGAGGAGGAGGAGAGGAGAGGAGGAGAGGAGGAGGAGGGAGAGGAGAGGACGAGGGGAGGAGGCAGGGAGGCAGGGGAGGGGGAGGAGAGGAGGAGGAGAGGGGGAGGAGGCAGGGAGAGGAGAGGAGGAGGAGCGGGGGGAGGAGGCCAGGGAGAGGGGGAGGAGAGGAGGAGGAGAGGGGGAGGAGGCCAGGGAGAGGAGAGGGGATGAGAGGGGGAGAGGCAGGAGAGGAGAGGGGGGAGGAGAGGGGGAGGAGGCAGGGAGAGGGGGAGGAGAGGAGGAGGAGAGGGGGAGGAGGCCAGGGAGAGGGGGAGGAGAGGAGGAGGAGGAGGCCAGGGAGAGGGGGAGGAGAGGAGGAGGAGAGGAGGAGGAGGCCAGGGACGAGGGGGAGGAGAGGGGATTAGAGGGGGAGAGGCCAGCGGTAGGAGAGGCCAGGGAGAGGAGAGGCCAGGGAGAGGAGAGGGGGAGAGACTTCTTGATCTGCCATCAAATGTTCCATCACTGAACTATACCCATCCCCATGTTCTACCATGAGCTATACCCATCCCCATGCTCTACCACTGAGCTATACCCATCCCAATGTTCTACCACTGAGCTATACCCATCCCCATGCTCTACCACTGAGCTATACCCATCCCCATGTTCTACCACTGAACTATACCCATCCCCATGTTCTACCACTGAGCTATACCCATCCCCATGTTCTACCACTAAGCTGTACCCATCCCCATGTTCTACAACTGAGCTATACCCATCCCCATGTTCTACCACTGAGCTATACCCATCCCCATGCTCTACCACTGAGCTATACCCATCCCCATGTTCTACACTGAACTATACCCATCCCATGTTCTACACTAAGCTGTACCCATCCCCATGTTCTACAACTGAGCTATACCCATCCCCAGTTCTACCACTGAGCTATGCCCATCCCCATGTTCTACCACTGAGCAATACCCATCCCCATGCTCTACCACTAAGCTGTACCCATCCCCATGTTTACAACTGAGCTATACCCATCCCCATGTTCTACCACTGAACTATACCCATCCCCATGTTCTACCACTGAAACTATACCCATCCCCATGTTCTACCACTGAGCTATACCCATCCCCATGTTCTACCACTAAGCTGTACCCATCCCCATGTTCTACCACTGAACTATACCCATCCCCATGTTCTACCACTAAGCTGTACCATCCCCATGTTCTACCACTGAGCTATACCCATCCCCATGTTCTACCACTGAGCTATACCCATCCCCATGTTCTACCACTGAGCTATACCCATCCCCATGTTCTACCACAGAGCTATACCCATCATGCATCAGGGTTCGTGTAGCAACACGTATGCCAACGAAGAGAGCCTTGTTCTAAACGACAGTAGACCTGGTTCAGAATGTGCTGCATGTCTTGAACAGAAGGCTGGCATCACCTAGAGAGCGGCCCAGCCTCAGGCCTCAGGCCAGGGTGACGGCTGGGGGAGGGGTGTGGGGGGTGTGTGTGTGTGTGTATGAAAGGGGCTCTGTTGGAGCAGCAGGTGAACTGGCCTCTGTCTAGAGAGGGGCAGACTGCAGGGAACAGCTCTCTCAACGACACACAGGGCACACACACAGGGTTATATACATCGACACATACAGACACGTATACAGACAGACTGGTAGACAGACAGGAGAGAGACAGACACGTAGACAGGTAGACAGGCAGACAGGTAGACAGGCAGACAGGTAGACAGGTAGACAGGCAGACAGGTAGACAGGCAGACAGGTAGACAGGTAGACAGGCACACAGGTAGACAGGCAGACAGGCAGACAGGTTACCTGATCCCAGCTCCGTGGTTCTGAAGATGCTCCTGCCACTGGTGCTGGAGACACAGCGAGGGGGGCGGAGTCGCCTGTACACAACAGGGACAGGGGGAGGGGCCAGGGTGGAGGGCGGGGGCCAGGGGGTCCAGGGGTGGAGCCGGGTGGTCCGGGGGCGTGGCTCTGGAAGACGAGACACTCCTGCTGGTTGCTGTGGCAGCAGAGAGGGGGGGTGGAAGGGGCAGTGGTGACGGCAGGGGGGAGGAGGGGGGGGAGGGAGAGGAGGGAAGGGGGGAGGAGCTTGGCAAGCCTCTGAGAGTCAGCGAGGTGGGGGGTCGCGGGGCGTGGAGGACGAGGCAGGAGGCCGGAGGGAAACCGTTGTGTTTGAGCCCTCCGTTCTGGCTCCCTCGGGCCGGCCAGAGGAGCTCTCTGGCTGGGCTGGACGCTGGAGGCTCCTGGGTCCAGGAGCTGCAGGGGGCCTCGCCCTGCTCCTCACCCCCCACCGGCAGGCCTCCGCTGGGGGAGGCAGGGCTGGGGGAGGCTCTCGGAGGGTGGGGGAGCCCTCCATTGCTGAGGGTCAGGGGGTCGCCGCTGGGGTCGCTCAGGGCCATGGTCGTCTCCCGGCAACTAGCCTAGCGCCGAGTTGGCCACTCCTCTGATAGGGGGAGAGAGAGAGGGAGAGGGAGAGAGAGAGGGAGAGAGAGAGAGAGAGAGGGAGAGAGACGTTTTAGCTCAGCCATATTGACATTTAGTTGAACATTGACTCTATTCACAGAGCTGGTAGCTGGGCTGAGAGAGAGGGAGAGAGGGAGAGGGAGAAATATGACTCCACTTACAGGGAGAGGTGAGAGGGAGGAGGAAGACGTCATTACACTGACTGAAAATCAGCTTCTCACAGAAGGCCTCAGGTGTAGCCATAGCTATACCTGACCAGTTGTACCTGAGACAGTTCCAGTAGCTAACCCCCCTGTCCCCTTCACCTTCTCTAGCTAGCTGAGGGATGTAGAGCAGAGCCAGGGAAGCTGCCTGTGGTCTTGCCATAATATGCTCAACATGATTCAAAAGCGGTGCATTGTGTTTCAAAGGTAATGGAGGTGTGTGTATGTATGTGTGTGTGTGTATGTGTGTGTGTGTGTGTGTGGGGGTGGGGTGATGTTGGCACGGCGCCCGTACCTCGCCCCCACACCCTAGAACACATCTGTCCAGGTGTGAAGCCAGCTGGATGAGTAATACTTCACCTGGAGAGAGAGAGATGCCCTGCACCCAACTCAGACACAATCACACTGCCTCAACGGAGGAGGAACCATTCTATGGGAGTTTTACACGGGGTGGAGTCTGTGTGTGTGTGGGTGTGTGGTGTGTGTGACAGTGTGTGTGTGTGTGTGTGACAGTGTGTGTGTGTGTGTGTATGTGTGTGTGTGTTAGAACATGTGACAGGTGGGTTTTGGGATGCCTCAACATGACTGAGGGGGAAACATGAGAATGACAGCTAGGATCAGGGCCGAGTGTTGTGTGTGTGTGTGTGTGTGTGTGTGGTGTGTGTGTGTGTGTGTGTGTGTGTACATGAGAATGTGTGTGAGTGTGTGTCGCAGTGTGAAGGGGATAGACAGACCACTGTGGAAAGAATTCCTCAGTATATCACAATAGACAAGGTCCAAAAAAACAGTCATTCAAGGGACAGTAAACTGACAAGCTTACTTAAATGTAGAGTTTTATCTTCAGATTCAAATGTAAAAAGTGAAGCTTTGCACATCTGTCTGTCCACATCTATTGGTATTCACTTTTGGTCCTTGGGCCAGAGGAATTCTGGGAAAGGCTGGTGTGTGTGTATCTGAGGTGGGGGGGGTGGTGGTGTGAGCGGGTAAGGGTGTGGGTGGTGTGGGGAAAGGAGTGGCGGGTGGGGGGGTGGTCGGGTGTGATACGAGTGGGGGTAGGGGGTAGGTGTGGAGGGGTGTGATATGAGGGGGGGTGTGGGAGAGTGTGTGGGGTGTGATGAGTGGTGTCGTGGTGGTGGTGTGTGGGGGGGGAGATGAGGCGGGTGGGGGGGTGTAGGAGGGGTGTGTGTTGTGGGGGTGTGGACTGAGTGGTGGGTGGGGGGTGGTGTGGGTATGGTGGTGGTGGTGGGGGGTGTTGTAGCTGAAGGTGTGCTGTGTGTGTGTTGTGTATCGAGTGTGTGTGGTGTATATGAGTGTGTGTGTAGGGGAGTGTGTGGGTGTATATGAGGGTGTGTGGTGGTGTGTGGGTGTATCTGAGTGTGTGTGGGGATTGAGTGTGGGTGTGTGGTGTGTGTGTATCTGTAAGTGTGTGTGGGGGTGTGTGGTGTTGTGTGGTGTGTATCTGAGTGGGTGTGTGGGGTGTGGTGTGTGTATCTGAGTGTGTGTGTGTGTGGGTGTGTGTGTGGGTGTGTGTGTGTGTTCTGAGTGTGTGTGGGGTGTGTGTGTGTATCTGAGTGTGGTGTGTATCTGAGTGTGGGTGTGTGTGGTGTGTATCTGAGTGTGTAGTGTGTGCTCTGACCATGAGCCCTTACAAGTAGGTGAGACTTCTCAGGCATCTGCTCCAACACAAGAACCCCTCAGACAGACAACATCACCAACACTGTCTCACCAACTGATCATGAGGCCGACTGAGAGGGACTGGAGGTTGGAGAAATGGATGCATCTGTCTGCACCCCTCCCCTCTCTCTCCTTTTATGTCAAGTTAGTGATTATGGGGTAAGGCCCTTGGAAACTAGCAGGTACACGACAGAAGGTGAGCTACGCCAGCCCTTTAATTTAAGATAATAGAGAGTCATTATGAGGACTCTGTCAAGACGTTTAATAACTGTCGAGTGCCGACTAATAACAGAATTTCTGCTGTCAGTCGCCGAAGCTCAACCGAACGTCTTTGAGACATGACTGACTGGATTGTCTAAAACGTTCGAAATCCTTGACGAGTTATTCGAGGGCCAACTGACAAGTCTGACATCGCCGACCTCATTTACACAGCTGGGGTTTGACATACCAACACGACGCTGTTTAGCCCGGGGCTGTCCTGTTTTAAACTAAAACGGGTAAATGACCGAGTCCGTCGCTCTAATCATCGTCTGTTCCTCGCGCCGTGAACACGCGCTTCCAGCTGAGATAGAGAAAGCATCACACGCAACTTTTCTTACATACGGAAGAGCTACATTAACGAACAATAACAATTTAGAATAACATCCGTTAGATTATTATTTTTCATCCTTTAAACTAAATAGTTATACTTGTTCAGTAGCCTAAATTATAAACATAATTTGAATACTTTCTTCGGATAAAAAAAATTGGAAGAAAAGATTTCCCATGTAGACTGCATTTAAAGACATCCACAACTGTACAAACCCCTATATTTACTCCAGGCCATGGAAAAACAGCCTACTTTTGATAAAAATGAACGGATAATGTAAAATCTAAAAAAGATATACCTTTTAGCCTATAGGCTAATCAAATAAAATTGCAAGAATTAGGGTCATCCCATTTCCATAAAACATTTTCGTTTTAGCGGGTCTTCCTGTTGATAATCCGTAAGAACGGAGAAACCGTTTTCGTCACATCATATCACTAATCTGAATTCTCAGTATCGCAAAACAGGGAGCCAACATTCCCATTAGTCCACAACGCAGTTACAGCTTGATTTACCTAGAATTCAAAAGATCAAGGATCTACAGTTGCCGAAGAAAAAAAAGTAGCCTACGGACAAAAACTCTCACAGGTTTAAAAATACTTACCGGGTTGTTGAATACTGATAGTCTTGCTTTAAGATGTTTCCGCGCGTGTACCCACAACATAGATGAACCGAAAACGGTTTCCGTTTAGAATACCCACAACAAAATTACTCCGAAACGGAGCAACAGGTCGCGACAATCGCAGGTCGTTTCTCACGGGGAACGGACGGCGAGAATGATAAACACATGCGCCGTGTCTCGGGCTCAGGAAGGCGGTGGGCTGGAACTGCGCACGAGCTCAGCGATAGGACGGTCCCGGTGCTCCAAGCCTCTCTGATTTAACCCGCTCGCTGCCTGTATCTAGTTCACAACAGCTGGACGAGTCCGCTTACAGCTCAACTAGTCTCCACGTTTAAGGCACAGCCTCTTGTACATGACCAAGCTCAAACCCGCTCAGGCGAGGGACGCTACAGGACACCTCTGCCTTCTTGCTTTGATTCACAATGCAGACTCGTACATTATTTAGCTAGTTAGATATGTAGCCTATGTTAATAGCAAGAGAATGTAACTATTTACACTGTAAAAACGCGTTATATTTAATCAGTAGTGAAAAGTCTTAAACTGACCAGTGAAATCAGCTACAATCAACAACGATACAATCTGCTGGCTACACAGGGATCATTGAGGAGTTATGCTTTGGACTAACTCCAACTGCCATAACCAGGACGTCCCCCGCCCATGTCATGCCTGCACGTTCGACTCCAAATTAAAGATTACAGTCCAGATGTATTAAACAGTTTTAGTTGCTGTAACCTCTTAAAATACTCTCTCTCTAGCTTGAGAACTCCCCACCCTGCTCTGCAAACCCCTTGAAATAACTTTGGGTTTAGCGGTCTCATTGGGAGCTCAAAGCGGACCTTTCCCATGCGGATACAACTCAACACAACCAACTGTTTAGCCTCACAGTTAGACGTTTATGATTATAGAATTACATCTACATGAAGCGATTAAGAAAACGTCATAAAAATATACAAACTACGGAAAGCGGGGAGGGGGACAAAACGAGGAAAAGACGGGGGGAAGTAAGAAGCACAATAACAACAAAAAAAAAGGATAAATCTTCCTCGTTTTGGCTTCAAAGTTTTGCGATCCGTTCTGGAAGTCAGTGGACTGTTTCCGCCGCATTGAACGCAATCAGCGGGGGAGACGCCTTATCGCGGTGCATGATGGGAAGACGGAGGACCCTATACCTGGCTTCAATTTGAGCTGTCGGCCAGCATCAGGACACGGCTCACATACCATAATAATCTGCAGTAGTGGGCTAGCTCCAGGAAGGGAGATGGTTAATGGCTATTTAGCTTAATAGCTACCATTGCAGTGTCCAGCACAGGTAAACTGCTAGAATCAATTCCATGGAATAAATGTACGTTTGGCTAATAGTTAAGGTATGTTATGGTAATAATGAGAGAGAGTTAATAGTTACGGTGTGTTATGGTAGCGGTCTGTCCCACATTCCCTCAGGTCGGCATTACAATGTTACTGTTTCAAGGGGTCAGGTAGAGCCAGAGGCAGGAGGGATGGAGAGAGGAGGGAGAGAGAGAAGGAGGAAGAGAAGTGCCAGAGGGAGAGAGGGTGAGAGAGAAAGAGAGAGGGTGAGGGAGGGAGGGCGATCTGATGTGAGGAGGCTGAACCGAGGCTAGACGGGCCAGAGGAGGCCAACATGAAGTGGCAGGTAACCCTGGACCCCCACTGGGCTCTGCAGCGGGGCAGTGGAGGAGGGGACAGGGGGGAGACGGGCCGGAGAGAGGAGGAGAGAAGGGGAAGGAAAGAGAGCTGGGGAGCAGAGAGAGGAGGGGAGAGGTGAGGAACAGAGAGAGGAGGGGAGAGGGTGAGGAGGGGAGCAGAGAGAGCAGAGAGAGGAGGGGAGGAGAGGTGAGGAGAGAGAGAGGAGGGGAGCAGAGAGAGCAGAGAGGAGGAGGGGAGAGGTGAGGAGGGGAGCAGAGAGAGGAGGGGAGAGGGGAGGAGGGGACGAGGTGAGGGGAGAGGTGGAGGAGGGGGAGCAGAGAGAGCAGAGAGAGGAGGGGAGAGGTGAGGAGGGGAGCAGAGAGAGGAGGAGGGGAGAGGGTGAGAGGGGAGAGAGAGAGAGGAGGGGAGATGTGAGTGAGGAGGGAGAGGTGAGGAGGGGAGCAGAGAGAGGAGGGGAGAGGTGAGGAGGGGAGAGGTGAGGAGGGGAGCAGAGAGAGAGGAGAGGTGAGGAGGGGAGAGGTGAGGAGCAGAGAGAGGAGGGGAGCAGGTGAGTGTGGAGGGGAGCAGAGAGAGGAGGGGAGAGGTGAGGAGGGGAGCAGAGAGAGGAGGGGAGAGGTGAGGAGCGAGCAGAGAGGAGGGGAGAGGTGAGGAAGGGGAGGGGAGAGAGGAGCGCAGAGAGGGAGGGGAGGAGGGGGGCGTCCCTCTAGGGGCCAGGCTCTGGAGCTGCTGTGCTTCTGTGTCTGGCTTTGGGAAGCAGGAAACCTGAGCCTCTCACACCTCCGCAGTGAGGACAGACACCCCCCAGACATTAACCTCCTCAGAGGCACACACTGGGCTGGGGCTGGCATTGAGGCTGGCTGGACTGGGGTTGAGGCTGGCTGGGACTGGGCTGAGGCTGGCTGGGACTGGGGTTGAGGCTGGCTGGGACTGGGGCTGAGGCTGACTGGGACTGGGGGTTGACGCTGGCTGGGACTAGGGGTTGAGGCTGGCTGGGGGCTGGGGTTGAGGCTGACTTGGACTGGGGTTGAGGCCGAGGCCAGGGCAGAGAGGCCGGGGGCCTCAAGGATCATGAAAGAGACAAGATGAAGCAGATCTGGGAGTCCATCAGAGAGGTGGAGAGGTCTGGTCGAACCTTCAGGAGTTTAACCACGTTTATCTGAGAGAACTCGAGAATGGAGTGAAGGAAGCTGAAGACTGTGACTCAGAGGGACTGAAGAAGGTGGTGTGTGTGAGAGAGACAGAGAGAGAGAGAGAGCGGGGGGAACATGTCTTTGAGGAAACCAAACTTTTGTTCCACAGGTTGGCTGAGTCTCTGAGGTATGGACATGGACACACACACACAGTCAGTCATCCTCCTCTCCCTTGCTCGGCAAACAGGGGTAGGAAGGGGCAGTTGTTCTGGGACGGGGGTGTTAAATACCTCCAGTCTGACTCCACGAGGAGAAACCAGCAGGAATACCATCATGCTACATCTTCTGTTTTAAGATAGATATATTTGGGGGGATTTTTCATGCTTTACTGGACAGTATATATCTTTTGAAGTGCGACAGGAAAAGGAGAGGGGGGGGGAGGAAGACATGTAGACAAGGGGCTGGATCTGAACCCAGACTGCTGCGGTAAGGCCAGGACCAGGACTGGACCAGGACCAGGACTAGACCAGGACCAGACCAGGACCAGACTAGACCAGGACCAGGACCAGACCAGGACCAGACCAGGACCAGGACCAGACCAGGACCAGACCAGGACCAGACCAGGACCAGGACCAGGACCAGGACCCGACCAGGACCAGACCAGGACCAGACCAGGACCAGACCAGGACCAGACCAGGACTAGACCAGGACCAGGACCAGACCAGGACCCGACCAGGACCAGACCAGACCAGACCAGGACCAGACCAGGACCAGACCAGGACCAGACCAGGACCAGACCAGGACCAGGACCAGACCAGGACCAGACCAGGACCAGACCAGACCAGGACCAGACCAGGACCAGACCAGGACCAGGACCAGACCAGGACCAGAACTAGACCAGGACCAGACCAGGACCAGACCAGGACCAGACCAGGACCAGGACCAGACCAGGACCAGACCAGACCAGACCAGGACCAGGACCAGACCAGGACCAGACCAGGACCAGGACTAGACCAGGACCAGACCAGGACAGGACCAGGACTAGGCCAGGACCAGACCAGGACCAGACCAGGACCAGACCAGGACCAGGACTAGACCAGGACAGGACCAGGACTGGACCAGGATCAGGACCAGACCAGGAGTACACAGCACCTCCAACCAGACCTCTATACCTTCATCCTGGGTCTGCTCACTCACCAACCTGAGGGCCAGCTGAGAGAGAGAGGGTGTGTGTGTGTGTGTGTGTGTGTGTGTGTGTTTGTGTGTGTGTGTGTGTGTGTGTTGTGTGGTGTGTGTGTGTGTGTGTGGGTGTTTGTGTGTGTTGTGTGTGTGTGTGTGTGCCAGTAGGGTCTAATCCCTACCCAGCAGCTGCCAGGGAACAGAGGAAGCAGAAAAAAACTTGCTGACATTTTAACACAATGAACGTTTCACGTCTCTCTTATATGCCCTCCATCTCTCTCACTCTCTCACTCTCACTCTCTCACTCACTCTCTCACACACACACACAACCCTTTTCTCTCACTTGCTTTCTTCACGTAAAGTGCAGGCCAAGTTATTGGATCTGTTCACGGCTAAGTAATAATACTAATATACACCTTAAGCCCGATACAGAACAGTGCATTAGGCCTGCTCTGTGTGAGTGAGTAATGGCCAAGTCTAGCAAAGAGACCATTCACTCCTTCTCTAAGCTCCTGGCAGCTAACCAGCTAGCCAGATACAGTACGCTGTTAGAGAGAACCACGTCCAGTGTCAAAGGCTGTTCTCATTACAGTTTTACGGCCTCTCCAGCACAGCCCCCCTGCTCTCTCCTGCTGGATCCGGGCCGAGACGTTGTTTAGCATTCTTTCCAAAATAAACCGGCTTTTCACAGGTGAGTGTCTTAAGTGGAACCAAACTAGAGTCAGTTGAGGCCTGAGGGATGAAAGACTCGCTCGTTCTCTCTTTCCTCCCCCCCTTTGTCTCCCCTTTTAGTTCTGAGTAGCCATTAGACGTGCCGCGGATATGAATCCAAAATGTTTTTCTGTAGCGCTCCGAGCGTAACTAGTCGAAAACTCCCATAACTTTTTATAAAGCCGCTGGTCTCGTCACAGTCGCTCCTTTTCAGCTAACTAGCTAGCAACTCAAGTGTGTGTGTGCGTCAGGTGTGTGTGTGCATGTGTGTGTAAGGTGTGCAGTACCAGCAGAGAGAGAGAGTAGCAGTATCACTGACACCAGCGGGGGTTATGATAAATGGCTGCTTTGACAAACCGCTTCTATAAACACTGTCATGAGCAGTTCTCGTCATTCACACGCTGCCATGATACTGCGGGTGTGTGTGTGTGTTTCTGTTTGAAGGGTAGGATGTTCAGCGTGTGTGTGTGTGTGTGTCTGTTTGAAGGTAGGATGTTCAGCGTGTGTGTGTGTGTGTTTGAAGAACAAGGGATGGGAAAACATCTCAGAGTATCGATGTCTGAAAAGGTAAATATAAAGGACAGGGGCTGACAGGGGATGATGGCGGAAGCTTCTCCAGACATCTCTCCTCTCCTCCATCCACCTCTCCTCTCCTCCATCCACCTCTCCTCTCCTGTCCCATCTCTCCTCTCTTCCTTCCACCTCTCTCTCTCTCTCTCTCTGACACCCAGCCCATCTCTCCTCCTTCCATCTCTCCTCCATCCACCTCTCCTCTCCTGTCCCATCTCTCATCTCTCCTCCATCCACCTCTCCTCTCCTGTCCCATCTCTCCTCTCCTCCTTCTCTCTCTCTCTCTCTCTCTGTGACACCCATCCCATCTCTCCTGTCCCATCTCTCCTGTCCCCTCGCTCATCTCTCCTCCTTCCATCTCTCCTCCATCCACCTCTCCTCTCCTTTCCCCCTCCCCCTCTCCTGTCCCATCTCTCCTGTCCCATCTCTCCTCTCCTCCTTCCACCTCTCTCTCTCTCTCTCAGACACCCAGCCCCATCTCTCCTCTCCTGTCCCATCTCTCCTCTCCTGTCCCACCTCTCCTCTCCTGTCCCATCTCTCCTCTCCTGTCCCATCTCTCCTCTCCTGTCCCATCTCTCCTGTCCCATCTCTCCTCTCCTCCTTCCACCCTCCTCTCCTCTCTCTCAGACACCCAGCCCCATCTCTCCTCTCCTGTCCCATCTCTCCTCTCCTGTCCCACCTCTCCTCTCCTGTCCCATCTCTCCTCTCCTGTCCCACTCTCTCCCTCTCCTGTCCCATCTCTCCTCTCCTCGTCCTGTCCCCTCTCTCCTCTCCTGTCCCATCTCTC
>CAEFZP010001500.1:0-117500 GCA_903064625.1 Mallotus villosus
AACATTTGTTTTTAGGAACATTCTAACAACACAAACATCAGTTTATTTTCCTGTTTGATTAGGTTTCCATATTAAGGGCCACTTATCAACGAGTCTCTTCCTCTTAGTTCAATTTGAAGTCTTTAAGATAACTGGGCAACTTAGTTTCCCTTTTTGCCAGTCTCCTCACTGGAGTTTGGTTTGCCACCGCACTTTGGTCTGAACTTCCTACAACTTCTGTTGCTGCTGGCTCTTCCAACTGGTCACCACTGAGCGCAACCTCCTCAGCATCCAGCCATGCTTCATCTTTTGTGTTGGGCTGAGTTGACAGTTTGTTGTTTTTCATTGCCTCTTTCTGGTCCCTGGTGGTGAGCATGGATCTGATCTACATGTCTCCTCACTATTCTCTCATCACCCAACATCACCTTGTATGACACTGGTCCCGTCACTGACTCAATGATTCCTGGAATCCACTTGGGTCCAAAACTGAAGTTCTGGGTCAGCACTGAATCTCCTGTTTTAAACCAGCGTTGTTTTGCCTTTTTGTCGTGATCTTTTATTTGTCTTTCCTGTTTCTTCTGCACTCTATTGTTTAGGTCTGGGTGGATGGAATCCAAAGTGCAACGTAGTTTCCTCACGAGAAGCAGCTCTGCTGGAGAAAGGCCTGTTGTAGTGTGAGGTGTCACTCTGTAGCTGAATAACACTCTGGCTACTTTAGCTGTCAGCGTGCCTTCTGGAAATTTTTTCATCATTCTCTTAAATGTTTGTACCCCTCTCTCTGCTAACCCGTTACTGGAGGCATGGTAGGGTGCAGAGGTCACATGACGGATTCCATTTTTACTTAGAAACACGTTGAACTCTGTGCTGATGAAACAAGTGCCATTATCAGACACCAACAACTCAGGCAGTCCATGGTTACTGAAACTGGTTCGCAGGCACTCAATTGTGGTGGCTGAAGTGGCAGAGTTCACTGGATACACGTCCATCCATTTTGAATGTGCATCTATGAGCACAAAAAACATTTTTCCCATGAACGGTCCGGCATAATCCACATGAATACGACTCCAGGGCTTGTCAGGCCAATCCCAGGGGTGTAACGGAGCTGGTGCCGGGACGTTGCGATGCTCCTGACATGTTGTACAGGCCTTTACCGTATCCTCCACCTCTTTGTCCAGCTTCGGCCACCATACGTAACTCCTAGCCAATGCTTTCATCCTGGACACTCCCGGGTGGCATTGATGAAGTTGTCTCATGACACTTCCTTGGCCTGGTTTTGGCACAACCACTCTCGACCCCCACATCACACAGCCATTTTGAATACTAAGTTCAAGTTTCCTCACCTCATAAGGGGCAAACTCCTCCCCTTTGTCTTTTGTTGACCAGCCGTTGTGAACCATTTCTCGCACCCTCGACAGTACTGGATCTTTGTCTGTCCATGCTTTCACTTGATCAGCTGTCACAAGCGTGATGTCAGAGCTCTCCAGCATGAGAACCCTCTCTTCCGACGTCTCCACTTTAGGTGTATCTGGCAAAGGAAGGCGGCTGAGAGCGTCAGCATTGCTGTGATGTTTTCCTTCTTTATACACTATTATGTATTCGTAGGCTCTCAGTGTTACAGCCCACCTTTGGATCCTGGGCGAGGGCATTTGTGGCACTGCTTTCATCTCATTGAAAAGTGACAACAGCGGCTTGTGATCTGTCACTATAGTGAATTTCCGTCCATAAATGTACTTGTGGAAGCGTTGTATCCCAAACATCACTGACAGACCTTCCTTATCCAGTTGTGAGTAGTTCCTCTCTGCTGAGTTTAGTGTTCGTGAGGTAAAACCAATGGGTCTTTCAGTTCCATCTGGCATGTGGTGTGACAGAACGGCACCTACCCCGTATGGTGACGCGTCACATGACAGCACAATGTCCTTCTCTGGATCGTAATGCACAAGCACCTGAGCTGACTGCATGAGGTCTTTTGATGTGTTAAAGGCTGCTTGTTGTGCATCTCCCCACTGCCACTTTGTGTCTTTTGTAACAGTTTGTGCACCGGAGCAAGGACGGTAGACAGATTTGGTAGGAACTTGTTGTAATAGTTCAATAGTCCCAGATATGCCTTTAACTCTGTCACATTTGAAGGTGAGGGTGCCTCTTTGATCGCTTCCACCTTCTCATGCATTGGGTGCAGTCCTGTTGCATCCACTTTGTGACCCAAAAATATCACTTCCTCACTCATGAACACACACTTGGACCTCTTAAGCCTTAGACCAGCCTCCTGTAGCCGTTTCAGCACTATGGTCAGAGTCTGCAGGTGCTCTTTGTCGTCTTTTCCCGTCAGCAGGATGTCATCCAGGAAGATTGCCACACGAGGGATGCCCTGCAGTAGTCCCTCCATGGTACGTTGGAAAATAGCCGGACATGATGAAACTCCAAAAGGTAACACTGTGTATGTGAACAAGCCTTTGTGTGTATTTATAGTTACATACTTTTTTGCTTCCTCATCCAATGGAATCTGGTGGTAGGCGTGACTCAGATCTAACTTTGTGAATTTCTTTCCACCTGAAAGAATGGCAAACAAGTCCTCAATTCTGGGAATTGGATACTGCTCCAGTTTTGAGATCTGGTTCACTGTCAGTTTGTAGTCTCCGCATAGTCTTGCTGTGTCATCTGGTTTCAACACAGGGACCACCGGCGCTGCCCACTCAGCATATTTTACTGGTTCAATTATCTTCTCTGCAAGGAGACGGTCGAGTTCAGCCTCAACTCTCCCTTTCATGGCGTATGGGACGGGTCTGGCTTTAAAAAACCTGGGGGCTGCTTCCTTGTCCACGTATATTTTTGCTGGGGGGCCTCTGAATCTCCCTAGTTTGTCTTTGAAAACCTCCTCAAACTCCCCCAGTACCTCCTCCAAGGTCTCCTCTTTAACCTGGAGTATCTGTGGCTCTGGTCTCCACTGTGCCTTCTCTGGGGTCTCTGTCTGAACATGGTGGATCTGGGGTTCTGGTCTCCACTGTAACCCTAGCCTCCTAATCCAGTACCTGCCTACTAGACTGGGGCCTGAACCTGCCACCACTACCAATGGTAAGTTCTCTACTAGCTGTTTATGCTGTACTTTAACCACTGCTGCCCCCACAACATTTACTTTATGTCCTGTGTATGTTTTTAGCCTCACTCTACATGAGCGTAGCTCTGGCACCTCCTTCCCCCATAAGGTTTTGTACACAGAGTGGTTCACTACTGTTACCCCACACCCCGAGTCCATTTCAAATTGCTGTTTATCCCCATTAACAGTCAATGTCTGTATAAATGGCTCCTCTGCTGGTATGTCTAGTTCATCTAGTTTGTACAGTGTGAACATGACTTCATCTTCGTCTATGTCGCCCTCCCCCTGGCTGACATAATGTGTTCCCTGGGTTTTCCCATACTTCCCTGATGGTACTCCACCCCCTCTAGCCTGTGAAGCGCTAACTGAGCCTCCTGACCTACACACTTTTTGAATGTGGCCAATTTTACCACACTTATGACAGGTTTCCTTAATAAACCTACATTCCCCAGCCCTGTGCTGCTCACCTCCACATCTGTAACAAGCGTTATACTGGTGCTGCTGCTTAGTGGGGAACTGCTTTGTAGACATTTTGTGCACTGCTAGAGGTGCCCTCATGTGTGAGGGTGTAGACTCCAGCGACTGTAAATCCTTAACATCCTTGCTGGCTGTCTCAATGGCTTGTGCCAGCTTCAGTGCTTTCTCAAATGTCAAATCCGGTTCTGACAACAGTCGGCGCTGAATGCGGTCATCTCCAATCCCACAAACCAGTCTGTCGCGTAGCATCTCCGACAACTTTTCTCCATAGTTGCAGTCCAGTGCTAACTTCCTTAACACGGCGATGTATTCCATTACTGTTTCCTCAAGCTTCCTCTGTCTGGAATTAAACTTGAACCGCTGCACAATCTCGCTGGGTTTGGGGTTGAAATGTTCCTTTAAAATGTTGACCAGTTCGGCAAACGTCTTGTCTCCTGGTTTGGCGGGACTGACAAGGTTCCTCACGAGGCTGTACGTCTGACTTCCCACTGAACTGAGAAATATAGCTTTCTGCCGACTTGCATCTGTGATTTCGTTAGCTTCAAAAAAATGGTGAAGAACCTCACAATATTCTTCCCACGTCTGTGTCTCACTGTCGAACGGAGCGGTGCTCCCTACCAAGGCCGCCGCCATGATTATTCTTCTTCGTCTTACTGTTTCGCTTGCATCCGTTGCATCCCCACGAGGCATCGGCTTTAGTTTATCCTCGTCGCCATTTATGTAGTAACTCCCGGAGGCTTCTTGCTACACATTTAAGGAGCTTTATTTCTTTGTTGGCGAACACCGTATGCAGCATACTCAACATGGCCAACAGAGACACATTCCCGACTGAACTTGTTCTGTGCTTAGTATAGGTTAACTCAACCGTAACAACAGAGGGTTCTGCCACCTAGTGGACCAGCGGATTAACATGTTTTAATTACTCTGCCCAGTTATCACACATGAGAAATCTCTATGTATGTGAACTTGAATTGTAACAACTGTGGCAATTTACTCCTACGCCTGTTTAACCGAAGCGATTTTGGGTAGGTTTCTTACATCAGACTCAGAATTCGGTTTCAATTTACTGTGGCAGGAAGGTGCAAACAATAAACATATTGGCCCTACGGGTCTTAAATTAAGTTTAAAAAAGTACAACAGTTAAACTAATTTAAACTAAGCAATTTAAAATATATATATGTCAAAATAGGCTACATTTGAATGAGCAGCATGAGTGGGCAACTTAGTGCAATGAAACTGCTCTGCCTTTCCCATACAATGTCACTTCTTTATCGTTTACGGTCCTGACGAGAACGTCGGTCTCCTGTGAACCGCTGGCGTGCGCCTGGCAAATCCGCCGTTATAATAGCAATCCGCCATGGAACAAGCGCTGCTCTTACAGTTTTTCTCAGTCACTTTGGTACATTTCTCAGATCATCAGAATTGAAGTTCTCAAAGCAGTAAGTGCATTTCTCAAAACAATTCGTACAAATAGCAAAACACCATGGATTACCTGCAAAAGCCAGTCTCTTGCCCAAAATCCTTAGTTCATCTCTCAAAAGTAAATATCTGTGTCAATGAACATGTCAGTGCCATCAGAATGACAAGTCCTTGTGTCATTGTGTACGGATAAGACAGTCAAATTGCTTAGTCATGTCAATATAGCAGTGTACTCTGGAGGGATGTTCTGATGTAAACTATAGCTTTTTAGGTTTTTATGACAATTATTGTAAATTTTAGGTTACACCTTAGTGTATATAGGAGTTTGATTGCAAGAGACGGACAAGATTCACATCTACGCTTTTACTGTTTGTACTATAATTTGTTGACAGACCATGTCATTGCGATACAAAAAGGAAAATAAATGTGAACATGGGACAATCTCCTTAACTGTACATGCAGTGCTGTAGGAATTACAGTGCAGTCTTCCTACACCTCCTGACGTTCCTGTCTGTTGGACCACAAATTCTCATCCACATCACAACGAATATCTTCTCTTGTGACCCCCCCAATTCCTTGTCCTTCCATTGTCAGACATTGTAACGTTGTGTTGTGCTCTGGCTATATATACTTGCCAGTTGATGGTTCATGAGACGCACCTTTGTTAGAGAAAGTTAAGATTCACCTGAGAGCAATTTACCAATTCAGGACAGATTTAGATAAAAGTCTAATGGAAATGTATAGAAATATGTTTGACATATTATGACGACTTGTTCAACCATTTTGCAAGTAAAGACTTATGCTATGAAATAATAGCTAAATGTTGTGGGGGGTGAGACTATTCAACAGAGACCCATTATAATACATTTTGATCAACATGATTGATAATGTAGGAAACAGCAGACAATTGTACATAATCATTTGCATGGATGTACCAAAGCATTTGCAACTTGTTCAAAGAAATGAGAAACTGCTTTTTTGATATGCACAAGTGACACAATGATGTGAAGATTGAACACATAGTTTTGAGAATTTCAATTCTGATCTGAGAAATGTACCAAAGCGACTGAGAGAAACTGTAAAGGGAATGTGAGATGACGCTCTGATTGGTTTATTGCATGTTACGCCCAAACCACACCCATTAGTAATGTAGCTACCTCTTTTATATTTGCGTCAGGCGCAAAGTCATTTATTCTGCGGGCAAAATAGGAATCGCACCGGAGTCCCGCCCACAAAGTTACTTGCGCTTTGCGTTTTCATACTTGCGTTTCAGATCGTCAAAATAGGGCCCAAAATTAAGCATTTTCTTTTAACCTTCGCACGGTCATGTGACCCCCCTGCCGTGTCCGTGTTGTGTATTACGACACGGCCACCCTCGCCATGTCTCAGGGTCGTTGTGACCACCTTCGCCATGTCTCAGGGTCGTTGTGACCACTCCGCTGTGTTGTACAACTTTTCATAACAACGTAGATGTGTAGGGGAGGAATGTGAAGCGGGGGAATATCATGTGATATCACTAGTTACCACTAGGAGGAACCCTCGCACTGTATTCTGAAACACGCACTCTCTAACTCATAACGACAATAGCATTATTTATTGGAGTGTCACTAATTTGGTTTGCTTCATAGATTATAAGGTGAACAACACAACAACATCTCGTGTTTCTAACCCTAACCACACTGGAGGTAGTCAGATGGAGGAGAGCTGGAGAGAGATACAGGTGGAGGTAGTCAGGTGGAGGAGAGCTGGAGGGAGATACAGGTGGAGGTAGTCAGGTGAAGGAGAGCTGGAGGGAGATACAGGTGGAGGTAGTCAGGTGGAGGAGAGCTGGAGGGAGATCCAGGTGGAGGTAGTCAGGTGGAGGAGAGCTGGAGGGAGATACAGGTGGAGGTAGTCAGGTGGAGGAGAGCTGGAGGGAGATACAGGAGGAGGTAGTCAGGTGGAGGAGAGCTGGAGGGAGATACAGGTGGAGGTAGTCAGGTGGAGGAGAGCTGGAGGGAGATACAGGTGGAGGTAGTCAGGTGAAGGAGAGCTGAAGGGAGATACAGGTGGAGGTAGTCAGGTGAAGGAGAGCTGGAGGGAGATACAGGTGGAGGTAGTCAGGTGGAGGAGAGCTGGAGGGAGATACAGGTGGAGGTAGTCAGGTGGAGGAGAGCTGGAGGGAGATACAGGTGGAGGTAGTCAGGTGAAGGAGAGCTGGAGGGAGATACAGGTGGAGGTAGTCAGGTGGAGGAGAGCTGGAGGGAGATACAGGTGGACCAGTTGATATAGAGGTGGACCAGTTGACCAGTTGATCTCTGGTATTTGCAACTCCTATAGAAACATAACTTAAGATGTTAACATTTGGATTTGCATCGGACTGTAAAGTCATGCATAATCATGACATGATGGCCCACTTTATGAACTGACATAAAGAGCCTTAATATTTGTTCATCTTATTTTAAGTTCTTGTATGATGTCAAACCCCTTGGTCGGCCACTACATATACCATACATGTGTAGAGCATTAAACATAGAACAAAAAGTCTAAATGTACATTAGGAAAACATTTTCTGATGATTGAATGTGCCTAGCTTGCTAGCTGATGAAACTCAAGACAACTCTGAATATTTAGCCCAATTTAAATACAAACTTCCACCAAACTCGTTTTAAAGCTAGATAGACTCCTGATCGTCACTCGATCCTAGCTACCTACACACCATGTGCGGCACATACATTTTTAGGTAGGTAAATTGGTCTAGTTAGTTTGCTAGTACCACTTCTATGATGTAGCTAGCTATTACCAGTTTGCTCGGTGACGCATGAGCGGAGCTAAAGTTATTTCTTCACAGATAACTAGTGTTACTGATAATATTATATTTTACTGGGCAATATAAGGCTACTTATGACAGCTACTACTAAACATAAAATATACTTACCGAAAGCTCTCGTGGCTCCATCGTTGTCTGCCTTGCATCCCAACTCCAGCCACGACGAGTCTAACCGCTTGATCCACCCAGCAATGTTACGTTGCCTTAAACGTCACTGGACCGCTATACCGCCAACTGGTGGCATGGAGGCTTTACAGCTACTGAGGCACACGCGCACGCACACGAGTTGTGGATTTGTACCACGGCAGAAGTGTAGCAAAAGTCACGCGTAAAAACAGCGCCAAGTGAGAGGCCAGACTTTGTGACTACATTGTTTTACACATACACAAATCTCAGTGCGCATTTGTGGATCGTGGTACGCATTTGTGGATCGCCGATCGCACACATTTGTGGATCTTGCTGTGCATTTGTGAATCATGTTGTGCATTCGTGAATCGTGCTGTGCATTTGTGAATCTTGCTGTGCATTTGTGGATCGTGGTGTGCATTTGTGGATCTTGCTGTGCATTTGTGAATCATGTTGTGCATTTGTGAATCGTGCTGTGCATTTGTGGATCGTGCTATGCATTTGTGAATAGTTTTGCTACAATAATGACCCCATACTCCTGTACACAGTCCTGATCCTTGTCCCTCCCTCCACCCTCTAACTTTCTCTCACCCCCCTTCTTAATCCCTCTCCCTGCCCACTTTCCTCTTTCTCTTTCTCTCTCTCTCTCTCTCTCTCTCTCTCTCTCTCTTTCTCTCTCTCTCTTGCGCTCTTTCTCTCACCTACTTTCTTAATATCTCTTTAAGCCTCTCTCTCTTTCCACTGTATAGTTTAGTTCCACTGTATAGTTTAGTTTTTGACAGCCTAGGTCCTAGGATCTATGCTGTCAAACAAACACACAACCAGTATTTCAAAGGATAAGACATCCAACCAGGAATAAAGACGCAAATTTACTTCATCATAACCTATCCTGGACTGACAGTAAATCCTTCACTCTCCAACATGTGAATAAACACCTTCTACTAACCTTTATAAAAGTCTGGTTTCACCATCAGCCTCCTCTCGGTGCTCCATCTGGTTCTGTGTGTCTGACAGTAATGCTGACAGTCTGATCACCTGTAGAGCTACCTTGTACTCATCTGATCCCAACATTAAAGACTGCTCTTACTGCTGTTGGTATTGGTACTGTTCATGAACATACAGTACATATTTGAATGTGTCACACCCACATGCATGCACTCACACCCACTTCTATTTCAACCAGTTGATCCTGTTTGGAGTCTCATTACTGGACGTCACCTAAATCCTGTACATGCACGTACACACACAAACACCCAGACTACATAAATCCCTCAATCGATGAATCGGGAACTGTACACGAACAGAGAGGGAGGAGATGGAGGTTTATTATATGAATCTTTTCTTTCTGAGAACCAGCTATTCACTCCTCAACTGTAGGCAATTTGAGGCAAAGTTAACCCAGAGATGGACAGACTGAGGGGGGTTACACTGTCTCTAGGGCTCCCTTACAGCAGGGGTGGAGAGACTAAAGGAAACAGACAAAGAGAGGAAGAGAGGAAAGGGGGAGGAAGACAGAGTAATGAAGCTTAGCGCCAGTTTAGTTTAGTCAGTCTTTGAACAGAATCAGACACTCTTTTGGCATAACCTCTTGGTTCTGTAGAAACCAATTTCATGTATGAGGAAATGCAGTTGTTTGGAACTTGACGCTGCCAGCAGAAATGGTGGGTGTTGCCAAGATTCGTAGGTCACATGACTTATTAGAATTATGGGTAAATATACAGTAGGAGGGGAAATATAAGGAGGGGAGAGAAGGAGGGGAGATAGGAGAAGTAAGGAGGGGAGATATATGGAGGTGTGAGTGTGTGAGTGAGTGAGTGAGTGTGTGTGTGAGTGTGTGGTGTGTGTGTGTGTGTGGGTGTGTGTGTGTGTGTGTGTGGTGTGTGTGTGTGTGTGTGTGTGTGTGTGCGTGTGTGTGGTGAGTGGTGAGTGAGTGGTGGTGTGTGTGTGTGTGAGTGTGTGTGTTTGTGTGTGTGTGTGTGTGTGTGTGTGTGTGTGTGTGTGTGTGTGTGTGTGTGTGCGTGTGTGTGAGTGTGTGTGTGTGTGTGAGTGTGTGTGTGTGTGTGTGTGTGTGTGTGTGAGTGTGTGTGTGTGTGGTGTGTGTGAGTGTGTGTGCGTGTGTGCAGATGGCTCAGTGGGCTCTGGTCCAGGAGCTGCTGTGTCCAGAGGGGGGCCATGGCCAGGCTGCAGCTGCTGAGGGCAGAGTACAGCAGTGCCCAGCTCAGCCTGCAGGAGGCGCTCACCCACAGCTTCCAGGTTCCTCAAACAACCTACACACCAGGAGCATCTACTGACAGATCATTATGGGCTCTTTGTTTTAGAAATTAATAATAATCATTTGAAGTAAACCTAGACTCACCAGAGATTGTAGGGAGATGTCCATTCAGTATCTGCAAGCACACCACGCATGTGTTAACGAAATCAATCACATGTTCATGTGTAATTTCTCTCCTAATGGTTCCCCTCTCTGCAGGACCCAGACGTGTGGCTCTGTACGCTCACCTGCACTACCAGACTGGGGAGCACAGGAAGGCTCAGGAGGGCTATGAGAGGACTCTGGACTTAGTGGTGGACGCCTCGGACACACATCCCATTATCAATCCTTCATTCCCAATGCAATACATATACAAAACTCATGCTACTGATACATCACACACACTCTGCTTTCAATCCAAAGAAAATGTTCTAACATGGCAAAATATTAGACAATAAAGCTTTTTGAATCTTTTGAATCTTGAATCTTCGTCTCTGATGACATCACTTCCGACCACTCTTGCTCTCTTTGCTGGTGGCTCTGTCTCCAGCAAGGATATTACTCCAACGCTGTCTTTCAGCTTGAACTGTCAAGCTTGAAATGACAAGACGCTCGCGTCGGGCCTAACAACACCCTTGATCAGAATACTTGATTTCAT
This sequence comes from Mallotus villosus, assembly GCA_903064625.1. Lineage (NCBI taxonomy): Eukaryota > Metazoa > Chordata > Actinopteri > Osmeriformes > Salangidae > Mallotus > Mallotus villosus. The sequence goes on from CAEFZP010001500.1 coordinate 10,811, forward strand.
CCACCCGTATTATAATCTGCTTTATGATGTTCATGCTGTTAATGATTCAACATTCTAGAGTGTGTTGCCACTGGATTAAAGTCACTGTGATCTCAGGTAACAAGGGCAGTGGAGAGGTGGATTCTGGGACCTGAAGTCCTGTAAATATCCAGACCAACAACTCTGCATCTATAAAATATCTTGTCTCAGGGATATTGTCTTTCTTCAGGTAGTCGTAGGTCTGTAACTTTACTTGTGTCTGATGTTCTGATGTGACAGTACACCCAGGGCCCTCCTACCTGAAGGGTTAACAGTTCTCATGATTGTGTCTATATCACTGGACTCTGACCAGTTTTATTGTGCTGTTCAGTATACCTGTTACTACAATGAATGATGGCGTCTCTATGACCAGACTTTGACCTGTTGTATTGTCCGGAACCTGTAACTAAATGGACTGCATTTATATAGCGGCATAAACAGATTTCAGCACAAAGGACAAAGCCTGCTTGATTTGATGTTGTGTTGTGTGAATTCAGACCAGGAGAAAGCAGAGGTAAGTCCCTCCAGGGATCATGTTCAGGTCAGGTAGGAAGTGAGGATGATTCTAGTTGAGCACTCAGACCTAGAATCCTCCTGAATGGAGGACCAGGGTTTGGTCAAGAGACACAGCTAAACCATTGGAACATTTGGTTGGACACTCACATGAATAACTGTATCTAGTAGAGAGTGAAGGATTTGAATGGGTTTAATGGTAATATTTGTTTTTCAGTAGTTCGTTTTTCATGGTACTGAAGGTGATTTTGAGTACAAATGTACAGTACAGATCCTTGGTCATTCCTGTTAATCATTGTCTACAGTACAGATGTCTACTGGACTGGGTGTTATTACAGAACATGTGATGACAGAGAGAGCCGTTTCAGAGAAGGCAGTAAAGCTGCTTCAGATAAGATCACACTGTCCATTGTCTCTTGAGTTAAGACTCTAGAGTCTAAATGTGTTAATTTATCTTCCTAAAACCATGGGCGTAAAATATTTTTAATTTTTTTTATTTGGGGGGGCTAATGACACTTTTGGCTCCAGCCCCCCCAAATAGGGCTAGATACCCCCATGGTTTGTATTAGGTAAAGTTGTCCTAATACGACAGTGGGTCACAATGACCCGAAGGCAGCACAAGGGTTAAACATCAAACTGTTTGTTACTTTAAAACTAGCCTTCATCTGGGTGATCACAGGGATATTTGATTTGTCAACTGAGTGCATATGTCAGATTCACTGCATGAATTGTAAGCAGAGAAAAGCTGTTGCTATCAAACGTTGTCTACTTAATCGACTGAATTAGTGGTAAAGCAAAAGATCAAATAAGCCGGTAGATAGGTTTGTCAAGGGATTTAATGCTCCCTTCTAAAAGTATTTTTAGTATTTCTAAAATGTAAAAACAGTAGTTTATTTTGATACATGTTGTGGCTGCTGTATTTTGTCGTTTATTTTGATACACTTACAATTAAGGTATTTGGTATTTTATTTAAAAATACATTTAGATGTATCTTTGCCCATCCCTGGACGTATTGACCATGAAGGTTTATGAAAAAGATATTTGAGCGAGTGCTCCACTCTGGATGTTGTCCTCAGGAATGATGCTGAACCTGCCTGGCTGTGTGTTCTGGATGTTGTCCTCAGGAATGATGCTGAACCTGCCTGGCTGTGTGTTCTGGATGTTGTCCTCAGGAAATATGCTGACCCTGCCTGGCTGTGTGTTCAGGATTCTCCTGCTGCTCCACACAGCAGACTGCGGTAAACAAATCACTGTCATGGAGTCGTGTGTTTTACCATCTAGCTATTCGTAAGGTTTTGTCTCTTAGGTACACTATAATAGTCATAGTCATAGTAATAGTTAACAGTAGGACTGATAGTAACAGCTTAAAGTGATGCAGAACAACTAGATTGCAGGCCTCCATCAGACCAGAGCAAGTTGAGGAGAGAGGATGTTTGTCCTCTGAGATTCACTCTTTATCTGTTCTCTTCTTTTCAGTTACTCATAAGGTCATTACTCCAGTTCAGCAAATCACTGCTGTGGTTGGTGAAAGTCTAGTTCTGCCGTGCTACGTTGACCCCAGCATCAGTGCTGAGGGCTGGACGGTGGAGTGGTTGAAACTCTCAGCAGACAGATACCAACGCACCGTCCATCTTTACAAAGACGGCAGAGATGACAATGAAAATCAGAATCCCTCCTTCAAGGCAAGAACAGCTCTGTTTAAGGAGGAACTGAAGACAGGCAACACCTCCCTAAAGCTGCTCTGGGTTAGAGGCACTGATGAAGGAACTTACAAATGTTTTGTTGGGTCACCTACCTTGGAATGGTATGATGATTCCAACATTGAAGTCCATGTTAAAGGTGAATTTAGTTTTCAAGTCTAGTTTTTTTTACTTGCTATTGTGCCTAAACCAAGGACATCCTTCTAATAACATGATTGAATCTGTATCGTTGTGTTTGTAGCTGTGGGATCTCCACCAGTGGTCTCCATTGAAGGACACAGAGGCTCAGGGATGGTTCTGGTGTGTGAGACACAAGGCTGGTACCCTGAACCAGAGATGGTGTGGCGGAACAGTGAAGGAGAACCCCTCCCTGCTGATCCTCCAGAGACGACCACAGACTCTGAGGGACTCTACACACTCAAACTGAGGGTCACTGTTCAGAAGACAGATAGAAACCTCTTTAACTGTAGAGTAAAACAGAAATACATGAAGCGAGATGAGACGGCAATAATTCATGTTCCTGGTGAGTTATTCAGCCTCACACCTTCCTCTGAGAATCCACAAGGTTTGGGATTTTCTGGGAACGTGGGAATTTCTACTACTGAATAAGAGAGGAAGGACAACAACATCACACAACCACCACAACAAAAAGGACAATATTATACACTTCAAAACCCATATATACATAGTGATAGACAGACATTGCAGCACTAGGTATAAACAATTGTAAAATAATAGCACTGCTTTAAACATGCATGTTTCAGGTGAGCTGTTCTATCAAGATCACTCATGGATATGGTCCTTGGCTGGGGTGTTGGCTGTGGTGTTTGGTCTCTCTGTCGTGGGATTAGCTGTGGCCATCTGTGTCCTGGTGAAGAGACATAGACATAAAGGTAAATGATGGATGAAAAAAAGATTGACAATCTTCATAGTCAATTCTTTATTGTCATGTCATTAGTTAAAAGTCTTGCGTGTAGAATCCATGAGTGGATTCATGTTCTATATCTGACCTCTACAGAGTCATGTTCTATATCTGACCTCTACAGAGTCATGTTCTATATGTGACCTCTACAGAGTCATGTTCTATATCTGAACTCTACAGAGTCATATTCTATATCTGACCTCTACATAGTCATGTTCTATATCTGACCTCTACAGAGTCATGTTCTATATGTGACCTCTACAGAGTCATGTTCTATATCTGACCTCTACAGAGTCATGTTCTATATCTGACCTCTACAGAGTCATATTCTATATCTGACCTCTACAGAGTCATGTTCCATATGTGATCAGCTGTTGTGTTCTCACCTGTGTGTTTCCTTTGCAGGGAAGAGCCTACGGAAGCTTTTCAAGGCCCAGGAAGGTAATAACCACTATTAGTCTGCAGAGGGAAGTGACTTCACTGTCAGGACAGGAGCATGTACAGAAAGGTTAACATGTTCTTAAAAGGCTAATGTTTAGTGTCAGTCAGTGTATGTTCTTATCAGATACAAATGTACATTTAAAACACCATCTGACTCATTGTAAACTCAGATTAGACATAATTTGCTACTGCAGAGTGGTTTTAAGGTAAGAAGTAAAGTGAGTAGAGAAGGTAGTGGTAGGATCCTGGTTCAGCTGGTCACTATAGATCCAAGTTGTTGTTCAGATTCTGGTGTTCATATGTCTGATTCTCACTGTCTCTCATCTCACTTCATTTACAGATCGTCTTGAGAGAGAGAAGGGTAAGTGATATCCAGTTTATCACTATGTTATGATGTTGTCATGGTAGAACAGCTGTGCAGCATGGTGGAACTGTCAGAGCGATCCCTGCAAAGTGGAATTAACTGCACAGTCAGGACAGAAAAATAATATACTTATAATCTCCAGATGTCTTTAGTTTTAATACTCCATGTGCTTCTCTTCACTAGAGTACAGTAGGTAGTGGAAGGGTGCCCTTACAGCTGCTCACTATAGATCCAAGTTCTTGTTCAGATTCTGGTGTTCATATGTCTGATTCTCACTGTCTCTCATCTCACTTAATTTACAGAAACGCTTGTTGGGGAGAATGGTAAGTAATATCCAGTTTATCACTATGTGATGATGTTGAAGCACCACTGTCATGGTAGAACAGCTGTGCAGCGTGGTGGAACTGTCAGAGCGATCCCTGCAGAGTGGATTTAACTGCACTGTCAGGACAGAAAAACAAGATTTATAATCTCCAGATGTCTTTACATCTAATACTCCATGTGCTTCTCTTCACTAGAGTACAGTAGGTAGTGGTAGGGTGCCCTTGCAGATGCTCAATATAGATCCACGTTTTTGTTCCGATTCTGATGTTCTGTTTTCACTGTCTCTCATCTCACTTCATTTACAGTTCAGCTCATGGGTGAGAAGGGTAAGTGATATCCAGTTTATCACTATGTGATGATGTTGAAGCATAACTGTCATGGTAGAACAGCTGTGCAGCGTGGTGGAACTGTCAGAGCGATCCCTGCAGAGTGGATTTAACTGCACTGTCAGGACAGGAGCATGTTCAGGAATGTCTCTTCTTGTTCAGCTGTTATTAGAAGACTGATAAAAACCTTGATACCTTGATGTGTTACGTACGCCACCCCGGAGGGTGGGGACCGACAGCCCGCTGCTCAGCGACAACCAATGGACAGTGAAAAGGGCATCGAGTCGTGGGTGTGAGCAAGGACACAGAGGCGAGACGTACGTAAATCAAAGGGTTTTTCCACTCATCCGTCCAATGCTGCAAGAACAGAAAAGAAGACGCTCCTGCCGCCTACCCACCCTAAGCTGGCACACGATCAAGGAGCCCTGTCCAAAACACAGAGGGTGGTCCGCCCAGACGTCGCCTAACGCGTCTAACAGAGTTTATCCTAAGGGAGTAAAAAAAAGATAAATCGTTAGAGACTCAAGACAGGACTGACAAATGTACAACCCACCAAATCAGAGAGAGAGAGCGCGAACTGAACATTGACGGCTTTTATACCGTCCCAAAGCAGCCTCAGCTGGTAGCGCGCTGATGAGAGGGTGTGGCTTGACGAGCACCAGATCGGAGACACTGGCTGGAATCGAGGCGTCCTCTCCGACCCGAATGGTTCCTGCTTCGTGAATTGGAATACAGAACATAAAACAGCAACAAGCAGGACAAACAGCAACAGTTAACTGGGGGACGTAACATGATGTCATACAGAGTTGAAGAGTTTGTCACATGTACATGGTTGTTACAAAGCATGAAGAACAGTGATGTACTGCTGTATCTCTTCATATCAGTATCTCTGGTCTGACCACAATGGGACCAAAAGCCTTATTTACAATCTCCAGTCTTTCCATTCATATCTCTGTGCTGTGCTGCCCCCTACTGATCACACTGGTAGTTCTTGACTGAGGAGTAGGGTCAGGACTGTTTAGTGTCTCATCAGAGGGAGAGTAGGTAGTGGTAGCGTGCTGGTTCAGCTGGTCACTAAAGATCCAAGTTCTTGTTAAGATTCTGGTGTTCATATGTCTAATGTTCTCACTGTCTCTCATCTCACTTCATTTACAGAAACACTCTGTGATAAGATTGGTAAGTAATATCCTGTTTATCACTATGTTATGATGTCGAAGCGCAACTGTCATGGTAGAACAGTTGTGCAGCGTGGTGGAACTGTCACAAGGATTCCTGCAGAGTGGATTTAACTGCACTGTCAGGACAGGAGCATGTTCATGTCTCTTCTTGTTCAGCTGTTATTAGAACACTGAGAAACACCTTGATATCTTGATGTCATACAGAGTTGAAGGGGTTGTCACATGAACATGGTTGTTACAAAGCATGAAGAACAGTGATGTACTGCTGTATCTCTTCATATAAGTATCTCTGGTCTGACCACAATGTGACCGAAAGCCTTATTTACAATCTCCAGTCTTTCCATTCATATCACTGTGCTGTGCTGCCCCCTACTGTTCACACTGGTAGTGCTTGACTGAGGAGTAGGGTCAGGAGTGTTTAGTGTCGTCATCAGAGGGAGAGTAGGTAGTGGCAAGGCCGGAGTGGGGCCACTTTTCAGCCCAGGAGTTTCAGGCCCAAGACCGGAACACTTTTTTTGTATACCAAACAGGGCCGGATGCAGCCTGCGTTGACTGGGGGTGCAGTGAACTTTTCTGGGGGGTATCATGATTACAGAAAGGGATCGTATAATTTTTTATATTTATACAATTTTTGAGACTGCTTAATGATCCGAGTGTTAATCGGGCACAGAGCCAGACGTTGCAAACATTCGGGGCTTATCCCAAACCTAGGACGTATGGTTTGATGTGATGCAAGATAAGGACTTCCACACTTAATGCAAGCGCGCACAGCGCGTGAGCAAACATTTTTGGTCATTAATTGAGCGCAAAATAGTTTTTGGAGCTTTATGTAAAATAAACATAGACGTCTTTCAATTGGTAAAACCTTGTCTAGTGATGCCATCACTCCGGCCCTGCTCCCATCCATCCTCCCTGACGCATATCGTTACAGTGGGCCGCCTGGCCCAGCTATCGGTAGCCTATCTGAAAACGTTTTGGAAAAGACGGGCTATGGACCCAAACCAACTCTATTTGGGAGGGGAGAACTCGCTCACATGGTACAACCCATGCAGAGGCTGCGGTGTCAGAATGCAGAACGTGTGTAGCCTACCTTTAAGAGAAGATAGACTAACGTGACAAATGTCAACAACAACAAAGTCCTCGACCGGCCCAAAAGTGAAGCGGCCCACCGGGAATTCTCCCGATTCTCCCGATTACCCACCCCGGCCGTGGGTAGTGGTAGGATCCTGGTTCAGCTGGTCGCTATAGATCCAAGTTTGTTGTTCAGATTCTGGTGTTCATATGTCTGATTCTTACTGTCTCTCTTCTCACTCCATTTACAGGTGAGCTAAGGAATGGTAAGTAATATCCAGTTTATCACTATGTTATGATGTTGAAGTACAACTGTAATGGTAGAACAGATGTGCAGTGTGGTGGAACTGTCAGAAGGATTCCTGCAGAGTGGATTTAACTGCACTGTCAGGACAGGAGCATGTTCAGGAATGTCTCCTCTTGTTCAGATGTTATTAGAACACTGATAAAAAACCTTGATATCTTGATGTCATACAGAGTTGAAGGGGTTGTCACATGTACATGGTTGTTACAAAGCATGAAGAACAGTGATGTACTGCTGTATCTCTTCATATCAGTATCTCTGGTCTGACCACAAATGGGACCGAAAGCCTTATTTACAATCTCCAGTCTTTCCATTCATATCTCTGTGCTGTGCTGCCCCCTACTGTTCATACTGGTAGTTCTTGACTGAGGAGTTGGGTCAGGACTGTTTAGTGTCATCATCAGAAGGAGATTAGGTAGTGGTAGGGTGCTGGTTCAGCTGGTCACTATAGATCCAAGTTCTTGTTCAGATTCTGGTGTTCATATGTCTGATCCTCACTGTCTTTCATCTCACTTCATTTACAGATCGTCTTAAGCTGAAGAATGGTAAGTCATATCCAGTTTATCACTATGTTATGATGTTAAAGCACAACTGTCATGGTAGAACAGCTGTGCAGCGTGGTGGAACTGTCAGAAGGATTCCTGCAGAGTGGATTTAACTGCACTGTCAGGAAAAGAGCATGTATAGAAAGGTCAACATATTCTTAAAAGACTTGAGATTGTCAGTGTATGTTCTTATAATAATGTACATTTAAAACACCATCTGACTCATTATAAACTTAGATTATACATCAGTTGCTACTGCAGAGTGGTCTTAATGTAAAGTGGTGTTTAATTACAACTGTTAACAAAAGACTTCTGATGAACTGTCACTAGAGGAGAGTAGGTAATGATAGGATGCTGGTTCAGCTAGTCGTTATAGATCCAAGTTCTTGTTCAGATTCTGGTGTTCATATGTCTGATTCTCACTGTCTCTCCCCTCCACTGCCTTCCCTTCTCCTCTCTCATGTCCCCCTCCCCTCTCCCCACCCCTCCCTTCTCCTCACATTTCCTCTCTTTTCCTTTCATCTCCTCTTCTCCACTTGACTTCCCTGTCTCTTCCACCCCTCTCTCCTCCCCTCCCCCATCTCTGTCCTCCCCTCTCCTCTCCACCCCTCTCTCCCCCCCTCTGGATGTATGGATAGTTGAGAGAGAGAAGGATGAGGGGAGGAAAGGAAAAGAGAGGAGGAGTGGAGGAAGGAGGAGAGAAAGTTGGGATAGAGAGAGAAAGAAAAGGGGGGATGAAATGGAATGTGGAGGGAACATGAGGAGGATAGAAAGACGGAGGGATAGGGGGGCAGATCCCTCCCTCTCCTCTCTATGAGAGGCCGTCTAGTGCCAAACTACTGAAACACTTGCTTATACACATATACTCATCACTTGTGCTTTAGTGCTATTATACTGATGTCATGCCAATACAACACATTAAAATAAGTCATTTAATTCATTCATTTGGAAGAGAGAGTAACAGGATTTGGACTGATGACTGGATGTGTATGAGTGTTTCATGGGGTAGCATTAGTGATGAGTGTGTGTATGAGCAAGTGTTTCAGTAGTTTTGCCCTAGAGAGCCTTTCATAGATCCCACCCTCTCCTCTCCCTCACCACTCCCCTCTCCTCCTGTCCTCCCCTCCTTCCTCCTCCACTCCCTTCTCCCCCCACTCCCCTCTCCTCCTGTATTGACCTCCTCTCTTCCCTCTCCTTCCCACATCTCTGCTCCTCCTCTCTCCTCCCCTCCTTTACTCCTGCTCTGTTCTTCTGTCCTCTCTTCCTCCTAGTAGCTGTCCTCCCTTCCACCTCTCTAATCTCCCAGTTCCTCATCTCCTCTCATCCCCTCTCCTCTCCTCTGCTCTCCTTTCCCCATGAGGTGATGTCATATCAGGGGTAGAGATGATGCATGATGGAGAGAGAGAGAGAGGGGGGGGGGCAGGAAGAGGGAGACATTCTAATGTGAATGATGATGATCAATATTATATTGTGTCTTGGTCTCCCCCATCAGATGCCTGTGAGCTCACACTGGACCCAAACACAGCACACAGAGAACTCTCTCTGTCTGAGGAGAACAGAAAGGTGACAAAAAGAGAGGAGCAGCCGTATCCTGAACACTCAGACAGATTTGACTACCGTCCACAGGTGCTGTGTAGAGAGGGTCTGTCAGGGCGCTGTTACTGGGAGGCAGAGTGGAGTAGAGGAAGGGTTTCTATAGCAGTGACATATAAAGGAATCAGCAGGAGAGGAGAGGGTGATGACTGTAAGCTTGGATCCAATAACAAGTCCTGGAGTCTGATGTGTGATGATAACAGTTACTCTGCCAGGCACAAAAAGAACAGCACTGCCATACCTGTGCTCCCCTCCAGTTCCCACAGAGTAGGAGTGTATCTGGACTGTCTAGCCGGCACTCTGTCCTTCTACACAGTCTCCTCTGACACACTGACCCACCTGCACACATTTCACAGCACATTCACTGAGCTCCTCTATCCTGGGTTCTGGGTTTATGACTATGACTCCACAGTGTCCCTGTGTCAGGTAGAGTAGCCCACACACACTCTCACACACAGTGCTCACATAGATGTAATTGAAGAATGAACTGTATACTGTTGGAATTGATATCCCAGAGTGTTTGTAAATATTGGTGTGTGTAGAATGTTTGTTTTGTTTTAAATGTTGACAAACAACAATTCTGTCTTTGATCTCAGTTCCACTGAATGTGATCAACTAAACAGTGTCTTACTGAATAAATAGGGGAGAAATAAAGATGTTTTATACAGGATGATAGAAGACATGCTGTGTGTTTGTTGGTGATCCAGAGGCCTTGGACAAACTGACACACGTGTGCACACACACACACATGTACACACTGGAAACACTACATTTAGGACCAGTAATATGATAGTTTTACCCACTTGAATATACACTGTGTGTGTATGTGTAGTGTGATCCCCCCTCTCCCTTGACCTGCCCCCCCCCCTTCTCTCCCCCCCCACCTTCTCACCTTCTCTCTCTTCCCCACCCTCTCACCCTTCTCTCTCTCCCCCACCCTCTCACCTTCTCTCTCCCCCACCCTCACCTTCTCTCTCTCTGATTCTGCTTCTTTCTACAACAAGTTTTGATGGTGGTTGTGTCCAAGTGAGAAAATAATTCATGTGGTTTGAAAGATGTTGTAAATGAATGCATTATGTGTGTAAGCAATGACAAAGTATCCACAGTTTAGCTCCACGTATTGCGTTTTGAAAATAAGCCTAAGACCTAAGTATTGAAAAATAGATCCTAGTGATTGTAAAACAAAATGACTGTAAGCAATCTGTCCATCTGTTGATGGGCTTCAACAGAGCAGTAGTCTGGTGTGTTTGATACCTCCTCCTCTAGGGAGAAAGGGGGCAGCATCAACATCCTGACATGACTCCATACTGGGGAGTGGAGTGGAGGGTTGGAGTGGCACAGCGGGACATTTCTGGGCATCAGGGCCAGGAGTAGGGTGGAGGTCAGGGGGAGGGAGGAGGTCAGGAGTAGGGTGGAGGTCAGGAGTAGGGAGGAGGTCAGGGGGAGAGTGGAGGTCAGGAGTAGGGAGGAGGTCAGGAGTAGGGAGGAGGTCAGGAGTAGGATGGAGGTCAGGGGGAGGGAGGAGGTCAGGGGGAGGGAGGAGGTCAGGAGTAGGGTGGAGGTCAGGAGTAGGGTGGAGGTCAGGGGGAGGAGGTCAGGGGGAGGGAGGAGGTCAGGAGTAGGGTGGAGGTCAGGGGGAGGAGGTCAGGAGTAGGGTGGAGGTCAGGGGGAGGGAGGAGGTCAGGGGGAGGGAGGAGGTCAGGAGTAGGGTGGAGGTCAGGGGTAGGGTGGAGGTCAGGGGGAGGGAGGAGGTCAGGGGGAGGGTGGAGGTCAGGGGGAGTAGGGTGGAGGTCAGGGGGAGGGAGGAGGTCAGGGTGGAGGTCAGGGGGAGGGAGGAGGTCAGGGAGAGTCAGGAGTAGGGTGGAGGTCAGGGGGAGGGAGGAGGTCAGGAGTCAGGGAGGAGGTCAAGGGCGAGGGAGGAGGTCAGGACGGACTGGTCACCTCTTCTCTCTCCCTCTCCTCTCCAGTAACCCTTCCTTTTACAGTCCCTTAAGTACTAGGTATTTACTTAGAAAATAAATGGTATGTTTTGTGTATTATTGGGTATTACCAATTGGTACCAAGATGGTAAATACAGATAATTAAGTAAAAGTACTTACCCATTAACTAATACTAACGTGCTGGTAATTACTGGGTAATTTTCACTGGTCCTAGTTAGGTAAAGACAGAAGACAAAACTTAGTATTTACCTGGAAACTTATCAATATTACTATCCGCTGGTAGTATGTTGTTATCTACGGGAGATATAAAAGGTGCTGGTCATATTATTAGAATATCATCAAAAAGTTGATTTATTTAACTAATTCCATTCAAAAAGTGAAACGTGTATATTATATTCATTCATTACACACAGACTGATATATTTCAAATGTTTATTCATTTTAATTTGGATTATTATAACTGACAACTAAGGAAAATCCCACCCCCCCCCCATCTTCCTCTTCACAATACCCCATAGATTTTCGATGGGGTTAAGGTCAGGCGGACAGTTTGCTGGACAATTAAGAAGAGGGATACCATGGTCCTTAAACCAGGTATAGGTACTGTGTGCAGGTGCCAAGTTTTGAAATATGCATTATAAATTAAGAGTATTCAAATTTTATGACCAGCACCTGTATATATGGTCAATTATAATGTGTTATTGGGTAAATACCACTGCTACTTATTAGGTAAAGATGGCCAAGCTCCAGAAGAATTACTAAGAAAAAAACTCTACTATTACCCTGCAGTAAGGTTTATGTTGGTAACAGTCCACATCTAATTATAAGATAGTACTTTCCAATAAAATACCTTTTCAGATACATTTATCGATGAGGGCCATACTCATTTACTTGGCTGGTAACAACCTCTGCGGGAGTTTTCCTCTACTATCATGGTAAATCTTCTTGGATACTGGGTAAGTTCTTGCGCATGTTTGGACTATTTACTCAGTAAGTAAGCTGAAACTGTACTGTAAAAGGAAGCTGTGTTTTTTTCCATGGTGTTACCAGGTATGGCAAGCCGTTTTAACTAAAAGCGTACTAGTCACTATTTTGAAGTTACTAGTACTTATTCTTTAGTTACTGTTATAAGTCTATGCCTGTAACGGAGGGAACCTGGCCTCTCCCACTGCTCAGGGACTCTCAGAGACCGGTGTAAGATGTGTGGAGCAAGGAGTGCACAAACAGGTGGTACCGTTTTAACTAGGGCTTTATTTTGCCACTACGGGTCAGTAAATGATAACAAAGATTAACAAACAAATAACAATAATACAGGGACAAAGGGAGTTCTGGACAGGACCAAAGGAAATAAACCAACATCAAGTTCCCACCCCTAACCTACACTATCTCCCAAGAGCTAAACAAGCAAAACAAAACTGACACGATTGAGGTGTCCTAACCAAAAGTACAGGAGTGGTCTGCCCAGGTCTAGCTAGTGTATTTAGACAGTAGTAATCCTTACGGGTGGTGTATACCCCGGGGCAGCTCTAACCTACTCCCCAGCCCCTGAACAAAAGAACAAGAAAACTAAGCTGGACACTTAACACTGCAAACAAAGCAACACAACAAGACAAAAGAAAACAAGTCACAAGGTTAACAGAGAGGGGAATTCAAAGATATAGTTCTCAACACAAGTGGGCCTTACCCACACCAAACACAACAATATGCTTACCCGAACACACAGACTTATTCCCCTCCCAAACAAACACAGAATGGCGCAATTTATACTGGTGGAAGGATGATTGATAACAGGAACCAGGTGAACCGGATTATGGAGGGGAGGAGTCATGCATAGGTGTTGATTGGGCTGAGATGATTTGTGCCACCTGTGGGGATCAGACAGCACAGCAGCACAACACACACAGAACACAAACACAGAACACCATAGACTGAGAGTCGTAACAGTTACTAGTAACTATTGGATTAGTTACTAGTATCTATTCCAGTTTTACTAGTAACTTTCATTAGATACTAGTAACTATTCTTTAGTTACTAGTAACTATTACAATTGTTACTAGTAACATTATTATTCTTACTAGTCAGAATTGATTTTTTACTCGTCATTGCTTAAGAAGAGTAAAAATGACTACTTGATAGTTACATTTAAAATGTTACTAGTAACAATACAACTTTTACTAGTAATTGGAATAGATACTAGTAACTAATTTATAAGTACTAGTATCTAATTATTAGATACTAGTACAACCGGAATAGATACTAGTACAACCGGAATAGATACTAGTTGGAAACAAATAGTAGATATCTGTAAAGCAGAGCCCCATAGAAAACAATTGTAAAAATGTACAATTTGTTACTAGTAAAACAGGAATAGATACTAGTAACTAATCCAATAGTTACTAGTCACTAAAGAATAAGTACTAGTAACTTCAAAATAGTGACTAGTACGTTTTTAGGAATAAATGTTAAAACGGCCTGCCATAGTGGTGGCCTTGTGAAGAGTGGTATTGCTCTGTGCAACAGGAATGTGTTTACAATCCACAGAGCTACACACGTTGTTCATGAACCAGTATGAGCAAATGCTAAGTGTGCCTAGAGTGGCCCCCACAGTCGTACTGACTTTGCAAGGTGAGTTAACAGGTACACATGACATGTCATGGATGCTTTCCCAGACAGTAACTGAAACCTTGTCCCAAACTGGACCAGCATGTTATCTGCTTTGTTGATGTCTTGGAAGGTGACCTTCTCTTTCAGAAGTAGAAACACCAGAAGGCCTGGGTGCTTCACATAGCTGGGTTGAAGTTCACCATTCAGGACTGACAAGCTGTAGAACAGGAGCTGTGCTCTCCTCTCTGAGGCTCTCCAGGACTTGAACTCTGCAGGGGGTCTGGGTAGTCGTGTTATTAGGTGTGGTGGCTTTATATCCTTGATCCTGTTGTTTCAGCACCCTAGTGTAGTAGGGTGGATCACTACTGTACAGAAGAAACTCTGTGAGCTCTCTAATGACACCAAGTAAGAGAGCATTCATCTAGTCTGAATCAAAGCCCACACTATATCAGACTCTAATGATACCAAGCTGCACCCCTCCCACCTACCCCTATTTCTCCTCACCCTTTCCGCCCCCTTTCCCCCTTTTCACCTGTCTTCTTCGCTCTTCCTTTCCTCCTCTATCCACCTCCTCTCTACTCACCTCCCCCTATTTCTACCCCTCTCCTCCCCTATCTTACTCCTCTCCTCTCTCCTCTCCTCCCCCTATATCCCCTCACATTGGGCATGAATGCACCCTTACCAGGGACGTGCACAGGTTGTGGCAAAGGTTGCCCGGGCAACTGCCCGTTTGCCCTCCTCTATTCAAAGTGCACCTCAGGGTAAATTTGGGAAAAGAGGAGGACTCAGGAGTGAGAGGCCAGAGCAACTGCCCTTCAAAATCTCTGTGCAAGTCCCTGACCCTTACATAAGAAAGTTTCAGTAATAACACTCCAAACAGGATCAACTGGTCCAAACAGAAGTGTGTGGGTATATGTATGTGGGTGTGACCCAGTAAGGAGTCTTCAAGCAGGGTGTAGGTTTGGTCTCAGCTTTGGTAGGGACGGCCTACTTATTACCAGTTAATATCACTTTTGAGTTGCTAGCCTGCTGGTACTAGGCTAAACTAGCCTGGTCCCATTATGTGGGTAGGTTAGCTTTATCCTTCTGGCTTCAACAAGACCAGCTGCTGCTAACACACTGGTCGAAAGATTGCAAACACTAGGGATAGATTTAATACAAGCAAAAGTTACATGCTCTACTACGCAAACTAACAACTTTTAAAACATGTAGCTAGCAGGTTTGCACTGTGTGGGTACTTTTTCTACTAGCTAACTGCGGTGAAAAAACTTCTGATATCTCTCTTCTTTTTGGGTGACACTTTCCTATCTACAAAGCACAAAAGGGTCAATGTTGAGACCAAACTAAATACTAATATAAGGCTTTATTATTTCCTGGCGTAGTTAGTAGTTTACCATGTCAGACATCTCTTTCTGTAAGTCGCGATTCACAAAGGGTTTCTGACTCTGCCACTTCAGCCAATTAAATTCCATTTACATTTAGTAATTTTAGCAGACGCGCTTATTCAGAGCAATTTACAGTAAGTACACTAGGGACATTCACCCCGAGGCAAGTTGGGTGACGTGCCAAACCCAAGGACACAACGTAATTTTACATGGCTGGAATCGAACCAGCAACCTTCTTTTAGGTTAATAGGCCGATTCCCTAACCGCTCAGCCATCTGCTCGTTAGACACTGGAGCTGAAACCGACAGAGTCTGAGACAAATGTGTGTGAATAGCGTGTGTGTGTTTGTTTGTGAGAGAGTGTAAAGTGGGTTACCATGTGTGACTAGTGTGTGTACTGTGTGTGCACAGAGAGGTGCCAACACAAGAGCACCGAGAGGTGCCAAGAGATTCCCACCCCTAGAATTCATTGTTGTGAATTATTATCAGTTGTTTAGAATGACCAGATGTTGTGAGTCTATATAAGACTTGGTGTGTATTTGAGTCGGTATCACTCGGCTGGCACACTAGCAACACGTGTCCTGCAGTAGGTCGATCACAGAGCGCTCTGTTGGGTAATGTATGGTACAGAATAAATAATCTGCATTAATCTGGCATCCTGAATATTCAAGTACACAGTGTCTTCAGGTTTTCCACACCACTCTCACCCCTTCTCTATCTCTCTCCTTTCCTACTCAGTGCCTGGTATCTGTTCCTCCCCCTTTCTCCTCCCCCTCTCACCCCTCCCACCTTCCCCTATTTCTCCTCCCCCTTTCTGCCCCCTCTCTCCTCCCCCTCTCACCCGTCCCACCTTCCCCTATTTCTCCTCACCCTTTCTGCCCCCTCTCTCCTCCCCCTCTCACCCCTCCCACCTTCCCCTATTTCTCCTCACCCTTTCTGCCCCCTCTCTCCTCCCCCTCTTCACCTCTTGTCTTTCTTCGCTCCTCCTTTCCTCCTCTATCCACCCCCTCTCTACTCACCTGCCCCTATTTCTCCTCCTCTCCTCCCCTCTTTTCCTCCTCTCCTCTTTCCTCTCCTCCCCATATATCCCCTCACATTGGGCATGCATGCACCCTTACATAAGAAAGTTCCAGTAATAACACTCCAAACAGAATCAACTGGTCCATACAAAGTGTGTGTGGGTGTATGTATGTGGGTGTGACACAGTAAGAGGAGACTTCAAGGTTGGGATCAGATGAGTACAAGGTAGCACTACAGGTGATCAGACTGTCAGCATTACTGTCAGACACACACAGAACCAGATGGAGCACAGAGAGGAGGCTGATGGTGAAACCAGAGTTTTATAAAGGTCAGTAGAAGGTGTTTATTCATATGTTGGAGAGTGAAGGATTTACTGTCAGTCCAGAATAGGTTATGATTAAGTAAATCAGCATCCTTACCCTGGTCTGATGTCTTATCCTTTCAAATACTGGACATTTTTATCAGCATAGATCCTAGACTACAATATAACATGATTTCATGTCCGTTAAACATGTCTGTAATGTCTGTGTGTCTGTAAATGTGATCAAAGGCTAACGTCTGTTAACCACTACAGTGGTTATTGTATTAGTCTATAGTTCTTGCAAATTTAAATTAAGTTAACTGGTGATTTTCGTTGTTTGTATTTTTGCTAGTGAAATTGCACGTCTGTTGATTCGATAGTGATTGCTGCCTTTGCTCACGTTTGTATTTCAGGTGCATTATTATGCTGAAGTCGTTTTAATTAATAAATAGTGGGTATATTGTTATTATTTGCTACAGAATGCTTAGCCTATCAAGATCAAATGAAGCAGACAGTGTACATGCTTCCGAGTGGCCTACTTTAATCGATAGGCTAGGCTACTGACCATTTACAATAAGTTGTTTGGTCAATTATTAATTGGCAGCGTTTATGCCATTTATAACATACTTTATGATGTAGGGTGTCCTTAAGTAGGCGAACTTAATTTCTTTAGGGGAAATAGGACGAAAATATGTGCAATATTACATTAGCTACTAGACTATTACATTAACCTGCTCCGAATTATAGGGTTAGGGTTAGCACTTTGTTTCTGCCAGGGGGGGGGGAAGAACATAAAAAAAACTATTGGAGAAGATAGTTTTGGATATTAAAATGAAGTTCATGGAATAGAATAACCAGAACGAGCTGTGTACCATCAAGATCCATCAGGGCCTTCAAGCTGAGGAGCTGCTAGGGCATTAGACTAAAGCTGCTGAACACCTTTGCCCTTAGCATGTCTTTCACGGTACTTGGGATAGTGTCTACATGCCTGTGTGTTAGTGTGTTTATGTAGAGTTAAGCAATGTTTTCTTTTCCCTCCCTCGGAAGACTGCTCTTGAGTCTGAACCACGCCCCTCACCCTTCCCAGCCTGCACCTGTAGGTCAACCCCCCTCCCTTGGAGTGGGCATGGCCCCAGGGTTGTAGTTGTAGCAATGAGCTTTGAGAGGCACAGCAAAGGTGTGGTTGTGGTGGAGTTTGCGTTCCAGTACACAGACAGAAATGGCAGCATCATCTCCATCAAACCCAATGAACATTACCTCCTCCTGGAGAAGACTGATGTAAAGTGGCTCGTCTGCAAGGATGAGAGGACCAAGCCCTTCTACGTCCCCCCCAGGTGTGTCAGGGAACTTCCCAGCAGGTTCCCACTGGACCCTGCTGACCCCCCCAGATCAGAGACCACCAGAGTCCCTGAGACAAGACGACAACACAAGACACCACAGGTGTGTTTCAGTTTGGTGAACAGGGTCGTACTGAATGTAGAACAACATGGGGTATGTGTATAATGACAGTGGGTAACACCTGACACAGTGTCAACATGTGACACAGCACAGGGAGCATGTGTACAAGGACAGTGGGTAACACCTGACACATTGTCAACATGTGACTGACTAAGGTTTAATCCATGTCACTTAATATGCACTTGTGTTGGCTTTTAAAATGCATTGTTAGGTAATCCTAAAATATTGAAAATTGTGTTTGAGTGTTTTGATTTCATGACACTAGACTGCTGCATCTAATGTATATAGCCTCTAAATAATTCTCTGAACTTTTGACACCAAACCTCAGTCTGACAGCAGTATTCCAACTTGATCCTGTGACAACTTGCCCCTGTCTTCCTATTATAAATTATTATTCATTTATGAATCGTCCCTATGTTTCAGGGGGCTGTCGCTAAAACAAGTCTCTCTGGGGAACAAGAAATGGACACCAAAGTTAAGAGGTAAGATGAGAATCCATACCTGTTCTTGACTGTTCTCCATCTCAGAGGTCAGCAGTGATATCATGACATCATCATTAGTCAGAATATATGAGAGACTGAGAACTGTCCCTGTTGTGTTGAAGCCCAATCCAGCAGAGACCAGCCTCACCTGTACTCAGCTGTGTGTCCATGAAGAGTGACAGGTCTATGGAGGCACCTATCATGTTCAGTGATGGAGGACGGCCTTCTAATGAGAAAGGGTATGTACTGACCTCTGCTGATTCAAGTAAAACAGGGTTAATGTTGCTGACTGTAGATACTAAAGTATCCCTCATCACATCCCTACTAAAACACAGGGTTAGACCTGCTGACTGTAGAAACTAAAGTATCCTTCATCACATCCCTACTAAAACACAGGGTTAGAGCTGCTGACTGTAGATACTAAAGTATCCCTCATCACATCCCTACTAAAACACAGGGTTAGAGCTGCTGACTGTAGATACTAAAGTATCCCTCATCACATCCCTACTAAAACACAGGGTTAGACCTGCTGACTGCCAGCCTAGCTGACATACAGATCATGTGGTAAAGGTTCACATTGAGAGATACAGAGTAACAACAGGTCTGGAAACCTGCCTGTCTGACTCATTCAAGTTGAACAGCAATATTCAAGCCTGGTTCTGACCCTACTGATGAATGACTACAGCAACACATTTTGGAAAGTATGATATATCTGTGGTTTCTGCTTTAATGATTTATGTTTGTAAGACACTTTGTTGTGTTTGTTGACAGTATGAGACCGCAGAGACCAGCCTCACCTGTACCCAGCTGTGTGTCCATGAAGAGTGACAGGTCTATGGAGGCACCTATCATGTTCAGTGATGGAGGAGGACCTTCTAATGAGAAAGGGTTTGTACTGACATCTGCTGATTCAAGTAAAACAGGGTTAATGTTGCTGACTGTAGATACTAAAGTATCCCTCATCACATCCCTACTAAAACATAGGGTTAGACCTGCTGACTGTAGATATGAAAGTATCCCTCATCACATCCCTACTAAAACACAGGGTTAGAGCTGCTGACTGTAGATACTAAAGTATTCCTCATTACATCCCTACTAACACACAGGGTTAGAGCTGCTGACTGTAGATACTAAAGTATCCCTCATCACATCCCTACTAAAACACAGGGTTAGAGCTGCTGACTGTAGATACTAAAGTATCCCTCATCACATCCCTACTAAAACACAGGGTTTGAGCTGCTGACTGTAGATACTAAAGTATCCCTCATCACATCCCTACTAAAATACAGGGTTAGAGCTGCTGACTGTAGATACTAAAGTATCCCTCATCACATCCCTGCTAAAACACAGGGTTAGAGCTGCTGACTGCCAGCCTGGCTGACATACAAACCATGTGGTAAAGGTTCACAGTGAGAGATACTGAGTAACAACAGGTCTGGAAACCTGCCTGTCTGACTCATTCAAGTTGACCAGCAATATTCAAGCCTAGTTCTGACCCTACTGATGAATGACTACAGCAACACATATTGGAAAGTATGATATATCTGTGGTTTCTGCTTTAATAATTTATGCTTGTAAGACACTTTGTTGTGTTGGTTGACAGGATGAGACAGCAGAGACCAGCCTCACCTGTACCCAGCTGTGTGTCCATGAAGAGTGACAGGTCTATGGAGGCACCTATCATGTTCAGTGATGGAGGAGGACCTTCTAATGAGAAAGGGTATGTACTGACCTCTGCTGATTCAAGTAAAACAGGGTTAATGTTGCTGACTGTAGATACTAAAGTATCCCTCATCACATCCCTACTAAAACACAGGGTTAGACCTGCTGACTGTAGAAACTAAAGTATCCTTCATCACATCCCTACTAAAACACAGGGTTAGAGCTACAGACTGTAAATACTAAAGTATCCCTCATTACATCCCTACTAAATCACAGGGTTAGAGCTGCTGACTGTAGATACTAAAGTATCCCTCATCACATCCCTACTAAAACACAGGGTTAGACCTGCTGACTGCCAGCCTAGCTGACATACAGATCATGTGGTAAAGGTTCACATTGAGAGATACAGAGTAACAACAGGTCTGGAAACCTGCCTGTCTGACTCATTCAAGTTGACCAACAATATTCAAGCCTGGTTCTGACCGTACTGATGAATGACTACAGCAACACATATTGGAATGTATGATATATCTGTGGTTTCTACTTTAATGATTTATGTTTGTATGACAATTTGTTGTGTTCGTTCACAGTATGAGACAGCAGAGACCAGCCTCACCTGTACCCAGCTGTGTGTCCATGAAGAGTGACAGGTCTATGGAGGCACCTATCATGTTCAGTGATGGAGGACGGCCTTCTCATGAGGAAGGGTATGTACTGACCTCTGCTGGTTAACCTAAAACAGGGTTAGAGCTGCTGACTGTAAATACTAAAGTACCCCTTGTAGGGGGGTAAAATATGGTCGAAAGAACCAAAACGAATTCCCCTATGGTTTAAAGGAAGATGGGAAACTGAAGTGTATTAGCATGAACCAAATAATGCCAATACAAATATAAAGTATAGTTATTTGACTCTATGGGTTAAATCAGAGCAAGAATGGTCAAAGTACGGTCAAAAGGAATACGCATTTAATAACATTGCAAATGAATGAAATCAATTACAAGGCAAACATGTTACAAATGAAGGCTTTAAATCTTACCTACTCTACCGTGATCATTGTAAAATCAGAGAGAAAGCAAGAGTGAGCAAAGAGTAGGACAGACAAGGGAGAACTGAGAAGAAGATCTCAGGAGATGAAGAATCCAAAGAACAATGCATTACAATTCCCTTTATACACAAGAACAACCAATCAGACCACATCTTGAATGGGGTGTGGAGCCATCAAGTTGAGACCGTCCAGAAACTCCAGACTTTAGCATATGAGAGGTGGGGGCAGGTTTGACACCCAGCCTTACACCCTCATCACATCCCTACTAAAACACGGGGTAAGAGCTGCTGACTGTAGATACTAAAGTATCCCTCATCACATCCCTACTAAAACACAGGGTTAGAGCTGCTGACTGTAGATACTAAAGTATCCCTCATCACATCCCTACTAAAACACAGGGTTAGAGCTGCTGACTGCCAGCCTGGCTGACATACAGACCCTGTGGTAAATGTTCACAGTGAGAGATATAGAGTAACAACAAGTCTGGAAACCTGCCTGTCACATCACTGTGGGAGCTGTGGGAGTAATATTATGTCATTAACATGTGGTGTTGGTCTTCTCTTTATGTATCTGGTTTAACCACTACACCTTCACTACTCCTTGTTGTGTTTGATCCGTGAGAGACAGAACCACAACATACCAGTCCACGGTGTAGTAGATTATCAACCCTTGTACATGTGGTTCATGTGTTTAAGTAATGTCATCTTTTGTCCTCAGAGATCAACAGGAGAAGTCTGAGTCAGACCAGAGTCACCATGAGGACTTGTCCTCCATATTCACAGTGAGTTTTGTGTTAATCTAAAGTACAAACAAGACAGAATCATTTTAATCATATTGTTCTACTGTGTAGAGAGTTCCTGGTTCATCTGATATCTTCCCTCTCTGTGTCAGGTGCTTGAGGTGACCGTCATCAGGTTTGTGAAGAAAGAGCTCAAGAGGATGAAGAGGATTCTGAGTTCAGATTTCCCAGAAGGCTTAGAGAGTCAGAGGGAGGACCAGGAAGTGGTGGACCCTGAATATCAGAAGCAGGAGAGCAGTGCCAGAAAGGGAGCTCTGAAGATCACACTGCACGTCCTAAGGAACATGAACCAGAAGGAGCTGGCTGACACTCTGGAGAAAAGTAAGAGACTCCATATTTAGTCTTTGTTGACCGACTCAGAGTAGCCCAGAACTTCCTATGACCTTGTCCTACGTGTGAGTATACTAAATAGTTTCATTATTGTACATGTGTACCTAATAAACGATCATCGATTTGAAAAATGTTTTAGATTGAATATATCGAGGACACGTTATTCAGAGATTATGAACTGACAAGCAAACTATGTTTAAAAAAAAATCATGTGTTGTTTTTTGTTTAGGTGAGCGTGCAGAGATTTGTCGACAGAAACTCAAATCTGAACTGAGGAAGAAGTTTGAAACTGTGTTCGAGGGCATAGCTAAACAAGGAAACCCAACTCTTCTCAATAAGATCTACACAGATCTGTACATCACAGAGGGTGAGAGTGGAGAGATCAATAAAGAACATGAGGTGAGACAGATTGAGACAGCATCCAAGAAATCAGCAAGAACAGAAACAGCCATCACATGCAACAACATCTTTAAACCCTCAGCTGGACGAGACACACCTATCAGAATTGTTCTGACAAAAGGAGTTGCTGGCATCGGAAAAACTGTCTCTGTGCAGAAGTTCATCACAGACTGGGCTGAGGGACTAGCCAATCAGGAAATCCAGTTCATCTTTCCTCTTCCGTTTCGAGAGCTGAATTTGTTAGAGGGAGAAAAGTTCAGTCTGATGGAACTTGTCCATCACTTCTTCTCGGAAACCAGAGAATCGGGAATCTCCAACTACGACAAGTACAACGTCCTGTTTGTCTTTGACGGTCTGGATGAGTGTCGACTTCCCTTAGCCTTCAAAAAGAACAAGAGCTGGTGTGATGTCACAGAGTACACCTCAGTGGATGTGCTGCTGACCAACCTGATCAGAGGAAAGCTTCTTCCCTCTGCTCTCATCTGGATCACCACTCGACCTGCAGCAGCCGATCAGATCCCTTCTGAGTGTGTTGACCTAGTGACAGAGGTACGAGGGTTCAATGACCCACAGAAGGATGAGTACATCATGAAGAGATGCAGTGATGAGATCCTGGCCAGGAGAATCATCTCACACATCAAAACATCAAGGATCCTCTACATCATGTGCCACATACCAGTCTTCTCGTGGATTACTGTTACAGTCCTTGAACACATGCTGAGAACAGAGAAGAAAGAGAAGATGCCCAAGACCCTGACTGAGATGTACACAACCTTCCTGGTGTTACAGAGCAAACAGAAGAAGGTGAAGTATGCTGGGAAAACTGAGACCGATCCACACTGGGATGAAGACAGCATTCAGAGTATTCTGTCACTGGGAAAACTGGCCTTCCACCAGCTGGAGAAAGGCAACCTGATTTTCTATGAGAAAGACCTGACAGAGTGTGGCATTGATGTCTGTGATGCCTCAGTGCACTCAGGAGTGTTCACACAGATCTTCAGACAAGATGGTAAAGTCTTCCAGGAGAAGGTGTTCTGCTTTGTCCATCTGAGCTTTCAGGAGTTTCTGGCTGCTGTGTTTGTGTTTCTCTCTTTCATCAACAACCAGCAGAATCTGATGTCTGAGATTCCATCAGCTTCCAGCTCCAACTCTGGCTGGTTGGCTCTTTTCAAAAAGAAACCAGAAGTCAGATTCTACAAGAGTGCTGTGGACAAGGCCTTGCAGAGTAAGAATGGACAACTGGACCTTTTCCTCCGCTTCCTCCTGGGCCTCTCAATGGAGTCCAACCAGACTGACTTACGAGGCCTATTGACTCAGAAAAGTAACAAGACAGAGAGCCATGAGGAAACGGTCAAGTACATCAAGGAGAAGATCAGAAAGGAACTCTCTCCAGAGAGATGCATGAATCTGTTCCACTGTCTGAATGAACTGAATGACCATTCTCTGGTGGAGGAGATCCAACACTACCTGTGCTCAGGAAGTCTCTCCAGTGAGAAGAAGCTCTCATCTACACAATGGTCAGCTCTGCTCTTTGTGTTGCTGACTTCAGAAGAGAAGATGGACGTGTTTGACCTGAAGAAATACTCCAGATCAGAGGAAGGTCTTCTGAGGCTGCTGCCAGTGGTCAAAAACTCCAAAGCTGCTCTGTATGTATAAGGCATTTGATTTTTTTATGATAATATTACAACAGCACATATTGTGACAGTGTTTGATTATCATGATAATGATGTTCCTATAATACAAAACATGACTCTGATGATGTCTCATGTTCTCCTTATGTTATGTAGGCTGAATGACTGTAACCTCTCAGAAGGGTGCTGTGAAGCGCTGGCCTCAGCTCTCCCCTCCTCAGATCTGACAGAGCTGGACTTGAGTAACAACAACCTGGGGGATTCAGGCATGAAGATGCTCTCTGCTGGACTGGGGAATCCACTCTGCAAGCTGGAGACACTGAGGTCTGTATTCATGTTGAACATGACACAATTATAGAGGCAGATTGCAAACGTTAGGTAGCTAGCTTTGTTAGCATCAC
Organism: Mallotus villosus; assembly: GCA_903064625.1. NCBI lineage: Eukaryota > Metazoa > Chordata > Actinopteri > Osmeriformes > Salangidae > Mallotus > Mallotus villosus. The sequence continues at coordinate 35,566 of CAEFZP010001500.1, forward strand.
TTATGCCTAGCTTACCTTTTTTTATGTTTTCTTTCTAAATGCCGGTAAAGGTTTTATGTAGGCCTAGTCCCAGCCTTATCAGTGAGCGTCTCTTTGCATAATTACACAAGGTGTGTGTTTTCTTTTGGCCATTATTGTAAACTCTTTGTGGTTCAGGTATGCCTGTTCAACTAACCACAGTTATAATCACACCATGCAATAATTGTGAGTTTATGGTCTACAAGGGGGCCGGACAAAGAGTATTCAGGGCAAGCTAGTTTTGTCATCCACAAGGCAGAGTCATTCAGGTACAGGGCAGCAGGCAGACTCGAAGTCAGGGCAGGCAAGATGTAAGGACCAGGGGAACTAAGAGGCAGAAAAGACTAAAGGAGGTAGAGAAAAACATGCTGGTACTGTAGGCTTGACAAACAAGAAGAACTGACCCCAAACAGAAAAATGAAAAATGAAGGTAAGAAGGAAGATGGTGTGTTACAGCAGTGGACGTTGAACTGTTTTAAAGTGATACCAGCTCATGTACCATTAACACCTTTTAAACTACTGGTGTTATTGTTAGTGTTACCCCACTTCATAATAAGTCAACGCTTTTTGGCATTTACAAAGTGTTAACTAATAGTTAGTTAATCCTTATAAAACATTTTTAAAACATTAACAATACATTGTTAAACACTTTATAGACAGCTTGTTAATATAGTTGCAAACCAGTAGTTTAAAAGGTGTTAATGGTACATGAGCTGGTATAGAAAGCATTAGCAAATGGTGAACAAACCATTTACATTACCTTTATAAAGCATGAGTAAATAACTAACAACATATTTACTTATGTCTTTAATTAATGTAAGCCTATACGCAAAGTCGAATACATGATGTAGCTTACACTAATACTTACCAGATATCTTAACAATTTATTTATAAAGACGTACTAATGATGCAACTTCGGATTAGTAATGCAAGTTATAAAGCATTTACTAACTGTTAGTTAAGGCTTTTGCGTGACCTGATCTAAAGTGTGAACTATCTATGCCTTATTAAACATTTATAAGTATATTCATTAAGGTAGGCCTATTCTTGTCCATTCTCGAACATCACATTCACAACAGCTGAACATACGTTTTTCAAAAGGAAACAGACACAACACAATGTGATTTTTATTTATTTATTTATTTATTTTACCTTTATTTAGCCAGGTAGGCTAGTTGAGAACAAGTTCTCATTTACAACTGCGACCTGGACATTCATTCAACATTCATACGCTGCATGTCTTTATGATGGTGGGGGAAACCGGAGTACCCGGAGGAAACCCACGCAGGCACGGGGAGAACATGTAAACTCCACACAGAAAGGACCTGGAACGACCGGGGTTCGAACCAGGGACCTTCTTGCTGTGAGGCGACAGTGCTAACCACTGAGCCACCGTGCTGCCGTGATACACTACATTAAAATGTTATTGAAGGACAGGCATGTATTTATGATTCTTACTAACTACAGTAACTAGAGCTAGCTAGGCTACTTAGGTTACTAACAGAGTGATGTCATGCCGAGAAATATCAAACTGAGGTTTTAACGTAAGTTTGATATTTCCCGGCATGACCGAACGGTCGAGGTTAGTAAGATGTTTAAAATATAGCCTTTTTAGCTCTTTTCATTTAAAACATGTTTTGTCCAGTTATACTCAAGTCTTCTCACGGCGTTTTAGGTGTCTATGAAGTGTTTAATAATGTATTGTTCATGTTTTTAAAATGTTTTATAAGGATTAACTAACTATTAGTTAACACTTTGTAAATGCCAAAAAGCGTTGACTTATTATAAAGTGTTAACGAAATATTATCTGCCACACAAATGTGCAATTCCCTTCCCTATAGCCTACTCTAATGTATCTTGGCTGGTTTAGATTCAGTAATATTTCTTCCTTTGAAATATGATAACTGTTTAAAATAGTGGACATATTCAGACCAGGGAATTGGCTAATAGATTGAATTGTTGAGCAAACTTACTTGTTCTTTATCCTCGATTTTCTATTATCATCCCAACATTCCCAATACAAAAACCATGTTGGACAAATATATTGATTAATTGTCTGTATTAATAACAATGTCAATTGTTGGATGCACCCGCAATTACCATGTGTACTTGAACCTGTCTTGAATGAGTGGGATTACGTGGGTCACTCTGTCTAATGAGGGGAGGTGCAGTTATGACAGCACCTGCCAAATGAACCCCTCTGTGCCGACTCACTAGATTATGTCACAACATTGATCCTCTTTGTACAGGCTGTCAGGCTGTCTGGTCACAGAGAAAGGCTGTGCTTCTCTGGCCTCAGCTCTGAGCTCCAACCCCTTCCACCTGAGGGAACTGGACCTGAGCTACAATCATCCAGGAGAAAAAGGATTGCAGCTGCTCTCTGCTGGACTGGAGGATCCACACTGCAGACTGGAGAAACTCAAGTAAGGAGATGTTTTTATATACCTCGTTATGTAATGTTGCTTAACACTGAAAATATATCAAACTATGTTCATAGGCAATGCATTTCATGATGATACAATTAAAAACTGAATGTTTACCATACAATCTACAATATGGTTCAACTATGATTGTAGCCACAATCATAATTATATTTCCAGGCATCTATTCCAATTAGTTTTTAAACCCTGAGATGAGGGAAACTCTGAGTTTTTAGTTCCAGAAAGAGAGGTCATTAAAACCAGACAATGTGAAATGTATCTCAGTTCAAACCTAGGTCCTAGTGTCAGTTTGAAGTGAATGTAGCTAGGGACTTCAACAAGAAAAGAAAGCATTAATTTGAGTGCAAAATCGTTTTTGAGCTTCATGTCATATAGACTCATATTTGCCGAATGTATTTAACTACACATATTATTTTATTGACTTGATATCAGTTTTGGACACATTTGTGCAGAGAATGATGATAGTAAGGCCCAATCCCAATGTCCTCCTGTAACGGCACTGGCACTGTTCACTCCCACACCGGGGAGATCGCTCCCACCGGGAGTCGAACTCGCCACCTCTGGCTTCCCAAGCGCCACCACTACCAACTACGCCAAAGAAAAGCTAGCTATTCAGTGACACGGGTGGCTCATTACATACCTGAGGAGTGAGTTTCACCGATACACATCGGCTACACTCCCTAAACCCTAAGCCCTGAACCCTCACACACTTACTTGACATCACCTAGTAAGTGATTGAGTGCCAGAGGCTGCGAGGGCTCAAAATGCTATTAATTGTAATGGTTCAGCACTTTGCAACATTATCAATGAAATAGTAATGTTGTTGGATTAAATCTGATGAAAGCATATTTGGAATTGGTCATCAAAGGACAACCTACACACAGTTCTGACTATAAACTTACTGATGCTAACTGTTATTTCTAATTATGATTACGTCAGGGTTGGTTGCTCCTTCCGTGCTGGTTTGTTTACTGTTCTTCGTCTTTGTTGTCTTATGAGGAGGGTTAGCCGGGATCTTTTTCTCTCTTCCAGGATTCCCCTGGTAACCCTCGTGTTTCACGTCACTACGCTGTGAATTGTGGGCAAGTCTGCAAAAATGCTGACTTAAGGGTGCATGAAACGTCTAGGAAAGAGCCCTCGCGCACTTGACAATTGGACAGTGGGACAGCCCTAAGCCCTCACAGACTTAGTGAGAACGTGCCTCAAAGTCTGTGAGGGTGGACATTTGGGGATTGGGCCTAACCGTTCGTAAACTCTGTTTTGGCAAGAAGGGGCTAAGCAAATCTGTGCGCTACAATTTAAAAAAAAATTGCGATGTGAAATATTAAAAGCAAAATAAGAATTTTATACATTTGTGGTGGTCAATCTTTAATTGTGGCGGGCCGCTACAAATAAATCAATGTATGGGAAACACTGAAAACTCTGGGTGTGTTACCACGGTAACTGACTGAACCTCACCTGGTTGCTGGCAGCTTTTCACTCAAACCATGAGTTTCTCCCTCTCCCTCTCACCTCCCTCATGCTGAGCATGAAGCAATTGTCAGACATGGGGTGTCCTTTCCTCATCAACCCGATTGTTGTTGAAGCCATATAACACATACGGATGACATGAAATTCTACAGTTTTCCATGCAGAGCTAACCTGGCATTTACTGAACATCTCACTGTTAATCTGTGCTGTAGAGGTTGATGGACCCTCCTTCTGGTAATGCCCAGTCATTAAAAAGGAGAAGAAAGACAGTTGTTTTAACATTCTTTCTTTTTTCTCATCACTTCAATCTACATGTTTAACTCATAACTCCACACAAGAATAATAACACATGTTAACAGGGAGAGAATAGTGTAGCTCAGTAGCTACCATACATGAAGATGTATACCTCTGTAGGTCTCTCTGAATCCCTCTCTGTGCCAGCAGACAACATATCTCATTCCGTGATGAAGAGCATTCTGTTTTACTGTACTTTAAACTACTGTGTTCTGCAAATTATCTGCAGTATTGAGAAGTTACAACTGCAAGGGGTTCTGTTGTGGCAGAAGGCTCAACAAGTCAGATAACACCATCAACTAGAGAGCATGCAATTTCTGGGGAAATTGTGAGGGTGTGCCTGTTTGCGTCGGTTGCAGGTGGGTCCATCCCTTTAAGTTTTTCCCTTCTAGTGATATTTTCAAGCATTTAGCCTACTCATAGGCTATTGCATAATTCATTAAGAACACCCTTGGAAAGAAGCTACTGTAACAACGTTATCACTGGCAATATTTCAGATGGAATCGCGATTCAAAGAGGATGTCTGCTAACTGAAAATATGCCCCCAAAAAAACTACATAAATTTGACATTTATTTAGTAGAAAATCGCTCATGCATAAAAAGCTCAATAGCGATCATTGTCAGTAACAACGCAAAATGCGATATAGCCCTTTGTGGAGAAGCTGTCCCGGTAAATGGTATACTACAGTGTTCGTCTTGTAGCTAGCGATTGCGTTGGTGGCTGGACGAGCTGGTGGCTGGACGATTTGTACAGTACCTCCCAGAAGCAATTTGGAACGGAAGACTACAAGGTAGCAAATTAGCTGTAGCTAGCTAGGTTTAACACTTTTGGTAACAGATACAGTAGTAGAGATGTGCCGGTGTAGCAGCTAGAGCTAACTCCTCTCTGAAATAGCAGACTACTGTTTCCGAAAGTAGATCTATACTAGCTTAGCTCTAATATCAGCGTACAGTTATAGAGCTATCATATTTTAGCTGCCTACATTTCAAAATAGTGTTTCATAGCAAAATGTTAAATGAGTAAATAGTTAGCTATCACCATAGCCTCTTTGCTTGTGGTATTACAAATCGTTGACTTGCAATGTCATGTCTAATAAATACCAAAACAAACATTTATTTGTGAGGAATGGTTATTTTAACAATTGAAAACAGATGTATCACAGACCGCTGTCGTATGTGTCGCATGGCGCACGGGCAACAGAGGGTAATGTCATGATGCTAACTACAGACTACTGTTTCCGAAAATATATGTACTTAATAATATCAGCATATATGATATTGTACATAACATTTCAGAATGTTGCTTTGTATGACAATGTTAAATGAGTAATTATCACCCTGGCTTCTTTGCTTCTGGCATTTCAAGTTAGCCTAGCTATCTCCCAGAAGTATAACGAGCTGCTAAACGAATGTTCTTCTACAGCCTGGCAGTCACGCGTGTTTTCGTGACGTTAGTGACGTTAGGAACGTCAATGACTGTGGCTAGCAAGTTAGCCACATTAGCTTCACTTTTCGCCACAAAAATGCACTTTAAGCTTAAACCATGCATCGGAACGTAAATTCTGATACAAGCAACTCAATCGCTACCAAGACGGAACGTTTGACCGGGTCGTTCTCTATGTAGTCCAAATATTGACCGAGTTTTAGGGGTGGGAAAATAAACAATAATAATAACTAGAAACGGCTGTTGCTGCGAAACAGCAGTGAGAATGCTGAAAACCTGAATGGGGATAGCTGACCGTGCTAAAAAAGCTGAAAATATTGTAGAAAGTTATAAGCTGAAGCTTCAAAGCGCCCGAAAGGTATTTTTGAAAGGGGCTGGAGCTGGACAAAGGCATAAAACTACAGAAAAGAGAAGAAACATGCTAAAAGAGAAATAAGAATTTGAACATTTAGTAGAAAGTCATTTGCTCAGGTTTCAAAAGGCCTAAAATGTATGTGAGTTAGGACCTGCAGCGAGATGAAGGCCGAAAAGTAGAGAAAAGAGAAGAAAAGAAAGATGAGCTGCAGGAAAATGTGAACATTTTGCAGAAAACCAGTTGCTGCAGTCTGGGTTGAACGAATTTGAAGGTAAAAGGACAACACTGGAATTACTTGAACTTGCTGGAAAAAAGGCAGAATTGATTAAATGGCTGAAAAAAAGTTGAAGGTTTAAAGAAGGAGATGGGAGATGAATCCTGTTCATATTTTGAATTTGTTTTCAATCCTTGTCAAATGAACTCACCTAAAGATGTTAAATAAATTGAGAAAAGGGAAAAACTTGCAGAAATGTTGTTGCTGGAACTCTTTTCAAAACTGGAAAGTACTTGTGGAAGGACAGTGGAACAGTGAAGAGCGTTGGCCAATCGGATTGGTTACTTGTAACGTACCAACCGTTGGTCTTTGGCAACATCATCATCATCATCATCATCTTTATTGGCAGACTCATGGTCCATATACAACACACACAATAAATATAGACATAAACACAAGAATATAAAAAAAGGAGACATCACAACAGAGATTTGTACCAGAGCTTCCATAAGGAAGACTGGTATCGCACACAACTACACGCAGGATTCACCAGCATCTGCACAAGACTGTTCTTGCAAAACCTAGAATCTAGGTTTCACGTTCAAGGTGGAGGAGAAACTAATCATGTGTGCCTTCACACCCAGTCCTGTTCAGACACTGAATTTAAAGATGACATAAAAATCATAATCCATGGTGCAAGGTTGCCGATGTTGCCGTTGTCCCTGGTGAGTTTGTTATTCTTTTAAATTGAATCTCGTCACATTAGCGTTACGTGACTTTGTTGTGCTACTGAAAAAGCTACTCGAACTCAGATTTAAAATCTGATGCTGCAAAAAGCTGAACTACAGAATTGTGGGTATTAAATAATCTACATCTAACCAGCGGATCATTTTTTGCAAGTGTTTCAAAGTGGTTTTTGTACATACTGTATTAACACCTTAGGCGTGAACAATGCATGCATTGTCATCCATCTGACTTTAGCCGAAGCAAAGCTAGAGAGAGGATGCATTGGGAGATTTCCTACAGTAAGCTAGACACTGCTTCAAATTGAAAACGGAGAAGATATTTAGAGTAAAGACAAGTTACTTAACATCTGTGACGTGTTCAATATCGTCAATTAAAAGTAAAAACGTTCCAGTTACGAAGCGTTTTTTCCTTGGATTAACGCCATCTGCAGCAAACACTTGGCGTTAGCTACAGTAGCTAGCTCTAGCTACCCCAGCCCCGGTTTGGCTGTTCGTGACGGTCAGCTACTGTATGACAGTCTTGAGCCTCGATTTGTGCAGTTTCTGGGAAATGTGCTCAAATAAAAACGATCTAGCTAGATTATGTACACTTTAAGGTCAATGTACATACCTTGTTTGGCCAAGTTGGTCGATTGTGGAAGTCCAACCGTTTTTAGTTATGCAGAGCCATCGCGCTAGCTCAATTTGAAGAGACAATAACCGAAATGTTGCTAGACCCACACCTCAAACGAGTTAACCTAGACGCAAACCTATATGTCCAATCCAAAAAATAAGGATATTTTCCGAGACCCAAGACTCTGCCGAAACTATAGCTAGATATCCTGTATGTGTCTGTGCGGTCAGAAATACAACTCGTTTGGCAGTTTCATTCACGTTCATGGTGCGTGTCTGTTTCGTTACCACGGTGACGGCGCAGGTGTGAAAGCTAATTACAGAGAAAAACGACCATTTACCTAGCATTCATACCTCAAACAAGTTGACCTAGACGCAAAACTATACTTCCAATCAAAAAAATTAGGATATTTTCCGAGACCCAAGATTCTGCCGAAAACCACGATGTCCTTTATTTGTCTGTGGAGTCAGAAATACGACTCTACCGGCAGTTTAAAAAAACGTCTACTTTCGAATTTCCCTGACGAATTTTCGCCACCTCTCCATTGAAGTTCGTGAGATAATTTGAAAGGCTGCCCTCGCTTCAAGACTCCTATCTGAAAATCTGTAATTGTGAGCTCTCAAGCAGTTACGTTGTCTGAAAGAGGACAAGTTTTCCTACATTTTAAGTTATAACTTGTTTCTGTAAGTTAAACTATATGAACGTTAGAGGAATTTGTTTGACAAGTTAGTTGAATATCGGAAAAGAGCCGCAAGCAGAGTGTGCCACTCTGCTTCCTTAATCATTCATAAAACTCAAGAAGGAGCAACATTTTTAATGTATTTAAAACTGTCATCATTCAAAATTGGCTGAATATTTTAAAAAGCTGAATGATTTGGGAATAGCTGAATGTCCTGTGAACATTTTAAAGGTTGAATGGTGTCTCCAGCTGAAAGTATGCTGAAGTAGTTACGTTTGAAAGAGGAGGAAGCTTTTTAATGATTTGAAAGGATTTACCATTACTTTTAATGGGAGATTAATTAGCACAAAAACCTTAATTATTTAAAAAGTATAAAAGTGAGAAATACCAAAAGTCATAGCACAAATCTCATGAAGGAGCTGAACGTTTTGATACCTAAATTATATGAATCGGTGAAAGTATGCAGGACTAGTTAAAGCGAGCGGAAGAACTAAGAAGTTGGAATAATAAAGAGAAACAGGAAAACAATATTGAGAATGCTTAACAGCATTCTCACAATAATATATATGTGAGATAACAAAGGATGTGCCCGACGACGTCGTGCACACCCAATAACTGTCGGGAGAAATGAACCCCCCAAAATGTTGGCACTTGGGTGATAGGCTTGGATGAGCTCCCTCCAGGGATGCCTTTAGCCACTGGTCTCTCAGCGTTCTGGCTCAAAGACAGCTCTTCTGCCTCTGTCAGAGGTGGTGCCCTCCTCTGCCTTCTTTCTGTTAGCCCACTACAAATCACATGTTCATCTACTAAGCAGGATATTAGGTGAGACAACATTTATTCTGTTGTGGATGAAAGCTACTACAAGTTGGTTACACCCTGTGGGGGGTCAGATGGCTGAGCGGTTAGGGAATCGGGCTATTAATCAGAAGGTTGTTGGTTTGATTTCTGGCCGTATCAAATGACGTGGTGTCCTTGGGCAAGGCACTTGCTTCGGGGAGAATGTCCCTGTACTTACTGTGCATCGCTCTGGATAAGAGCGTCTGCTAAATTACTACATGTAAATGTAAGTTTACAGCCTCTGAATGATATATACTTGGTTTATTCCTGTCAAATATGATTAAAACAATCATTTGTCTGTTGACATGAGCAAATTATTCTTTTTTTAAAAACTGTTTTTATATTTCAGCTGCTATTAAGTGTGTTTTGTGCCAATAGGATTGTTCCATTTCTTCTTCACCTGTAGTAAGACGTGTGGTTAAATGTAAAATTAATATATTGCATTGAAATGTACTGAATGACCACTTTCCTCTATCTTGCTGTTGCAGTTGTTTTTTTGGTTTCTGAAAATGCACGCATGAGAATTTCTAATTCCAGTGAATTAGAATTGAACTAACTCAGATCAGCTGACTCTGAGCTTCCCATCATAGGGTTCATCAAGTCAGAGTTCAGGGTTAGGCTCAGAGTTTGTAAAACTGGCTTTCTGGAATACACTTCTGATGATGAAAGAAACCAAGAAACCACATGTTTACTAAAAAGTCAGTTGCAAGTCACTTAACAGATGAAGTGTATTTTCATCATTCTTCTGCTTATCCCTACAGTGTGGATCATGGTGGAGAGTGCAGGATCAAACCTGGCCTTTTGAAGGCCTGGAGATGTGAGTATTGACTGCTACTTGGTTCTAGTACACAAGGTCATACAAGGGACAATACCATTAGTGACTTGGACACACACACACTGTAAACACTACTTTTAGAAGCAGTAATTTAACACAATTACCCACATCAATACTGTGTATGTCTGTGTGTGCTATGTCCCCTCCCTTTACCCTCCCCTTCTCTCTACTCTCCTCATCTTTCCCCTGCCCTTCCTTCTCCCCTCCTCTCTCCTCTCCTCCTCCTCTCTCCCCTCCCCTCCCCTCACATCTCCTCTCTTCTCCTTTTATCTTCTCTTCTCCTCCCCTCTCCACCCATATCTTCTCTCCTCCTCCCCACTCTTCTCCTCTCTCTCCTCTCCACCCCTCTCTTCCCCCTCTGGATGGATGGCTGAGAGAGAGGGGGGGAGGATGAGGGGAGAAAAGGGAAAGAGAGGAGGAGTGGAGGAAGGAGAGAAAAGTGGGATAGAGAGAGAAAGAAAAGGCGGGATGAAAGGGAATGTGGAGGGAACATGAGTAGGGGAGAAAGATGGAGGGATAGAGGGGCAGATCTAGAGAAAAAGAGAGAGAGAGAGCAGGAAGAGGGAGACATTCTAATGTGAATGATGATGATCAGTAATATATTGTGTCTTGGTCTCCCCCATTAGATGCCTGTGAGCTCACACTGGACCCAAACACAGCACACAGAGAACTCTCTCTGTCTGAGGAGAACAGAAAGGTGACAAGGAGGAGAGAGAAGCAGCCGTATCCTGATCACCCAGAGAGATTTGAGAACTGGTACCAGGTGCTGTGTAGAGAGGGTCTGTCTGGGCGCTGTTACTGGGAGGCAGAGTGGAGTGGAAGAGAGGTTCATATAGCAGTGACTTATAAAGGAATCAGCAGGAGAGGAGGTGATGACTGTAGGCTTGGACACACTAACAAGTCCTGGAGTCTGTTCTGTCGTGATAACAGTTACCATGCCTGGCACAATAATAAGAGCACTGCCATACCTGTCCTCCCCTCCAGCTCCCACAGAGTAGGAGTGTATCTGGACTGGCCGGCCGGCACTCTGTCCTTCTACACAGACTCCTCTGACACAATGACCCACCTACACACATTCCACAGCACATTCACTGAGCCCCTCTATCCTGGGTTCTGGGTTAATGACTATGACTCCACAGTGTCCCTGTGTCAGGTAGAGTAGCCCACACACACTCTCACACACTGTGCTCACATAGATGTAATCAAAGATTGAACTGTATACAGTTGTAATTGATATCCCAGAGTGTTTGTAAATATTGGTGTGTAGAATGTTTGTTTTGTTTTAATTGTTGACAAACAACAATCCTGTCTTTTATCTCAGTTCCACTGAATGTGATCAACTAAATAGTGTCTTAATTGTTTATGTATTATTTATTCCATTAGTCTACACTATAGTGTAGACTATTCTTCCTGGGGTCCAGCCAGGCAAAAACAATTACAATATAAATCATAAATGCAGTACAGCATGATCAATATTAGTGAATAAAACACAAGACTTACAGAACAACTTTTACAGTTAGAAATAAAATAATAAGCAAAAACAAAGAATTAAAACATAGTTGTTGTCTGTCCTAAAAATACCTAAAATAATAACCTAGTGTACTATAATTTCCTTTCTGATTATTGCTGCCTTAAGTTTCCTTTTGAAATCACATTTATTTCAGAGTCAAATATGAGGGGAGCACATTCCAGTATGTAATAGCTCTGTACATTACAGTTTTCTTAAGTGAATTGGTTCTGGGTAGAGGAAGAGTAAAGTGACCACTTAGTGCCTGTCTAGTATTAAAACCATGTCTCTCATTTGCATGTGATAGTTTTAGAGACAAACTGACTTAATGACTAAATAAGGAGAAATAAAGATGTCTTATACAGGATGATAGAAGACATGCCGTGTGTTTGTTGGTGACCCAGTGGCCTTAGACTCACACACACATGTACACACACACACACACATGCATTACATTACATTACCATTTATTAATTTAGCAACGCTTGATGGTTGGGATAAGGGAGACTGGCGGTTGATTGGATGTGGGAGGGGACCGGAATGGACCAATCAGACGGCGAATCGGGACCTGACAGATTTGAGTGAGAGGAAGGGAGTGAACGAACAAAACACAAACATCATACAGACCCAGGGGGTGTTCCATCAACGTCGATTAACCCTTGTGCTGCCTTCGGTCACAATGACCCGAAGGTTCACAACGACCCCTCATTCTGCTGCGACAATTTTACCCAATACAAAAACGAATAAAAAGCATTTTCTTTTAACATTTGCGCTTTGGGGGGTGTGAGACAGCCCGACGGTTAAAAGAAAATGCTTCACTTTATTTTTGTATGAGGTACAGTTGTCACAACACGTGGGGGGGGTCCAATGACTGATGGGTCACAATGACCCGAAGAGAACACAAGGGTTTTAAGGAAAAGCAAGACTTATTTCACCAAGTCTCACTCACTTTAGCGAGAGTTCTGTTCCATTAAGGTGGCTTATTTTAGTTCTGTCGCCACTAAGCCGTGTGAGACACGTCGTCGCCAAACAACACACCTACTAAGTAGCTACGTCGCCGCCCTCACTGAATTGTTTTTTCAAACCTTATTGAGTGAATCAAGTCGCGCAATAGGCCACATGTTTTATATATTAAAATGTCTTAATTGAGAGCTAGAGTAAGAGTAGCCAACTGTGCACAGCCTGTAGCATAGAGTATTTTGCAGGTGCTTTTGCACTCCCTACTGTTGGGATGACAAAATGACATTACATTTTTACAAATGAATGTGTTTCTATCATGGTTTGTTGTACTCTAATGATTAATTAACAGCGTGTTCTGGGTCTTCCCCGGGGCCTCTTCCCTAATACTGGATATTTGGGTCTCCAGGAGCTGTATGAGCACAGAACAGAGGCTGTTATGAGCACAGAACAAAGCATACTATATTTATGCTGCCCAGCCTGCCCATGAGGGCGGTCAAATTAAAGTTCACAAAACTGGAGTAGGCTAGTCTAAGTACCTTGAGACTCACAAGACTGTCTGCATGTACATAACTTAAAATCATATTACATACACTTTCCACAACATACTAACAAATCCCCATTAATAAAGACAAACCCTTAATCTAGCTAACACAATCGAAGTAAAGCTGGGCTAGCTAGCTTTCGCTAGCACTGAAATGTATTTAAAACCAAGCACAACGTCGCAAACAAAAGCCAATGATACAAAATGAAACACCAGGTACAATATAGCCTGGGTGCCAGGCAAACTTATCTCCGCCCGCAAAATAATTTGGTCGGGAAGTTGGGTCTGGGGTGGCTCGGTTGGGGAAAAACTATATCCGAACAAGAGCTGTTCGGACCAATCAAATTATCAGGGTGGGATTTATACGATGATGGACAGATGATCAACAGTAACGTAATCAACCACAAAAGAGCGTTCGAGTTGAATTCGTTTTCAACAAACATGGCTACCGCTGGAGAGCTGAGATGTTATGATTCTGCCATCGAGTCTGTTTTAGAAGACATCGACAGCGCATTAATTTTGAAAGAGGAACAGAGAAACGCAATCAAGGCATTTGTCGATGGAAAACATGTTTTTGCCGTCCTTCCTACGGGGTTTGGTAAAAGTTTAATTTATCAGGTCTACCCAATTGAGCGAAGAGGCATTTGTTTTCCGGGTTCAGTTAAAACACGCCCCATACTCACAGCCCAACGGAGAGTTATCAGACTCATATTCTGACCATAATTATGAGTATGACAACGTCAGGCTAATATTAATATGAATCAGTTTACATTTCATACTGCTTGAAGCTGTTTGCTTGCGGGTCAAGATGGCACTGTAGCCTTGGTAACCACATTTGAGAAAAGTTGACCAAATGTGTTCCTTACTGCTTAAGTAGTTGATGTGATGGATGGGCTAAAAGATCCGTATGATTGCGGGTCATTCAGTTAGTGTTTAGGAAACCATACCCTGTGCTCTGGAATTTCGGCAGGTCTGTACTGCACAGCTAGCCTGGCTCTGGTTTAGCACTAAATACATTGGTTTAGCACTTTTGCAAGGCACTGTATTCATGTCACATTCTCATTGGGGGCTGAGCACCCCTAAAGGTCTGATCCTAGAATCGCCCCTGAGTCTAGGCCTAGTCATATTTTCGTTATCACACGATGACTGACATATTGTCACATTCTAAACATATTTTTCCAAATAGGCTTAATAATTTTATTAGCACTAAATACATTTAAGTGTTTTGCATAGTCGATGTTATAGGTCACTTTTAAAATCATGTCATATTTTATAATTATATCCTGGCCATGGATGCATTAATCATTGCTGCCTTTCAAAGATGTCAAAAGCAATTCATTAATTAATTAATTTTGACCCCCGGGGGAGGGGGGAGAGGAATGTCACTCTTGCCTGTCTTCAAAACTTGAGAGCCCTGCCAATGACTCTAAATTACTTTTTAAAGTAAATGATACAAACACTCGAGATGCAGTTGCACATTTAAAACACCAGGTGGCACTAGAACCGTAACAAGTCTACAATTAAAGGCATCCCAATGGGCTTGAGCAGGTTAACACAGGTGTAGTTAATGAGCTGCCCGAGTGCCATGCCTGAACTAGGCGTATCTCATTCATGTCCTGTCAACATAATGTAAAACACTTAATCATTTTAAGGAATTATGTTTGCCTTACACTCACTTCCATCCCAGCCCTATAACTCTATGGTCCAGCCCCGGGCGTTCCACATTGAGCCCCTGCTCTCCTCTCCCTCACCCAGGTTGCTTTGATTCTTCCATTCACCCATTCCAAACAGAATGCACCATTCTCCCCTCTTAGCCAGGCTATGACGGCGTGAGAGAGCGCTGTAATGAAAGACGAGATGGCCAAGAGAAGAGAGGACCATTTCTACACAGGATTGCCCTTTATTCCTAGTCTTGATGCAACTGTTTCAACTAGGCTACATGAGGCTCCCACATCACTATTATTCCACCTCTTGCTCTAAGGAAAATAAGAGAACCCTGTTTCAATCCACACTTTCACTCTGTTTAAATGTAAATAAGCAGCAACAAATGTATGGCGTATGCTTTTAGATCTATGGTATCTTAGTAAGTATGCAATAGTAAGTATGCGTACACTTATGAAAACTTTCGTCTTTCTGGTTGGACGTTTGATATTAGTTTAAACACTAGGTTTGAAGGTGATATAGTAAAAATAACATGGCCCCAGCTGCAGCATCTGCAAACACACATCACAATTTCCCCATAAATGGTGCCCTTTCTAGTTTAATAAATTATACAGATTTAACATCTTTATTTGAATACGGCAACACTTTCTTTTAGCTTAAGATTACTTCCCATTCCTTAGTAAAAGTTGGTCTAAGCTAGCCTGGCTCTGCCCCCCCCTCAATTTTGATTTTGCTTCTGTACTGCGTCTGGGCTTGAGGTAAGCAAGTCAGATGTCTCAGATTAACTTTCTACCTGTCCAATCAGTAAACAGAGGGAGTGGCTGAGAACGATGACGTTGATGTTGTTCCCCACGGGGTTTGTTTCCAGCTAGCTTCGTTAGTCGTGAAGGAGTTGGCTAAGGCTAACGCTAGCGATGGTTATGGCAGATCCAGAGTGGCTCTGGGCAGATCCGATAGTTTTAAACTTCAACAGAGTACCCTCCTTCAAGGAAGTTAACGCTTGTCAATGGAGCGAGCCCAGACTCTCTGTACAAATGAAATGTACGAGAGTCTGGTTAGGACCAGGCTAGGTCTAAGCAGCTTTATGAATATTTTGGGAGGAAGCTCTTAGCTCAGAACTTTTACTGCTATTTAGGAGAACTTTTAGTCGCAAGACAAAACAAGCTCGTCAGTAGCTCTACCTACATTGAGCTTGTTTTACTTCCCTTGCCCCCCAAAAATACGTAAATATTACAAATAGTAAGGTTATTGTAATAGTAGATCATGTTTGTTTTAATTCTATCAACATTACATAACTAAGAATAATTTGACACTGATAAAAGGAACATGCATCGGAGGGTCGAAGGAGCAAACATGTCTGATCCATACAAACATAAACAAGTACAATAAATAAACATTTAAAAGTAACATGATAAAGCAGGCTCTAAGTATCCGTCAACAGCCAAGAGTGTGTGGCTGTGTACGGGTGTGAGACAGCAGCAGTCCTGCCCTCCAGGTGCTCAGACCCCAAAGATGACCCTCAGGTCGGCCAGGGAGAGCTTGGTGAAGGAGCCTCCAGTCCCAGAGAGTACCTTCTGGGCCAGCTCCTTCTTCTTCTCCTGCAAGGTGGAGATCTTGTCCTCCACTGTGCCTTCACACACAAACCTGGACCCAGAGCCACTATGTCAATATCAGGTTCACACTGTTATCCTATACACTCCTGCTATCTCCCTGCCCTCACCTCCCATCAGCCCTGTCCACTCCTGCTATATCCCTGCCCTCACCTCCACCAGCCCTGTCCACTCCTGCTGGAGCCCTGCCCTCACCTCCATCAGCCCTGTCCACTCCTGCTATATCCCTGCCCTCACCTCCCTCAGCCCTGTCCACTCCTGCTGGAGCCCTGCCCTCACCTCCCTCAGCCCTGTCCACTCCTGCTGGAGCCCTGCCCTCACCTCCCTCAGCCCTGTCCACTCCAGCCCTCACCTCCATCAGCCCTGTCCACTCCTGCCCTCACCTCCCTCAGCCCTGTCCACTCCTGCTATATCCCTGCCCTCATCTCCACCAGCCCTGTCCACTCCTGCTGGAGCCCTGCCCTCACCTCCCTCAGCCCTGTCCACTCCTGCTATATCCCTGCCCTCACCTCCCTCAGCCCTGTCCACTCCTGCTATCTCCCTGCCCTCACCTCCCTCAGCCCTGTCCACTCCTGTTATATCCCTGCCCTCACCTCCATCAGCCCTGTCCACTCCTGCTATATCCCTGCCCTCACCTCCCTCAGCCCTGTCCACTCCTGCTGGAGCCCTGCCCTCACCTCCACCAGCCCTGTCCACTCCTGCTATATCCCTGCCCTCACCTCCATCAGCCCTGCCCTCACCTCCACCAGCCCTGTCCACTCCTGCTATATCCCTGCCCTCACCTCCCTCAGCCCTGTCCACTCCTGCTATATCCCTGCCCTCACCTCCACCAGCCCTGTCCACTCCTGCTATATCCCTGCCCTCACCTCCCTCAGCCCTGTCCACTCCTGCTATATCCCTGCCCTCACCTCCATCAGCCCTGTCCACTCCTGCTTATCCCTGCCCTCACCTCCATCAGCCCTGTCCACTCCTGCTATATCCCTGCCCTCACCTCCTCCAGTCCTCACCTGTGGATAGTAACGTCTCTGTGCTGGCCCACTCTGTAGATGCGGTCACAAGCCTGGTCCTCCAGAGCCGGGTTCCTAGCACAAGTCACACCCGACCAGGGGTTAAAGGTCAGAGCCCTACAAAATGTTGAATCAGGGAGGGCAGGTGTGTGTGAGCCTCACCAGTGCATGTCCATAAGGAAGAGGTGATTTCCACCGATCAGGTTGATGCCCACTCCTCCAGCACACAGGGACACCAGCATCACCTACAACACAAGTTAACATCACTCACACAAACCCATTCGCCTGCACTGTAAGACAGACACCCCTGGAGGCTGTGGTCTAGTGCTGTGCTCAGGGTCACCTGTGCTCCCTTAGGGTTGGTGTTGAACTCATCCACCAGGTCCATGCGGCGCTTGGGGTTGACGGTGCCGTCGATGACGGCGAAGCTCAGGCCCATCGCCCTCAGATGCACGGCCACGATGTGGAGCATGCTGGTCCACTGTGACACGATCACACTGTGGGCGCACAGAAGCACACTTTGAAAGTTTGTCACGTTCACAGAGACGTCGTGTATGCAGCACCGGGGTGCAAGGGTTGACCTTTTCTGATCGTCGCTCCTCCTCCGGATCTCCTTCAGCTCGGCGAGGATGGCGGAGATCTAAAACCCAACACAACACGGATGCCATGGGACCGCATACGATAACAAGACACCTTAAGACACACTCAAAAGCAAGCCCTTCTTGGTCATCAGAGCCCCAGCCGTCTGGGCCGCCGGGGGCCTCGTCACCTTGGTGCTCTCCGACGTGTCCTCAAACAGCCGGGAGGCGAAGCGGCTGCCGTTGAGGGACACGGTGTCCTCGGGGTCGTGAGCGGAGGGTTCGGCCAGACACAGGGCGTTCAGCTGCTCCTCCAGGGACAGACTGACGCCGTCCCCCTGCAGCTCTGTCTGGTCCAGGGTCTGGGGGGCGGACGCGCACACACACACACACACACGTACCAATTACTAATAGAGCTCAGTCAGATCCAGTCTTTGGGCCAATGCAGAAACGTCACTTGCATAAGAGGAAGCTGTGTGTGTTTATCCAGCGAGTCCCTCAGTGAATATGTATCTGCATGTAACCTTGGCACTGGAAACATCTGTGTGCAACAGTGTAGGAGTTTGTGTACCCATTGGTATTGTGAGTGCGAGTCAGAGCGTATGCGATTATGCACGTGTGTAGCTGTGTGTGTGTGTTGTGTGTGCGTGCTGGGCTGTGTGTGTGCAGGGCTGTGTGTGTGTGTGTGTGCACGCATGCTGGGCTGTGTGTGTGTGTGTGCACGCGTGCTGGGCTGTGTGTGTGCAGGGCTGTGTGTGTGTGTGTGCACGCGTGCTGGGCTGTGTGTGTGCACGCGTGCTGGGCTGTGTGTGCACGCGTGCTGGGCTGTGTGTGTGTGTTGTGTGTGCGTGCAGGGCTGTGTGTGTGTGTGCACGCGTGCTGGGCTGTGTGTGTGTGTGCACGCGTGCTGGGCTGTGTGTGTGCAGGGCTGTGTGTGTGCGTGCAGGGCTGTGTGTGTATGTGCACGCGTGCTGGGCTGTGTGCGTGCTGGGCTGTGTGTGTGCAGGGCTGTGTGTGTGCGTGCAGGGCTGTGTGTGTGCAGGGCTGTGTGTGTGTGTGCAGGGCTGTGTGTGTGTGTGCACGCGTGCTGGGCTGTGTGTGAACCTTCTTTAGCAGGGACAGGTGGCAGCAGCACTGTCTGAGGCGCAGCAGCAGAGACAGGATGTGGACGGTGCTGGAGGCCTGGGGCTGCTGGGAGGACGGGGACTGCTGGGAGGACGGGGGCTCTGTCTGGGACAGGCCAAATTCCTGCGCCACTGGACACACCAACACGTATACACCAACACGTGTTCAAATTCAGAGAGCAGAGGGCAGACACATACTAGTCTAAGGCCACACATCCTTGCCTAAGGACAACAGATATCAGCCAGCGAGGATGGACTTGACCCCTGACCTTTATTAAAGGGATTGGAGTCGCTCCCCTTCTTCACCTCTCCTCCCTCGTGTCTCTTCAGATAGTTCTGCAGCGTAGATCTAGGAGAACAGCGCAGCTTTGAACCTGCTACCAGAGGCTGGCATGGCGTTTGCAGTCTGAGAAACTGCGTTTGCTAGTAGCAGGGAAATCTGAACAGTCTGCCATCACTCTGTCTAAAGTACATTTAGTAGACACTCTTATCCAGAGCGACTTAGAGTAAGTACAGGGACATTCCCCCGAGGCAAGTAGGGTGAAGCGCCTTGCCCAAGGACACAACATCATTTTTCAGAGCCGGGGATCAAACCGGCAACCTTCAGATAACTAGCTTGATTCCCTAACCGCTCAGCCACCCAACTCATAAGATTAGGTAAGATTAAATCAAATGAGGTGTTACCTAGAACGTGCAAACACCACGTCATAAACAGACTGCTCCTCTTCTGACAGCTTCAGTCGATGCACCTGGCAGGTCCTGTCAGGGAGAGACACCTGCAGCACGGAGACATTCCGGAACGTGTGTGTGTTAGCTTGTTTGTTGCAATGTGTGTGTGTTTATCAGTGTGCGTCTATGTGTATATTAGGGTGTGTGTAGCGATGCGTGTGTACCAGAGCTTTGCCGGCGGAGTCCCGCTGGTCCTTGGTGCGTCGGAGCAGCAGAGCCCTGGTCAGCAGGTTGAGTCTCTCTCCTCCTCGCTTGGAGCCGTTGTCCACCTGGGCCTTCCACAGCTTGAACTCATCAAAGGGAGCGCAGCGCAGGAACCTGCGACACAGCACACGCTCAGAGCAGCACAGCTCACTGCACACGCTCAGAGCAACACAGCTCACTGCACACGCTCAGAGCAACACAGCTCACTGCACACGCTCAGAGCAACACAGCTCACTGCACACGCTCAGAGCAACACAGCTCACTGCACACGCTCACAGAGCAGCACAGCTCACTGCACACGCTCACAGAGCAGCACAGCTCACTGCACACGCTCAGAGCAACACAGCTCACCGCACACGCTCAGAGCAGCACAGCTCACTGCACACACTCAGAGCAACACAGCTCACTGCACACGCTCAGAGCAACACAGCTCACTGCACACACTCGGAGCAACACAGCTCACTGCACACACTCAGAGCAGCACAGCTCCCTGCACACGCTGAGAGCAACACAGCTCACTGCACACGCTCAGAGAGAGCAACACAACTTAGGACATGACCGAGGCTGCACGATGAGGCGGCTTACTTGAGCAGGGAGTACATGTCCAGCAGGTTGTTCTGGATGGGGGTCCCTGTGACGGCCCAGCGCGCCCGGGCCCTCAGCTTACACACTGCCAGGGAGGTCTGGACCTTGGGGTTCTTGATGTTGTGGGCCTCGTCCAGAACCACACGGGCCCAGGACACACGCATCAGGGGGGCGTGGTCAGAATGCTGGGGGGCGGGAACAGAATGTGAGTGGCAGTTGACATGTCTGGGTGCTACACCAGTCCCTCCTAGCCCAGAGGTATGACCACTGTCGTCCTACCCCAGCCAAGACTCTGTTAGTCTGGTGTGTGAACAGGTGCGTACCACATGGTCAGCATCAGCGCTCGGCTTCTCTGCATCCCCCTTCTGGGCCGGGATCTCCTTGGAGACCAGACTGTAGGTGGTCACCACGATGTCATGCTCAGCAAGCCTGGTGGAAATAGGAGAGCAACACAAGTGTGTTGGCGAATGAAGCCGATTCTGATTTGTGTGTGTATGTATATATATATATATATCATATATGCATGCTGTGTGTGTATATGCATTGCTGTGCGTGTGTGTGTGTCTATATGCATGGCTGTGTGTGTGTGCGCTTGTGAGCAAGAGCTGGGGTCTCACACGCTGGCCCTCCTCTCGCGGTTGGGTCCGTGGTACAGACACACACTCAGCTTCCCGCTCTTCACGTGTCTCGTGACCTCGTTCTTCCAGTGATGCACCAGGGAGGCGGGGCAGATGATCAGGGTGCCCTGGGACACCACCTGGGTGGAGTCTGACACACACACACACCTATATGATATCTAGCATTCATATGACCTTTACTATACAGATTAATAAATACCGTAGCCTACAGTATTAGAATACTGGAACACTGGCAGTAACATATGACAGTTCATAATGAACAGATTAATCATGCCATGTTGCTACTGATGCAGTATGTGACACAAGACAGAGAGAGGACAGTTACCTTTCTTGGAGAGCCAAGCATCTGGTTTAGTCTCCTCCTCCTCCTCGTCTCCTTTCTTCTTTTTCTTCTGGGCCAGTATGAGGGCGATCATCGTGAGGGTCTTCCCCAGACCCATGTCGTCCGCTGGGGGAAACACAGCATTCATAAAGCTCCTTCTGACTCTCCATACCAGAGCAGCTGGAGATCTAGGGGACCAGGTGGTCGTGTCACCACTGCTGTCGTCCGAAATATCTAGACTGTTGTGCCCCCTTGTGGATAATAGTGATACTCCACTTAAAACTCCTGCACAAAACGACCTCATAGAACAAACAAGGTGTTATCCTCAAAATCAAAGCCCTAAAAACATGGTAAGGAATAGGTATATGTTGTGGCGTGAATTGATTGACATTATGTACTAAAAACTAAAGTGATTGGATGTCCATAAACAGCAAGTGTCAAAATATAGAAACAGGAAGCTATGAAGTGATTACCCAGGATTCCTCCGCAGGGCATCTGAGTCTCTCTCCAGAGCAGCCAGGCCAGCGCCCTCTTCTGGTGGGGCAGCAGAGGCACCTGGCCATGGAGAAAAGACATGAAACACTGCAACATTATACAGGTTACCTCAACATTAACACTGTGGGGTTTGTCGAATAGTATCCTGATGCCCTGTGTATCTGTGGTGGTACCAGTTTGTTGTATGCATCTGTGGTGGTACCAGTTTGTTGTATCTGTGGTGGTACCAGTTTTTTGTATGCATCTGTGGTGGTACCAGTTTGCCGTGTGTGTTTCTGGGTCGGTACCTTGATGCCGCGTGGGTCGGGGACCTCCGCGTCGGGCCCGGGGCAGGACTCCAGAGAGCCGTGCAGGTGGTCGATAGCCTCGCACGTAGCGTTCTTCACCGCCAGCAGACGGTTGTCCGTCATCCTACCTCCATAGAACGCCGGGTTCTGGGGCGTGGCTATACGCATGGAGAGAGGGCAGAACTCGTTCCAGAACCAGGTGTTTGTTTATGATTCCTACGGCAGGCGATGCAAAGAAACATGCTGGAGAGGCCCCATAACGGGTGTGGCCTGCCTCCATGTTGAGTGTGGCCCTACCTCCATGCGGACCCTGGCTGAGCTCTAGCCCCAAGGCTCCTCCTGAGGCCTGGTGCTGGAGGGGTGGAGGGCCGCTGGGCAGGAACACTGTGCCACCCTTGCGGCCGAACGGGTTGGACTGGCTGGCAGCGGGTGTTGGCTGGGCCTCACCATGTCCTTTCTGAGGCTCTGAAGAAAAACACAACAATGAATAGACAACGTCCTGATGAATAATTTTCCATGTGGCTGGAAGCATCGTTTGTGTTGTTTTCGTTTGGGGGCGGGGGTCACTCTGAGAGCTGCTGCTGAGAGGGCTACGGGTCTCACCTGGCTGGGAGGCAGTGACCAGACTCAGGGACTCCAGAGCATCCTCCAGGTCCTTGACCTGAGTCTTCAGCCTCTCTCCTTTATCTGGGAGGGCAGACACATTCACCACCGATAGAGTGGCCTAGGGAGGGAGGGATGGAGAGAGAGAACAGAAGGAAACGGAGAGTACGTGTTGAGAGATGAAGAGTTTCATGGCCTGCAGGGTTAGTGCGAGTGTATTGTGCTTTACCTTCTTTTGCTTGAGCTGGGCCGTGAGCTGGCTGTGGAGGGCATGGGGGTCGTCTGGCTGACCGTTGACCTGAGAGGCAGACTGGAACCCTGCAAAGGACGTCAGGGTTTTCTGGACCAGAGCCACTGGAGGGGTCTGCTGTGGGCCAGGTTTCACCGACACAAACTGGACATCGTCGTCATCGTCGCTTTGTGGCTCGGCCTGGCTCTGTCGTGGGGTGCAGCTCCTCTCTGCTCTCACAGATCTCGTTGGATCTTCCCTTGTTTGAGCGGAGAAAGGCTTGTCACACGGTGGGGTGGCGGTGTTTTGGGCATCACCGACGGAGTGTCTGTCTTCGGAGGAAGTGGCGTTCCGGTCAGGAAAAAACACTTTTCCTCTCACCCGAGCTTGGCTTTTTCCCAGCATGTTTGTCAGTACCTTTGAGCACAGCGATTGTCGGAGAGTCTTCATCGCGACTATCTAAGGCAGAGTGTATGTCGTTAGTCGGCTGATTCTCGTCGCTAGAAGTAGCTTCTTCACCTCCCCTCAGGTCTCCTCTGTTGGAACTATGCTCTTTCACTTCTGCTGCCGTTTCCTGAGGTGGTGTTCTGGCTCCCTTCTCTTCATCAGACACCCTCTTCTTTATCTTCATTCCTGCTGGAAGCTGTGTACCTCTCCAGGTCTCCGATGGACTCGACTTCCCGCTTTCCTTATCCCCTCCTTTCCCCTCGACGCCTCGTCTTTCCTCACTCTCTTTATCCCCTACTTCTCGGACGCGTTTCCTTCTCTGCTTTCCCGTCATCCCCCTTCCCCTGGTCCTTCCCGTTCTGGAGTGTTCTCCACTCCGAGGTGGAGTCTGGCTGGCTGGGGGCCTTGAAGGGGTTCCTGACGTGAGCCAGGCTGGGAGGCTGCAGCAGGGGGTCAGACACAGGGGCTCCGCTTCTCTTTCTCTGGCTGCGGAAGTAGGACACACGTCAAACACCGATGACACTTACAACAAAGATGTTATAAAGGTTGTCTCGTTTCACCAAATGCACACTAAGGGATATCTTGCCATGCGTGTTCCCTTAATAAAATATTACTTGATATACTGGACAGTGGTGGTCTGATCGTTTCCAGGTTAAAGTGAGTGCTCAAGACTTTCAATAGTAACAGGAAGGGTTTACCATGGTCCAGGGAATATTCCCGCACCATTTCTGCCCTGCAGTCCTCCCCTCCACACAGCGATAATACAACCTGACAGCAGAGGCAACAAAACACACCTTTTTACTTCATCACATAATAGAGCAAAGCATGATGGGAGTGACAGACACACACATGGAGAGGGACAGAGACAGACACCCAGAGAGACAGGCACAGACAGAGAGACACACTGAGAAACGCTCCTTCAGAGAGACATGCACAGACAGACAGAGACAAACCTGTAGCATTGTTGCTGCTGGATGGGTACGAGGGCTTGTAGATCCACAATATAACTCTCGTGATTCAGACAGTGTGATGGAGGGATGCTGAGGGTTGTATACAACATTTTGTCATTCCAAGTACATCATAATGTCTATGAATTTCTGTGAGACTAAAATAAACAGCAGCGCAGAGCCCTTACCTGGCTTCTTGAATGAAAGCACACGTGCCTTGGCGCTCGCTGCACATGTAAAAACTCTTGCCCTTATTGGGTCCATCCTTCACCCCGGTCTTCAGCATGCACATTCTGTCTGGCAGAAGAGACTATGCATTCAGTAACATTCTTTAGTTGGCTACGACTGGGTGTCGCTTAAATGGGAAGAAGCCCGAACATGAGCACTTAGATTTTCATTATCATCCTCTGGCCTTCTAGGACATCGCTCGTTTGAAAATGATGTGTCAAGATATATACAACATATCTATTCAATGTTGAATGAAATACATTGGTACTTACTGTGGACAGTGCATTTAACTTTCTCCATTCTCACGAAAAGTTTATAGTGTAATCCGCTGAAGTGAAAATGAGCTAGTGCATTATGAATTTGTATTAACCAATAGAATGTAAGTACAGCCAATCATTACCGGGTCACGCTAACGTAGACCAGAGAAGACTATGCCACAATAAAAGTAAAATATAGAGTGTTGTTTTTCTCTGTGAAACTGTCCTTCTTCACGTCATATTATAGATGTATTCTGCACAAGGTTTCTATGTGTTACATGTCTTTTATATTTGGTGAACCAAGAAGGAGGAAAAATTCGTTTTCGACTAATTATTCATACAATATAAATGGTATATGAGTAATTTTTATATAATTGTTTTATTATAAAC
Source organism: Mallotus villosus (assembly GCA_903064625.1). Lineage (NCBI taxonomy): Eukaryota > Metazoa > Chordata > Actinopteri > Osmeriformes > Salangidae > Mallotus > Mallotus villosus. The sequence goes on from CAEFZP010001500.1 coordinate 60,862, forward strand.
ATGGAAAACCATGTTTTCATGCGTTAAATGTATGCGTTAATGTATATGCTGTAATTGAACAAAATCGAAATACAATTCCTTACGTCCTGAAACTACGTTACCCAGAATGCGCGGTACTGTCTTTTCTCTTTCCTCGCGGGCTTTGTTTTGATATGGCGGTATGCTTCGAAACCACTTGTTAACCATCGTTCTTTAAACATGAATTTAAAATACATGGAATTGGATTTGTCGGCTTAACCAAGGTAACTGCCGTCTATTTGGCATAACTAGTATTATTAAGACATTCAGGTATCGTTTTTTCGCTTGGTAATTACAAATGCAATACTACAGAGTAAAACTAAAGTTGGGCGTTGAGAAGTCTGATGTGAGTCAAGTCATCAGGTAGCGTTAGTTAGACTAGCTCTAGTTCAGAAGCTAAAAAGCTTCAAAAAGTTATCTTTAGGCCAAAACAATAGTTAAGCTATTACATGCTATACATGATCACGGGACGTACTAAACCTCAAACTTTGTATATATGTTGTCATTTTAGCGATAAGTGTGGAGTTAGCGTTAAGTGCCCGGGCTGCAGAAGCCCTATAGCTGGCTGTTTAGTTGAGTTTATGATGTGTTGCCACCAACAACAAACAGTCCATTTAAACGGTCGACCCAATATAATGAGTTCTCATACTAACTTTATCCCTAACATTGAAGCCATTAAACTTGTTGCTTAAACACTTTCTCACTGTCATGACCTGTCTCTAAAATCGGTCTAATCCGGTTTAGTTCCGAGCCCCATCATGTCCTCTCCAGCTGGACTCCAGCAGTCCCAGACTAACTTCCTCGCCCAATGGATGCCGAGCAGCTCGCGCGCCGGCGTGATTCTCAACCCGTCCCCGGACTTGGCCGACTCTCTCCGGTACAGCTCAACCTGGGATTCGCGGGATGCGGAGGACTCGTTCTCTTCTCATTTCGCTCCGCTCCCGGCCTCCAGAAGCAGCAGCTGCCTCAGTGTCCACGCCATCGACTCAGAAGAATCTGTGAGGGATTTTAACCATCTGAACCACCGACCACGAGAAAGGATTTCGTCCGACAAACAGGCTTCAGGTCCGCACGGTGCATCTCCGAGGTTAGCTGGAGAGACGCATAGCATGGACGAGATGATCAGTCAGTCTCAGGAGCTACCTTTGACACTCAAACTTGACCAGGTGAGACGTTAGACTGGCTGTGACTGTAGATCAATCTGCAGATATTGTGTTGCTAATGGCTGACCTGTGCAGCTGTATAAGGTGTGATGCCCCTGTGTTGCAGCTGAGGCAGTGGCAGAAGCACATGCAGGAGCAGCTGAAAGCCCAGCAGCTGGAGGAGCTGCTGCATCTGCAGGAGGAGCAGCAGAGGCTGCTGGGCCTGGCGCAGGGCGGTGGAGAGGAGCCAGGTACCTGACACTCCCAGCTACACACACACACACCCAGCCACACACACCCAGCCACACACACTCAGCTGCACACACACACATCAGGTGGCTGAGCGGTTAGGGAGTCGGGCTATTAATCAGAAGGTTGGTGGTTTGACTCCCGGCTGTGCCAAATGACGTTGTGTCCTTGGGCAAGGCACTTCACCCTACTTGCCTTGGGGAGAATGTCCCTGCACTGACTTTAAGTCGCTCTGGATAAGAGCGTCTGCTAAATGACTAAATGTAAAATGTACTAAATGTACACATTCCCAGCTACACACACACTCAGCTATACACGTGGGAGGGGGCAGCAGGTATGCTAACACTGCACTACAGTTTCTCTTTCACTGCCTACCTGTAGGCCACAATCACTGAAGTCTGGTGTAGTTATCAGCCACCAGTGCTTATGTGATCATTTTAGATTTGTAGACTTTTATTTTGTGTTTTGAAATAGGATTTGAATAGCTTGTTTATGTGAATGGTTATGCACCACAGACTGCACAGGGAGTCCCAGTTTGACTGAAGCAGACTGGGGTGAGAGCACTCTCCACACTCAAGACACCCCAGCCCCCAAGAGCCCCCCTCTGAAGGCCCCCCTGGCCCCTGCTAATTGGAGGCAGGGGACCAGCCTTCAAGGAGCGCCACAGGACCAGAAGCAAGTAGGGCCGGAAGGATGGCAGGATACACTAGGTGAGGCTGGAGACTGGTAGAGGCTATAGCAGGATACACTAGGTGAGGCTGGAGACTGGTAGAGGCTATAGCAGGATACACTAGGTGAGGCTGGAGGCTGGTAGAGGCTATAGCAGGAGACACTAGGTGAGGCTGGAGACTGGTAGAGGCTAAAACAGGATACACTAGGTGAGGCTGGAGACTGGTAGAGGCTATAGCAGGATACACTAGGTGAGGCAGGTAGAGAGGCTATAGCAGGATACACTAGGTGAGGCTGGTAGAGGCTATAGCAGGATACACTAGGTGAGGCTGGAGACTGGTAGAGGCTAAAACAGGATACACTAGGTGAGGCCGGAGGCTGTAACAGGATACACTAGGTGAGGCTGGAGGCTGTAACAGGATACACTAGGTGAGGCTGGTAGAGGCTAAAACAGGATACACTAGGTGAGGCTGGAGGCTATAACAGGATACACTAGGTGAGGCTGGAGGCTGTAACAGGATACACTATGTGAGGCTGGAGGCTGGTAGAGGCTATAACAGGATACACTAGGTGAGGCTGGAGGCTGGAACAGGATATACACTAGGTGAGGCTGGAAGTTGTAACAGGTTATACACTACGTGAGGCTGGAGGCTATAACAGGATACACTAGGTGAGGCTGGTGGCTGTAACAGGATATACACTAGGTGAGGCTGGTAGAGGCTATAAAAGGATACACTAGGTGAGGCTGGTAGAAGCTATAGCAGGATACACTAGGTGAGGCTGGAGGCTGGTAGGGGCTTTAACAGGATGTACTAGGTGAAGCTTGTAGAGGCTATAGCAGGATACACTAGGTGTGGCTGGAGGCTGGTAGAAGCTTTAACTGGTATATTAAAAGACTAAAGGAATGATTGTTTCTCCTGCAGGGACACACGCATGGAACTATAGAGACCAACAGCAGAGTGATGAGAGCTGTGAGGAGCAGGATGCGACTGGCCATGCTGCCTCCTCCATGAGCGAAGACCTCTCCGTGTGTGAAGCAGACGAGACCGCAGCAGACCCAGAGAACAGGTAACCATCCACACGTCCTTCAGGTGAACACTGCAGAATGACGGGTCCGACCTGCCTGTTTACAAGGCGTGTGTTTGTCTTGTCTAGGCCAATCAAACCTGGGATCAGAGGCCAGAAGCGAACGTTTGAGGAGCTACTGGAGGAGCAGCTGAGGCTGGAGGAGCAGAAACTGAGGGCTAGCCAGCCGCAGCAGGTCAGCACCACCCAGACTCCACCTACACTCAGATAACACACCTGACCACACCTACACTCACCTCACACACCTGACCCCACCTCACACACCTGACCCCACCTACACTCACCTCACACACCTGACCCCACCTACATTCGCCTCAGATAACACACCTGACGCTAAGAATAGCTGAGTATTGCATGCTTCTCCCAGCAGAGCCCAGAGTCAACTGAAGGGATGAGAGCCAATCCAAAAAGAGCCTTCCTGAAGCGAGGGGAGGGCCTCTCCAGGTTCACCAACCAAAACAAACCCACCGTACCAAACAGAGGCAGTCAGAAACACCCCAAACCTCAACCTCAACCCCAGGTCAAGGTGAACGTCCCCCGGAGCTCTGAGTCCAAGATCCTCCAGATGGCTGGTGTGAACCAGCGGCCCCCGGTGCAGAGGAAGACCGCCGTGCTCAACAAGGAGAACCGTCCCAGAATCCCCCTCACTACTCCCCAGGAGCCCAGGGCCCCCCAGCCAGCTGCAGCCAGGGTCCTCGGTGCTCACCAGAGGCAGAACACACACCCGCCTGACACAACGCAACCCCCTCCTGCTAGGAGACTCAGTCAGAGAATGCCGCTTAAGGAAGCCAGCACCATGAAGCTGATGCAGTCCTCTCAGCCGGTGACTGTAAACAAGCCGAGTGGGCCCCTCCCACGGTTGGTAACCAAGCAGGTGGGCCTGAGAGAAGGTCCCGGAACGTCAGACAAAGGAGCCGTTCCCCCATCGAGAGACACGGCCGAAGGAAACCCGGCCTTGGTTAGGATTTCGGAAGATTCCTTTGAGCTGTCGTTCCAGGAGAGGCTGCGGCGCTCGGAGTCTGTGCGGCAGACGGAGAGCGTGGAGCTGGGGGAGTTTGAGCTGCTGGAGCAGGCTGCCGAGGAGCTCTCCTTCTCCTCCAACTCCTCCTTCGTTACCAAGGTGCTGCAGCTGGACCGGCAGCAACACAGACACCTCCACCCGCGCAGACTCTCCTCCACGCCCATCAAGTCCCCCAGACCCTCGCCCCCTAAAGGGCCAGAGGGCGGGGAGGGCGAGAGGAGATCCTTTGGCTGTGGAGCTCTGGCTGAAACCGGGGAGGATCTTCTGAGGGGCGCCGCCAGACCTGGTGATGACGATGAAGAGGAAGGGCAAGATGATGACCAGGACACAGAAAGCAAGCCAGAAGCGTCCGACGTCTCGTTAACCAGCAGCTCGGAATTCGGGGATGAGGTCGTGGCTGGCTCGTCGCTCGTGCCTACGTTTCCCAGCGGCCTCTGCTTCTCCACGTCCAATCCCCCGTACGACAAGAGGTCGTATCAGGACCAGGGAAGGGTGGAGAGCTCTGGCCAGGGCGGGGAGGAGGACGACCACAGCATGGTCAGCAGCAACTCTGACGACTCCACTCTGCTGGAGGACAAAGAGGACCACCAGGGTCACCTGGTGTTTGATGACGACGACACCTGGAACGACCTGGAAGAAACGGGAGGCGCCCATGCCGAGGGCCTGGTTCCTGCGGCAACGGTGCACGACCTCACCTCACCGGAGAGGATGTTGACAAGGAAGGTTGCCATGGTAAAAGGGGTGGTGCCAGATAGGGGTGGAGCTATGGGTCACAGCCAATCAGGAGCCAGACCCTCCCCCCACCTCTCAGCTGATGACCAGGCTGTTTCCCACTCTGAAGCCCAAGGCCCAACCAGCCCCGCCCCCTCCTGTAGAGGCCAGGCACACAGAGCAGGGAGCAGGTGAGACACACTGGACGACTACACCATACTCATCACTACGCTACAGTAGACCAGTCCTACCTCATAACTATACATGACTCTAGATCTCCAGCTCCCAGGGTTGAAGAGCCCTCATTTAGCAGTGTGTGCTTGCACCCCCAGGCCAGCAGGGGCAGCAATCCAGGCAGCTGAGGGAGAGGCTGGTGGAGCTGGAGCTGGAGATCGAGCGCTTTAGGAGGGAGAACACAGCCCTCGCCAAGCTACGGCAGGAGAACGAACAGAGCCAGGAGAGCCTCCGGTAAGTTGCTACTGGACGGTTCAGTCCGGTCATATCTGGTCTCTTCTCCTTGAATCTGATTTCACCTCTACTCTCCATTAGTCTGAGTGTTGATACAGATTAGGTGAAACATTGGATGGCTGATAAACAAAAACAAAAATGACTTGGCACTGTATCCCACAGACAATACTATCCCCCAAAAAGAGTAAAAAATGAAATAAAAGGTATTGCTCCAAAGCACCGTCTTAAATGTGTGCTGTGTCTGTTGTCAGGAAGGAGAGGGCTGAGTTTGAGCAGAGGAAGGCAGAGGAGCTCGCCAGGTTTGAGGAGTTCAGGAAGGAGGAGACCAGGAGACTGCAGAAGGAGCGTCAGGTGTTTGAGAAGCACGCCTCTGCGGCCAGGGCCATCCCTGACAAGAAGGAGCGGCAGGAGATCCAGGTGGGACCCACACCGATTCAGACGCACTCATACACTAACGCACACACATACACTCATGATCATACACACTCTTGTCCAAGACTCACACACATTGACACCCTCGCACACACTCATATTCCTACACTTCCTCTCCCCCCCCAGTCCCTGAAGCAGCAGCTGAGCTCCCTGCAGGAGGAGCTGAGGAGGAGGGAGAGCCGCTGGTCCACCACACACAGCCGCCTCCGCCAGCAGGTGGAGGCCCTCGGCACGGACAACGGCGCCCTCAGGGAGGAGGTGCGCACTCTGGAGAGGCTCCGCCTCAGCACCTGGAAGAGCAGCCACGCAGACGCCGACAAGGACAGGAAGGACAAGGACAGGAAGGACAAGCCTGGTTTCTTCGAGAGCAGTGGGACCAAAACGGTGAAGTTTGCTGTGAGTCCAGTCCGGTCTCCATCCGGTGTGCCTTAAAAAGGCTTTGTGTTTGACATGTTTTCCTTGTTGTGTGTGCTGACAGAGATTGACCTCCCTGGTTGTGTGTTCAGTGTTTAATTCCACTTGGTTGTGTGTGTGTGTGTGTGTGTTCAGAGTCCACCAGAGAGCATGAGGAGCAGCCCTCCTCAGATCAGCCACACCACTAGGGAGAGCCCTGGAGGCAGCAGCCCTCCCTCTGCAGGTACTGGGGCATCTTTACGAGTTCACACAGATCTGTGGATGAAACCTGACACGTCATGTCTGAGTTCTGATGGTTGTGTCTCCAGGCGGGATCAGAAGCAGTCTCAAGAGGTCCAGCCCTGCTCCATCTCCAGGGGCGTTAGCAGGCCAGGGGGAGAGCCCCGGGGCTGGGAGCATGAGCCAGGCCACCCCCCTGTACCAGGAACACTCTCTCAACCTCTCACCTGTGGGTACCACACACACACACACATCCTCTGACCTGTGGGTACCACACACGCACACAACTTCTCACTTGTGGGTACCACACACAAGCTCTCATCTGAGGGTACACACACACACGCACGCAACCTCTCACCTGTGGGTACCACATACACACACACCTCTCACCTGTGGGTACCACACACAACCTCTCACCTGAGGATAACACGCACAAACACTGCTCGTAATTGCGCTCTATCAAGGATGTGGCATGTGTCCAGCAGAGGACTGGAGACCAGCAGACTGAGGAGACCAGCGAGGTGGATGAGCAGCAGCCCAGCCAGGAGGTCCTCACGCACCCTGATGGGAAGGTAAGATGGGTACCAAAGCATTGTGGGTTATGGAGTTCTGACCAACTCTGTGTTCTAGTTCCACCCTACTGTTCTAGCTACCCTGTATGGGCTTCTTAACCACATCAGCTGGTTTGTGAAATAATCAGGGTGTCTTTAGAAAGGCAGGAGTCCCAGAACATTGACTACCATGTCCAACATCGATTTTGCTAAACTTCATGTGGGTAGAAGGGTTCTTTCTGCATGTGCACATGGAATGAAAAAGCCCATATAATCCTGCGCATGGCTGGGGGCGTGTCCTCCCTGGCTGGGGGGGCATGTCCTCCCTGGCTGGGGGCATGTCCTCCCTGACTGGGGGCGTGTCCTTCCTGACTGGGGGCGTGTCCTTCCTGGCTGGGGGGCGTGTCCTCCCTGGCTGGGGGGGCGTGTCCTTCCTGACTGGGGGCGTGTCCTTCCTGACTGGGGGCGTGTCCTTCCTGACTGGGGGCGTGTCCTGTGTGTCCTCCCAGACGGAGAGGCTGCTGCCCTGTGGAGGGAGGCTCATCCTCTTCCCCAACGGGACCAGGAAGGAGGTGTCTGCGGACGGCCAGACAGCCAAGGTCACTTTCTTCAACGGGGACATCAAGCAGGTGTTGGGCGACCAGCGAGTGGTAAGATATGAACGCTGACCGTGCAAGGTCGACTCTCATGTAAAGTAAGACACTGTTGATCAGAGGGTTTTTAAACCCAGGTATTTTGGATGATCGATGCGTCACTAATCTCCCCACAATGTCCTGATAGGTGTATTATTATGCTGAAGCCCAGACCACACACACAACCTATCCAGACGGCATGGAGGTCCTGCAGTTCCCCAACAACCAGACAGGTGAGGCTCCTCTCTGGCCCCAGTCTACACACATCAGATACAACTAGGGAGAGCTGCTCGTCATACAGGACATACAGGTGCACAATACAAAGACCATGACCACCTCTAGTGTTAATTCTACTTCTGAGAGGCAGAGCTTGTATCTCTGGACATGTGGGTGTGTTGCTTGTAAAAAGGGCAACTCTATGGAAGTCAGACTTTATACAATGATTGCCGTGATTCAGTCTTTGAAGGAGGTTGTTTTTGTCTCTGCAGAGAAACATTTCAGTGACGGGCGTAAGGAGATCACGTTCCCCGACCAGACCATCAAGAACCTGTTCCCAGACGGCAAGGAGGAGAGTGTGCTGACCGACGGCACAGTCGTACAGGTCAACCCGTAAGTCTCCCAGCATGCAACCCATGATTACATGTCGGTGTGGCAGCTTTGGTTGGCACCTCCCTCTTTCCGCACAACTTGATCAGCGTGCTGTGTATTGATCTTAACCTCCTTCTCACTCGTCACCTCCTCTCTCTCCTCCTCTGTCCCCTTCAGGGATGGCTCTAAGGTGATCCAGTTCATTACGGGCCAGAGGGAGGTCCACACGGCGGAGTACAAGCGCAGGGAGTACCCCGATGGCACGGTCAAGACCGTCTTCACAGACGGGCGCCAGGAGACTCGCTACCCCACCGGCCGAGTTCGGGCCAAAGACAAGGACGGCAACGTGGTCATGGACAACTAGAACCCCTGTTGAGCGCTCTGCGAGCCTCAGGCCAGCCAGGGGAAATGCTCCTCTGTGTGCCTAGTAGTGTGTCTGACTTGAGTGCTGTGTATGTGTGTGTGTGTGTGTGTGTGTGTCAGTTATTTTATTTGTACAAATGTCTAATACATATTTATTTTCTTAGCTGATTGTACATTTTTTTTGTAAAATAAAAACATCAAATCGTCTGTTGTGGGTGTTGTGTAAGCACACAGACCAGCAGTTTAACATTATGGAACAGTTTAATTTCCCTGTACACCTTGTCCAGTAACAATTAAAGATAACTTAAAATATTTTGAAAATACAATCAATCCTTGGATTAATTTCAGATCCTAACACAGAATATAAAACAACCAAACCTCTTAAATGAAATTGTGCGTCACACAAAACAAAACACTGGAATCACAGGCAACATAATCTCACTGTGGAACTCTGAAGAACGTTCTGGAACTCTGGGAACACAAAAGTCAAAAGGATCACATGAGGCTGAATGGCATCCACGAGATCAAGAACATCGTCTCATCATTTGCAAATAGAAGATACAGCATAAGCCACTGTGGCAGTGACGTTTTTCAGACCGATTCAGTGTGAGACGTTATAGCCCCTGACAGTAATATCCACCTCTTAGCCACCAGTAACATGTTGAGAATCCTACCTCAGCAGGTTTAAACTCACTTGTGTCCCTGGTGAGAGCCGAGCACAGCTGCTGTCAGTCATAGTCGGCCAGGCCTTTGTTCAGAAGGGGAAGGTGCACGAGGTCCCCGCGTTCGTCATACAGGAACACTGACAGCTCTGGCTCCGTGGCCTGGGGGAGGGGACGGCACCTGTTACCATGGATACCGGCTCTGTTCACCTTGCTGGACCTGCTCAAGTCTTTACACATCACTACCACTGCTACCATGACTACCACTGCTACCATGACTACCACTGCTACCATGGGCTCATGCCATGGGCACGTCACGTGGACCCGATGGATGCAGGTTTGCTTTACACTGTGTGGGTGTGTATGTGTGTGTGAGAAAGACAAATGCCAGAATTACATCTGTATGAGTGTTAAAAGACAGACACTGGAGTGAGAGAACAATACAGGCAGGGCTCCCATACTTTCTTAAACATCAAGGACTTTCCAGACCTGATTCTCTCAAATTCAAGGATCCAACATGACAGTTTGAGACACAATTCACAACTACATTTCTTACAAAAAATAAATTAATTAGAGCCCTTTCAATGGCCCTTGTGTATTTGTGTTGATTTCAAAAACTCAAGGTCTCGATATCCCCCCCCGTTAAATTCAACAACTTTTACGAATTTCAAGGACCCGTGGGAACTCTGGACAGAGTCATTTAGGAGTCAGAGATAGAGCAGCACAGAGCATCAGAGTCAGAGATAGAGCATCACAGAGCATCAGAGTCAGAGATAGAGCATCACAGAGCATCAGAGATAGAGCGTCACAGAGCATCAGAGTCAGAGATAGAGCGTCACAGAGCATCAGAGATAGAGCGTCACAGAGCATCAGAGTCAGAGATAGAGCATCACAGAGCATCAGAGATAGAGCGTCACAGAGCATCAGAGTCAGAGATAGAGCGTCACAGAGCATCAGAGATAGAGCGTCACAGAGCATCAGAGTCAGAGATAGAGATAGAGCGTCACAGAGCATCAGAGTCAGAGATAGAGCGTCAGATAGAGTCAGAGCACGCCAGACCGTGACGGAGGCGGTGATGTTGCCGTGCAGCAGGTCGATCATCTCCAGCGCTGCCTTCATGCTCCACTTGGCACTGTAGGACAGGCGCTCCAGCTCCCTGCACACCCTGGGGGGCTGGAACCCCGCCAGGCGCACCTTCAGGGCCTTGCAGGGGAACATCAGCAGGTGGGGGGGGATCTGACGCAGCCTGGGGGAGGGAGGGGGCAGAGAGAGGTCAAAGGGACAGGGACACTCGTCTGTACATGTGATGTGCCAGTGGTGTACGGGGGCAGCGGTACTTGTTGATGGGCAGGGTGTCGTCGGAGCCGTAGTCCACGTGACGCACCAGGACCTCCAAGGGGTTGAGGCCAGCGAAGCCCAGCACCTTGGCACGGTAGTACATGCCATCGCTGTACTCCACGAGACACGGAGCCTCTGGGGGAACACACACACACACACACAATGATCGTAGGCCAGCCACTAACAGTATCAGGTGGTGGTTTCATGTGTGGCTAACAGGTGTTGGTCGCTACCTAGAGGAAAGTCAATGAGAGGTGCCAGGGTCTCCCTGTGGTCATTGACAGTGTTCAGAGCCTCCTCCAGGCTCTCTCCATCCACCTTCAAAACCCCGTGTTCCAGAGGGGACAGGAACACCTGGACACACACACACAGGTTAACCCCTGTGAACGAGGTGAGGAGAATCCCCCCCCACCCTCCCTCCCTAGGTGTGGGTGGAAAGTACCTCGTTGGGGGTGCGCAGGTGCTTGATCGTGACCCGGAAGTGCTCCCCCTCCTCAGGCAGGGAGGGGTTGGAGAACCCCCCCCAGCACCGGCTCCATGGCTTCCAGGCCCTGCAAGACCACAACCTTGCTACAGCAGAGGAAATATCTCCCAGCACCACCAGCAGAACCTCCCAGTAGCAGACAAGCTGGAGCATCCCAGTGTGTGACGTACAGAGAAGGAGAGCTCGATTCAGAACGTGGCTTACCTCCGTGTCTATATCCCAGTCGTCCAGGTCTGGGGAACTTTGCTCCACGTGTTCCTACACACACACACACAGTTATGTCACATGTTTGTTGTAGCAGATTGACATGTTCAATGTAACGTCTATGACCACATGAGTTCAGGCTCACGCCAGTCCACCATTCATCAGACCCTTTTATCCAAAGCAGCAGATGACTAGATCATACAGGAAGTACAGCTCATCCGTCAGCATCAGAGCACTCAGAACCACCACACGTCTAGACACCATCATCGTGGGAGTGTCAGGTACTATAACGGCTCTGGTTTGGGTTGTCCGCCCTCTAGACCTCAGGAAAAACATCCTGGACTGAAAAGCATAGTAGCCTATATTTGCTTTTTGAAAACTCTAACCCGTGTGGGAGACTGTTCCGGCGGTCTGAGTGCTGAGAACACACCGCTCAGCCCCCCCACCTCTGACACACACACCTGAACGTCAGCAGAGGCAAGCTGGTCCATGGAGGCGTGCTGGTGATGCACCATGATCCTGCTCAGGGTCAAGCCCTGCAGAAACACCTGCACCATCAGGCAGCCCCGGGGGTCCTCAGGCTGGTCCTGACACACACACACACACGTCAGAACAGTGTGTGTTTATATCTTATGTGTACTGTACGAGGTCGCTCATGTATGAATGAATCGTGTGTATGTATGTGGATCCTTTCTGAATGGGGTGTGTGTGTGTATGTGGATCCTTTCTGAATGGGGTGTGTGTATGTATGTGGATCCTTTCTGAATGGGGTGTGTGTATGTATGTGGATCCTTTCTGAATGGGGTGTGTGTGTGTATGTGGATCCTTTCTGAATGGGGTGTGTGTGTGTATGTGGATCCTTTCTGAATGGGGTGTGTGTGTGTGTGTGGATCCTTTCTGAATGGGGGGGTGTGTGTGTATGTGGATCCTTTCTGAATGGGGTGTGTGTGTGTGTGTGTGGATCCTTTCTGAATGGGGTGTGTATGTATGTGGATCCTTTCTGAATGTGGTGTGTGTGTGTGTGTATTTGGATCCTTTCTGAATGGGGTGTGTGTGTGTGTATGTGGATCCTTTCTGAATGGGGTGTGTGTGTGTGTATGTGGATCCTTTCTGAATGGGGTGTGTGTGTGTGTATGTGGATCCTTTCTGAATGGGGTGTGTGTGTGTGTGTGGATCCTTTCTGAATGGGGTGTGTGTGTGTGTATGTGGATCCTTTCTGAATGGGGTGTGTGTGTGTGTGTGTGGATCCTTTCTAAATGGGGTGTGTGTGTGTGTATGTGGATCCTTTCTGAATGGGGTGTGTGTGTGTGTATGTGGATCCTTTCTGAATGGGGTGTGTGTGTGTGTATGTGGATCCTTTCTGAATGGGGTGTGTGTGTGTGTATGTGGGTCCTTTCTGAATGGGTGTGTGTGTGTGTATGTGGATCCTTTCTGAATGGGTGTGTGTGTGTATGTGGATCCTTTCTGAATGGGGTGTGTGTGTGTGCTGTCAGATGTGCCACGCTACCATGAGCTGCATGTCCACACTGCGGTTGAGGAGCAGCTCCTTCAGAAGAGCCACGGCATCCATCTGCCACACCTTCCCCACCTGAGAGAGAGAGGAGACAGTAGAAGTGAATGAGAGACAAACTATTGTATTTTCATAGATTTTATTTGTCTCTACTGCTGGCAGTTCAGTGAGGTGTGTGGTACTAGCTTGTGAGGTGTGGCACTAGCATGGTGAGGTGTGGTATGGTACTAGCATGGTGAGGTGTAGGTGTGTGGTACTAGTATGGTGAGGTGTAGGTGTGTGGTACTAGCTTGTGAGGTGTGGCACTAGCATGGTGAGGTGTGGTATGGTACTAGCATGGTGAGGTGTAGGTGTGTGGTACTAGCATGGTGAGGTGTAGGTGTGTGGTACTAGCATGGTGAGGTGTAGGTGTGGTACTAGCATGGTGAGGTGTAGGTGTGTGGTACTAGCATGGTGAGGTGTAGGTGTGTGGTACTAGCATGGTGAGGTGTAGGTTTGTGGTACTTGCATGGTGAGGTGTAGGTGTGTGGTACTAGCTTGTGAGGTGTGGTACTAGCATGGTGAGGTGTAGGTGTGTGGTACTAGCATAGTGAGGTGTAGGTGTGTGGTACTAGCATGGTGAGGTGTGGGTGTGTGAGGGTACCGGGATGACTCCGTGCAGCTGGCAGGGTACACACAGCTGGGGCACGTCTTCACACAGCAGGGCAGGGTACACATGACACACCGGGATGTTCTCCACCAGACCCTGGTCCACGTAGCGCACCTGCCACACCAACACACACACACACATTATACAGACCAAGAGACCACTCTTCCCATGTCCTCAGTGAAACAGGCCGGACGTGTGTCTGACCTTGACGTGTCCTCCGATGACCTCCAGCACCTGTCCTCTGTACCAGAGCATGTCGGGGCCCATGACCGCACAGCCCAGCACGCTCTTCCAGGTGTAGGGCTTCTGCCTGGGCAGAGTCTTCATGTGCTGCTGCAGACGCTCACACAGCTGCTCAAACTGGCGCTCTGACACACACACACACATATAAACACACACACGTATAAACACACACACCACCCACAATGGACAGTATGAAAATGGACGTTTCAGAAGGAGACGGTGACAGAGTGGGTGATGGCCAGCGCACCAGCCTGGAGCGTCATGGCGTAGATGATGCCGTCCTCCCCCACTGCAGACACATTCATCTGGGTGTGTCCACGGAGGGGCAGCTCGGGAGGCCGGTACAGCTGGGTCTGGATCTTCTCCCGGCCGGGGGTGGTGCGGGGGGTAGGTCTAGGGGACCGGGGGAGGAGAGCAGGAGAGGTCGGGGGGGCACACGTCGTCCTGCGTCTCCCCAGGAAGCTCCTCTAGCGTGGGCATGGAGGGGGGAGAGGGAGTAGGGGGGCTGGGGAGGAATGGAAGGAGGGTTTCTAAATGAACAGCTCTTTGCATCCTGTCTCTCTTCAATAAACAAACATCTTTACTGATCCCTCAGCTGAACATTGTACATTCGAAATGGACAGCAACATGTCAAATGGACTGGTCTCCATGGATGCCACACTGGGTGTAATGCTCCTCCTGTATGTCGGATGTCCGTATCAGACAGTATTTTGACGTGTATTGGTCTGCCTGGGACCCACCTGGGTTTCCTCTCCTTGAGGGCGAGGCCCTCGCTGACCAGGAAGTCTGCTATGCTGACTTCCAGCCCCGCCCGGTTGGAGCAGACCAGACACACAGGCACAGGTCGCTTCTCTGTGTCCTCCTGCAGGAGGGGAGGATGGAGGAGGAGAAATGAGGTGGAGGAGAAAGAAAGGAGAGAGAAGGAAGAGAGGAGAGGGAGGTGAAACATTCCTTAATCCCACCACCTCGTCTACTGTCACCCTTAGTTCCACCCTCCCCACCTCCCTCCCCAGTGATGTTGCCATGGCAGCATGCTACCTGGATGGTAATGGTGGCCATGACCCCGGTCAGGTGTTCGGAGATGAAGTCGCAGGCGGTGGCTGTCCAGGAGGAGCCCCCCCCCGCTGGCCTGGGGGGGACGGGATGGAGAGAGGAGGGAGGGGTGGAGAGCAGGAGGGAGAGCGTGAGAGTTCTGAATAAATTTCAGACATTTGACCAGACAACCTTTTTAGTCAATTGAAAGTCAGTCAATGAATTGATTGAGCAACACGTGTGTGTGTGTGTGTGTGTACCTGATGTTGGTGAGGGTGCACTCGAGCGCCAGGGAGCCCTCCAGGTGAGGCAGCAGGGGCCTCAGGTTGGTCACGTGCAGCTTCACCTTGTTCCCAAAGTCACAGCGCAGCACCTGGCATCACCAGCAGGGGGCGACACAGCAGGAGGTCAACCATGATGCTCATCAGTGCTCAGAGCAGAGGTCAGGTTCAGCTATTCATGTCGAATGGTTGATTTATACATCTTTGTGTAACGTATTGTGTGTGTGTTATGTATGTGTGTGTATATTTTGAATTGTGTGTGTGATATGTATTGTGTGTATAATGTATTGTGTGTGTTATGTATTGTGGGTGTGTATTGCACCTCTGCCATGCTGCTGGAAGGTACAGCACTGCACAGCTGGGCTCTCTCCCACACCCCGTTGATGTAGGCAGCACAGAACATGCCTGCCTGCCACTCCACCTCGCTGGGCTCTGAACCAGCGTACTTCTGCTTCAGCACCTCGTACAGCCTGACACACACACACACACACACACACACACACAAAGGCATGAATGCACACACACACACAACTGACTGAATAATGATTGTGCTTGTCCCTCTGCGGGATCATATATCTAGCTCCTTGCATGCATGTCATCTTCAGTGCCCCGCAGGGTGAGGGCTGCTGTGTGAGGGCAGAGCCCCGCAGGGTGAGGGCTGCTGTGTGAGGGCAGAGCCCCGCAGGGTGAGGGCTGCTGTGTGAGGGCAGAGCCCCACAGGGTGAGGGCTGCTGTGTGAGGCCAGAGCCCCGCAGGGTGAGGGCTGCTGTGTGAGGGCCAGAGCCCCGCAGGGTGAGGGCTGCTGTGTGAGGGCTGCTGTGTGAAGGCTGCTGTATGAGGGCTGCTGTGTGAGGGCTGCTGTGTGAAGGCTGCTGTGTGAAGGCTGCTGTGTGAGGGCAGAGCCCCGCAGGGTGGGGGCTGCTGTGTGAGGGCAGAGCCCCGCAGGGTGAGGGCTGCTGTGTGAAGGCTGCTGTGTGAGGGCAGAGCCCCGCAGGGTGGGGGCTGCCGTGTGAGGGCAGTGCCCCACAGGGTGAGGGCTGCTGTGTGAGGGCAGAGCCCCGCAGGGTGAGGGCTGCTGTGTGAGGGCTGCTGTGTGAGGGCAGAGCCCCGCAGGGTGAGGGCTGCTGTGTGAGGGCAGTGCCCCGCAGGGTAAGGGCTGCTGTGTGAGGGCTGACCTCTTCATCTGGCCGTCGCTCAAGGCCAGCTGGACGTGGAAGCTCCCGGGGGAGGACACGTGGGTGACCCTGACCCGCAGGTCCTTCAGGCTGGGCGGCAGCACCAGCCGGGGTTGCAGCTCCTGGGCCTCGTCCCCCGCCCGCTCTGGGGGCTCGTTCTCCCCCAGCAGAGCCTCAAAGGGAGGGTCCCACACCACCACGTCTACCACAGGGGGCACTGGGTCTCACTCTGGGAGGGGGGGGAGAAGAATGGAAGAATTAGAAGGGAGAAGAATGTGGAGAATGAAAACACAGAGAGACCAAAAATCAGTGAAGAGCTAGGTGTGTGTCCATGGAGTTGTGTCTCCATGGTAACGTGTCACCGTAAAGGTGTGTGTCTCCATGGTGATGGGCCAGCATCTCTCTCACCCCTGGTTGCAGCGGGCCAGCTCCTCGGTGACCAGCAGGTCTGCTATGCAGCTGTTGCCTGACTTGCTGCTCAGGAACAGACGCACCGGCAGAGCCTTGCCCCTGGAAACCACCTCTGAGGACGGGAGCACACACACACACTGATGTTCACACACACACTGTCATAACACACACACTGATGTTCACACACACACTGTCATAACACACACACAGATGTTCACACACACTTTCATAACACACACACACAAACACTGATGTTCACACACGCAGTCATACGCACACACACACACACTTATGCACCACCACAGTTGCACTCCACACACACACAGAGTGTAAGTCTTACTGGTGGCTACAGCGGTGACCAGCTTGTGGTTGAGCAGAGTGATGAAGCGCTCAGTGCAGGCCTCGCTCCAGCCCTGCTGCTGCTCCAGAGGAAGCACGTCTGCCAGGCAGCACCTGAGGGCCTGGGGGGGGCGGTCATCAAAACACTCATTAGATTTTGATTTACAATGGTGTTTTGAGGGGGGGAATGTTTACCCCAGGTGATGGTGGAGCAGGCGTGGGCATGGGGGTATACCAACATTGGGATCAGATGAATAACGGGAAGAGGAGGGCACCTTTACACACAGCACCATTTGATCAAAAATGGCATTTAAGTGGCGTATGCTTTCTTTTGTGCATACGCAACGTTTCTAAATGAGGGGTGAGAGGTCAGGTATAAGAGGTCAGGTATAAGAGGTCAGGTGTGGGAGGTCAGGTATAAGAGGTCAGGTGTGAGAGGTCAGGTGTGGGAGGTCAGGTATAAGAGGTCAGGTGTGGGAGGTCAGGTGTGGGAGGTCAGGTATAAGAGGTCAGGTGTGGGAGGTCAGGTGTGGGAGGTCAGGTATAAGAGGTCAGGTGTGGGAGGTCAGGTGTGGGAGGTCAGGTATAAGAGGTCAGGTGTGGGAGGTCAGGTGTGGGAGGTCAGGTATAAGAGGTCAGGTATAGAGGTCAGGTAGAGGTCAGGGGTGGGAGGTCAGGTATAAGAGGTCAGTGTGGGAGGTCAGGTATAAGAGGTCAGGGTGTGGGAGGTCAGGTATAAGAGGTCAGGTGTGGGAGGTCAGGTATAAGAGGTCAGGTGTGGGAGGTCAGGTATAAGAGGTCAGGTGTGGGAGGTCAGGGGTGGTGCAGGGCACAGAGAGATGGCTCACCATGGCTGGAAGGGCAAAGAACTCATCCTTCATCTTCCTCAGGTGGTTCACAGACAGGACCTTCTTGTTGCCGAAGTCGACAAAGCTAACCTCCACCTGCCTGCCTCCTGCATGGCCTACACACACACACGTTATGAAACATTAAAACACACAATCAAAGCCTTAAACAGTAGAAGAGATCCACTCCAGCTGGGCTCTGACCTATGACCGTGGCCCGGTACCACGTCTTGTCAGACAGAGCCACGCAGGGCTGGTCCAGGTTGGGGCAGTACAGCTCCAGACCCTTCTCCTCCCGGGCGCCCTCCAGGGACGCTCCCCCGTAGAACTCCTGCAGCTTGGCAGTCAGAAGCCCGAACTCCACTCCACTGTTGTCCACCTGGGAGAGGAGCGGAGACCGTCAGCGAGAGAGAGAGAGAGAGCGAGAGAGGAGACATACACACACACAGAGGGAGAGACACATGGCTCCATACCAGCTGGATATAGAAGTGTGAGGGGTCGATGATGTGGGACACCATGGCGTTGAGCTCCAGGTCGGTGCTGGGGTAGATCGGAGGGTAGTACTGCAGTGGCTTGCGACCACATGGCATCGTACGGGCGTTCCAAGCTGCGGGAGAGTAAAACCTGCCGACGGGCAAAGGAGAGAGCGACAAACAGACAGACGTGACAGTAAAGAACACCACCTGCAGCAGTTCTTCAACAATCAGGCTTACTTGATCAGTGTGCGCACGCACGTGTATCTATACTATAAAGCTTATACACCGTCGGTGTGGGGTCTGTGTGTGTGTCAGTCATACTGGTGTGTGTGTGTGTGTGTGTGTGTGAACACATCTCTGCTAGCGTCTGGAGGGTGTGTGTACTTGGCCACGTCCAGGAACACCAGGTACTCCTGGAGGGAGAGGGGCACGTTGCTGGTGCTGCAGTCCATCGGCGACTTCTTCAGGTCCACCAGCAGGAAGTCCTGGTCCTGGGCAAACACGTGCATCTCCACCGCAGACGAGCTCGCCACGCGACGGAACTCGTCCGTGGCCTCCGCGGTCCAGCCCTTCACCTGGACACGCACAGAAACGCTTGGTCACACACTGACGGTCAGATACACGCTGTCGTGTGTTACCTGGTCTGCAGGGACGATGTCCTTCAGAGAGCATGCTGTCGTGTGTTACCTGGTCTGCAGGGACGATGTCCTTCAGAGAGCATGCTGTGGTGCGTTACCTGGTCTGCAGGGACGATGTCCTTCAGAGAGCATGCTGTGGTGTGTTACCTGGTCTGCAGGGACGATGTCCTTCAGAGAGCATGCTGTGGTGTGTTACCTGGTCTGCAGGGACGATGTCCTTCAGAGAGCATGCTGACGTGTGTTACCTGGTCTGCAGGGACGATGTCCTTCAGAGAGCATGCTGTGGTGTGTTACCTGGTCTGCAGGGATGATGTCCTTCAGAGAGCATGCTGTGGTGTGTTACCTGGTCTGCAGGGACGATGTCCTTCAGAGAGCATGCTGTGGTGTGTTACCTGGTCTGCAGGGACGATGTCCTTTAGAGAGCACTTGATGGCCTGGGGGGGACAACGCCGCAGCTCGGCCTGGAAGGCCACGTCCACCTTCCTCAGACAGTTGCTCAGCCCACGGATGAACAAGTCGGGGCTCTCCTCATCCCTGAGTGACGTAGAGGGAGAGGACGTTTTATAAATGTAGCGCATTTGTGTTTTTGCAGGGCTGTATGCGTACCTTGCTGAGTTTGTGTGTGTATACCACTGCAGGGTTAGTTTGTGTGTGTGTATACCACTGCAGGGTTAGTTTGTGTGTGTGTGTACCCCTGCAGGGTTAGTGTGTGTGTGTGTGTGTGTGTGTGTGTGTGTGTGTACCCCTGCAGGGTTAGTGTGTGTGTGTGTGTACCCCTTCAGGGTTAGTGTGTGTGTGTGTATACCCCTGCAGGGTTAGTGTGTGTGTGTGTGTATACCCCTGCAGGGTTAGTGTGTGTGTGCATGTGTGTGTGCGTGTGTACCCCTGCAGGGTTAGTGTGTGTGTGTGTACCCCTGCAGGGTTAGTGTGTGTGTGTGTGTGTGTGTGCGTGTGTACCCCTGCAGGGTTAGTGTGTGTGTGTGTGTATACCCCTGCAGGGTTAGTGTGTGTGTACCCCTGCAGGGTTAGTGTGTGTGTGTGTGTGTGTGTGTGTGTGTGTGTGTGTGTGTGTACCCCTGCAGGGTTAGTGTGTGTGTGTGTGTGTGAACCCCTGCAGGGTTAGTGTGTGTGTGTGTACCCCTGCAGGGTTAGTGTGTGTGTGTGTGTGTGTACCCCTGCAGGGTTAGTGTGTGTGTGTGTGTATACCCCTGCAGGGTTAGTGTGTGTGTGTGTGTGTGTGTGTACCCCTGCAGGGTTAGTGTGTGTGTGTGTGTGTGTACCCCTGCAGGGTTAGTGTGTGTGTGTGTGTACCCCTGCAGGGTTAGTGTGTGTGTGTGTGTGTGTGTGTGTGTGTACCCCTGCAGGGACAGGTTCTTGGAGAAGCCATAGTCCTGGTAGTAGACCCTGATGCGGGACAGCTGGGGGGCGGGGCAGCTGGTCACGGTGTCCAGGCAACCACGCTTGAACATCTCCGTCACAACTGCCCGACACCACGCATCCTCCTTCCACTTCACAAACACCAAAGAGCCTGGGCACACACACACACACACACAGATATGACAAAAATATGACATGAATATTGATTTAGATATTTGTAAATAGAACTTTGAACAGACTGGATGAAGTCCTTGGGCTCAAATGCACTAGTGGGGCTTCAATAGTCCTGCTGTAGTGTGCGGGATTCTAGATATGATGTGTGCATGTGATGAAGGAATGCACAGTGCATGCAGGGGGGGGGTCTCAAAAGTTCAGCAGTAACTAGTGTGCTGTGGTATGTGATTGAGAAATGCACAGAAATGTTACTACATTTGAATTAAATCTAGTCATTTAAAAAAAGATCATGCTTAAAGATGGGTTTTTGTTGTAAATTTAAGTTCCCTGTTATACACTAACCTTCCATGTAGCAAATGTCCAGTTTATTCCTATCAATTCCAGTAAATTCCCATGGAAAGTTTCCAACTTTGAAAATCCCCTGAATATGGCCCCCCTACCCCAGACGGCCTCTTCCCCACACCCACACCCACACCCACACCCACACCCACACGCACACGCGCACACGCGCACACGCGCACACACAGTCCGTACCCGTCTTCAGCACGTCCCTGGTGGTGAACAGGCAGCGTTCCCCTGAGCTCACAGAGTTGATCTTCTTGCTCAGCATCACAGCGCTCTTCTTCTCTGCCACGTGACGCACGTAAAAGTGATTTGGATTTTCCACATGAGTCACCAGGACCCACTCCTGCAGCACTAGATACACAAACACACACACACAATCTTCTGAAACATTCCCGTTCACTGTGTCGCCAACTGTCCCACATGCTGTGCACTTCTTCTTCATCTCAACAGGTTAACTCCTCCCCCTACCTTTCCCTCGATTGTCAGGGATGACGTCCAATGGGATCACCTTCCTCCACTCGGGCTTATGTCTATCGCTGGGCTGGTGCAGCTGTGGCCCAATCACTGCCAACATCAAACAGCCTTGTCATCTCTTATCCAATCACCAAACAGCTGTCATCTCTTGTTTAATCACCAAACATTAAAGTTTTCTACAGAATCACTTATCCTATCACCAAACAATTATACATAAAATGTCATGTAATTTTCTATAAGGATAGAGGTGAGTGTGTAAGAAGCCGGGTGACTTTGTAAGAATCGGGGGTGATGGGTGACCCTGGAGGGTGGGAGGGGGGCAGGGGTGCCCCAGCAGTGACCTCGTTGTGCTGGGTTGGTGAGGACGGGGTTCATCTGAGCTGTGGCTGTATGTCAGTGGTCATGTGATTCTGGAGCAGCACTCACCTGGGGATTCCTCACGTCCTGCCGTGCGAGCAGCGTCTGGAGGAGAGTGGGGGAACCACATCTGTTAACCTCCATCCCTTACCCCCCAGCCCAACATGCTAGCTCCTCAAGTCTCTCCCATCTACCTGGCTGCCCCTCAGTCTCTGTTCCCTGGTCTTCCTGAAAGATCTCCTCTATGATGACGTTGGGGGTGGAGTCGGGGCCGGGGTCGTCGCTGGGGGCGGGGCCCAGAGCAGGCCAGCCCATCCTCTGGCTCTCCTCCTCCTCCTGGGAGCGCATGGGCTCCCTGTGGCTAAGAGACCTTCCCTCCCCTGGGGGGGTGTGGCTGCGCCTGAATGGCTTCCGGTTGCCCCTCCCCTGCAGCTGGGGTCTTGGAGGGGAATGGTCCAGCCTGGGAGCAGTACAGCATCAACACCTCAGAACTACAGTCCAATACAGACACCTCAGAACTACAGACCACCACAGGAGATAACAGCAGGCTCAGGCCTCATGCACAACTCAGTACTCACAACCTGATTTTCCCCGAATTGATCTTCAGACACGTCTTCAGACCCTGCATTAGACCATCATGCTGGAGGGCCCAACTAGACCACAAACACACAGACACACACACCACAGCTGTATGATGTAAGAACCACCCACACACAGGCTGTACTCAGAATGTGTTACTACTCACCTCAACCCAGAGCCCTGAGACAGACAGGACATTTCAAAGGACTGAACATCTACTGGAGCCTGCAGGGTCTCCAGCACCTGGGCACACACACACACACACACACACACACACACACACACACGTGAACGGAAGGAAAACACACATAAGCAGCAGATGCACAGTCTTGCTCCTGGCAGGTGTAGTGACAGTTGGGTGTGTGTGTAAGAGTGTGCATGTGTTTAACAAGTATTTAAATAATTAATCTGTCGATTTTTCTTCAATTAAAATTATTCAGATTTGTGCGTGTGTGCATATGTGTGTGTGAGTGTGCATGCGTGTCTGAGTGTGTGTGTGGGCGAGAGTGTGCATGTGTGCACATACGCTGTCCAGGTAGCAGTAGCTCTCCAGGGAGGGGAACTGATGGACCTGCTTGGCCCTCTGCATGGCTGTCTCCAGGGCGCTCATCCTCTCCTCCACCTTGCCCAGCACACGCCTGCTGAAGGGGAAGTGCTGCTCCATGTGGGTCAGCTCAGACAACAGCGCCACCTTCCTGTGGGAGTTTACACACATCAGCTCAACCGAGGTCAGAAACACAGGGAACCCAGGGGGTTCATGGGTGAGGCATTCTAAAACATGAAGTAGATGTTAGTGTTACCTGCGATGGAGGAGGTCATAGGCCTTGTCCATAGCCTGGTCTAACTCCTTTTGCAGTCTGGCCTTTTCCTTCTTCCCCTGCAAACTCAGCCCCTTCACCAAAGTCTGGAGAGCAGATAGGACCCACACACAGATGTTTCCATGCCAACACAGCCCTCACACAGCTAGCTACTTGCAGACATACTAGACACATCCCTCATACAGCTAGCTTCATGTAGACACTAGGGCTGCAACGAATATTTGACAAAATCGACTACGTCGATTGTGAAAAATTGTCGACGTGGATTTTTATCGTCGACGCGTCATATATTATATATATATTATAAAAAAGATTCAGAGCTGCCGGTAATTTTCATTCAGCATTGCAATGCTTACAGCTTACACTGTCACACCAAGGCAAAGACATACATACACCAAGGCAAAGAAGAAGAAGGTGTTTGAATCATGTAAAATTAACATAATAAGTGTATTTACGTGAATCATAAATCGAGTGTGGGAGAGCCGAAGCAAGTTAGACCGAGAGCTTCGAAAGTCTGGGAATATTTTACCAGCAAACCAAATAAAAAAGTACAATGCAACATCTGCAAAATTGAATTAGCATTTCATTCCAGCACCACGGCATGAACATTTGAAACTGAGGCATCCTGGAGCCACCACGTCTTCTCCTGCTGATGGAGAAGTAACGTTAGCCTTGTTAACTTGTCGTAAGATTTACGCTTACATGTTGGAAAAAAGAACTTCTCATGGAGGATGCTTGCTAACGCTATTTCAGTTATTTTACGTGCAATGTAGTTAATCAGTGAATTATCAGAGTGGCCTGTCTTTTCGTTCGTTCTGAATAGTAAACCTCCTCCACTTAGCATTCGTCAAACTAAATATTGTGGAAAAATAATAATTTCATATCAACACAATTACGAGAGATCTACTCTAGCATTATACACAAATATGATACTATAGCCTACATTTTGTCATTCTTTTTTTTGGGGGGGGCGGGGGGGGAAATAATCATTAGATTAGTCGATTAATCGAAAAAATTGTCGATAGATTAGTCGATTATCAAAATAATCGTTAGTTGCAGCCCTAGTAGACACACCCCTCATACATCTAGCTTTATGTAGACACACCCCTCATACAGCTAGCTTCATGTAGACACACCCCTGATACATCTAGCTTCATGTAGACACACCCCTGATACATCTAGCTACATGTAGACACACCCCTGATACATCTAGCTACATGTAGACACACCCCTGATACATGTGGACACACCCCTGATACATCTAGCTACATGTGGACACACCCCTGATACATCTAGCTACATGTAGACACACCCCTGATACATCTAGCTACATGTGGACACACCCCTGATACATCTAGCTACATGTGGATACACCCCTGATACATCTACCCCTTATTGGGACTTGAAATTAACTTTTATGCTTGGTAGGTCCCACTGAAAATGTTCCTTTTGTCTTTTTAGCTCTTCAGATTTGGAGCGCTGTTAGCTGCCTGTCACGTGACAACAGAGCGCAGCGACAAGGAGTGACTAACGGCTCATTTTAACCACATCTAAAATCAGTGTTAAAGTTAATAATGTAAAGATTAAGTTTAACTGGTTATTTAACGTTGGATAGAAGGGTGGACCGGTCACTCACTGTATCATCTCACAGCAGGCACATACTGCGCAGTAGGCCAATTAGCGAGAGTTTTGTGAAATTAGATCAGGTCGCACCATAACGATAATTTGCACTCGCACAAATGCTCCCAAATGTATTTTGCCATTGACCAAAATGGTCGCAATTTCGAGCCCTGCCTTATACTAGAACTCTGAGGAGAGATGATGTCACCTGGTGGATGTCCCGCAGCTGGGCCATGTTCTTTGAGGCTTGCAAGAGGGCGTCCTCCATCACCCCCTCTGTAACCTTAATATCAGACGCCTACACACACACACACATCATTTGATGAAACCCATTAGACCTCAGACGCAAACGCATTCTGGCTGCAAGCATTGGCCAGTCCCCCTGGGTGACACACCTGTGCAGAGGGAACCATCTGCGGTACCTCTGTGCTGTTCTCCTGGACGGGTGACGAGGGCTTGACTTTGTGTAGCCTCTGTCGGTCAATCCGAGAGCTAACAAGCGAAACACGCTCGTCAACGCCAAATAAAGCAAGACACTTCAAGTGAGTTGTCAATAACACAGACAGCGCTTAAGGACCACCTCACCTCCTCGTCTTGTTCATCTTGGCAGTGTAGATGAGGCCAATGACTCTGCTGTCAATCTGCAGGCCCTCCACACCCCCCTCTGAGAGAGTGGAGTCGACCTGCAACGACACCCAGCATGATTAAACATACAATGGATGCTCATGAGGTAGGACAGAAATAACCAGAAAGCTACTGGATATTCAATGGTACATTTATAGTATAATTGCTGTTTGCTAAGGTTTTGATGGAGCAGCGTTACCTTGCAATTGGGGCAAATAATGACGTTGTTGACCTCTAGAGAGCGCAGGCAGGCCGCGCAGAAGATGTGCCCGCACAACAGCAATTGGGGCAGGTTACCCACGACATCATCCTCTGGAGAAAACATATATTAAAATACATGTTTTACTATCAGGCCGTTACAGTTACTTATTCTTGCTTAATTGAGACTGGTGAAGCCGAAACGCTACCACGCGAGAGCCTTGGAGAAAATGTCTGCGTGCTGCCACCTGCACCTCACAACGCAGAAGTCGAGCTTGCTAATTTAGCCAAGTGAAAGACGCATTTTATGACATTTCAAAACAAAGTTGCACGTCTCTACTCACTGCATAAAAGTCATTGCAAATAGTATACTACTACTAATAGTTCTTGTGAACTGCTATGCCCTAACTAGCATGGCCAGGACTTGGACGCTATAGTCGGCATCCCTTGCGCAGTAGGAGCAACAGGCCAGGTGTTCGGTTTGACGGTTGGCAAAGTACGTTTTTGTTTAGCCTTTGTCGGTTCTGAAAGATAATCCCAGGAAATAGAGAGAATTGAACGCGGTAAAAGAGGACAGCAAAGATAATTTACCTGGTAAAATATAAGCAATGCCGCATATGTTGCAACAAACGGAGTTGGAATTGTCCCCTCGGTCAGACATCTTCAGAAATGTTCATCAGTTCTCAATTTCTCAAATGCAATGACGCGGCCTTCACGTCCTGCAATTATGTCACGTGATCAATAAATACAATCCAATTTACAATAATGACCACGAAGGAAATTCAAGACATTAAAGCCAAATTATTTGTAACAGGCACAAGTCAATTTGTAGAGGGTTATTATTCTACGAGGCAATGGCCTAAAACCTGAACCCCAAACTTTACTACAGATCGGGCAAGACGTGTACAGAGTGCATGCTGTGGTATCGATTAAGGAACTGTTGACATTACACCTGCACGTGTCACCAGGTTGGATGATTAGACTGAGCATTGACTTGGTCGCATGGTGGCGCTACAGTACTGCATTTCTCATAATTAACCTATCATTGCTGCTACGGTTACGATGATAATAACAGTTTTTTACACTAAAACACGAATGAAAATAATAATAATAATAAATAATAACATGTTACTAGGTCATCCCACATCCCACCAAGGTTCTTAATTTGAAACAGCTAATTATGTTATTACCAAAAACTAACTTGAACAGCCCACATGTAGCCATCCACAGATTTTGTCGTTTTACATTTGCCATCCCTCCCCCCCTCCCCTCCCCTCCTCCCCTTCTCTACGGTGAGGCCCATCCTCAGCGGCGATGAAGACAGCTCTTCGATCGATGCGCAGCTGCCGAGGTCGGTGCCTGAGGACAGTGCGCGCCGCTCAACCGAGCGGGATCATCCGAAGTGACAGGGAGTAGAGAGCCGAGCATGAAGACGGCAGAGGTGGGTGGGCTAATACACCACGTACACTGCCAAATACAACAACTTTGACCTTCAGTCTCCGTCCAAACATTCCTCTCGCCCGAGAGAGTAAATGTGAGATCCTCAACAGGCTTGACAGAATTTCGCCCAGAGAACAGTGTGAAATACACACGTTGTAACAATAGCTTCCCACCTCTGCTGGAATGTCAAAAGCATTCAACTAAATTGGAACAAGACCACCTTGGTGAAGGGGTTGCGTTGCCCGCAGGTCTGAGGTACATCTGCTACCATGAGGTTTAGAAGACCCCCCGAGAGAACGGGTAACACTCAGTGGCGGCTGGTGATTTTTTTTTGGGGGGGGGCGCAGTTGGGCGGCGGGGATTGGTCGTTACACAGAACTTTTTTTTTACATTAAATATATATGTATTAGCTATGTTGGATGCTGTCGTCCTCTCCTACTATTTCTTCAATGCCTAACGAATCTATCTCTTGACCCTGTATGTATGTTTGAGCAGCACTGGTTGAAGCCTGAAAATATTGTAAACAATGTTTGCATATATGCAGGTAGCAACGCTAGTGCTAAATAACTATTTTGCTTGTCGGCTAGTAGGGCTCATGAGACAGCTCACCAAAAGAACGATGGGGAAGCCACTTGTCTAGCAGATTAAGACATGTTCGTAGGTACCTAGCGAAAAGTAGCCTCAACTTTCCTAGACTTAGCTACGATACTAATGCTGAAGGGTCGCTGATATCGCATAGCGTCGTTGCTAACGTGTGATGTTGTGACTGTGTGTGTAACACTGAATTACTCACTGAACAACCAGCTAACCAGCTCCGGTTACTTAGCATACAGGTTTGAGGAGAAGCTACGGGTGTACGTCCCGTAGGTCAACAGCCCATCATCCTTTGCTAGCTATGTTGCTCTCGTAGATACGTGATAATTATATGGGATGTGGGGGAATGATAAGGGGAGTGAAGGTCTCTGATTCGACGAATCAGATGTCAATATAAGTAAGAAACGATGTCATTGGCCAGGGGCGCACGAGTGTGCGCCCCGGCATCGCCCCTTTTTTCCGCCAGTGAGAAGCCGTTCTTCTGAAATGTATGAAAATGTATCGAGAGCTCCCATTGACTTCCATTTGGCCGGCGCCCCCCAGGGGGGAGTGGCTTATCTCAGTGATAACGAATGGCAATATATTATATTCGGTCACATTTAAGTGGTTGTTGACAGGGACTTACGGTCTCCCACACACATTTAACGCATTAACACAGTACATTTCTTATTTAAATAGTTTGGTATATCATATTTTTGAACGTTTTTTTTTATTTTTTTTACGAAAAATTCTAGGAGGGGCGGCGCCCTTGCGCCCTCTATGGACGCACCGCCACTGGTAACACTCACATTCACCCCAGAGGGATTCACTCACCACCATACCATGTTCTAGTCTAAAGAGACTAAGAGACTATCTACATCCATCTACAGCAGATGAGAGCAGGTTATCCATCTTTCTAAAACATGAATAGATTGGACACAGGAGTAAGGACGTTAGCAGCACTTGAGGTTATCAGTCTAAAGCATCATTCTACAACCTACAGCAGGTTCTAGAACCTACAGCAGGTTTTGTGTTGTTGTGTCCCTTTCTTAGCTTACATCGTCCCTGTTAGTGGATCTTTTCCCATCTTTAATGCTCACTTAACTGTACCTAAACAGATCAAATGAATTATATCCATCGAAATGAAAAATCACAAAAAAATTAATACAATTTAAACCTTCAAAGGACAAAAGGCTTTGAGTGCCGCTAAGATAGAAAAGCGCTATATAAATGCAATCCATTATTATTATTATTAAAGGAAGTTGCCTTCTCGTCTGTGCAGGCAGATGGGGGGGTTTGTTTGTCTGGATGAGATCAGGGCACTGAAGGAATCTGGCCTATACCGTGTTTACCCTGGCTGGCGGAAGCCAGACCGGCGGGGAAGGGGGGTTTAGGCTGGGGGTGGGGGGCGGTGGGTGGGGGGTGTTTACGGTGTGTAATGAACCGAGAGGTAGGCAGGCCATGGGGGTTGGGGGTGACACGAGGAAGCCCCCCCCATCTTTCCCCCTCAAATGTGGGTCACTATTCCTCCTCGGGGGATACCCCCATGTTCCAATACCTCGCCCCACCCCCAAAACAACTACATCCTATCCCGTACACTTACCCCGCCCCTCTCTCCTCCCGCCCCCCCCTTCCCTAATGAAGCTTAATTGAGCTCTGGAGTCTCATCGCTGCGGCCTTGTGCTTAGAGTGAGTGATACCGCCGCTCTCTCTAGCCCCGCCCCCCCCTCTCTAGCCCCGCCCCCCCTCTCTAGCCCCGCCCCCCCGGATGCATCACCGCTCATCACAGGATGCTGTCCCTGATCCCTGATGAAGGATGATATTCTGTCTGAAGTCTTGGGTTTTTGTTTGTTGTTCAGTGCCTCCCCAGGTACCCCAGGCAGAGGAGGTGGTAACTGTATTGCATTGCTGGGGTAGTGTACCGACAGCCTCTCCCTCCTGTTCTCTGAAAAGGTCATCAGACAGCACAGGGCTGGGCTGCTAAGTGTTCGCCTCCAGGGGGGATTCTGACTCGGCTTGAAAAGAGCAACGGGGTCGAGGTCGGGGAAACCGCTTTTTTACCTCTTCCAGCCTCTTTGAGGGATTATAAAGCCTCTGGCCACAGGCACGCAGGGCTGGGGCAGTTGGCAGGTTTGTATCGGAGCTAAGTCAAAGCGACAATCCTTCAGATGTTTTTATTGCTCATAAATGCATTTCAATATTTGATCCCATGGATTTTTCTTTGTGATACATCCATTTCATTGATCCAGTGTTGGATTTAGCTGTGTGCTGTGTAAATGATTTGTTTTGTGTAAATATAATTTTTTTCCTTGCCTGATGAGTGGTGGGTTTAATTGAATCCAGGTCAACTGACACAGACAGGCTGTATTGCTTTATTCTCCGGTGAAAGAGATGCATCAATGAGCATATTAGATGAAAGGTAGAGGGTATGGGGGTATGATGCATTATCTTCATCATACAATGTATCAAAAATGGGCTTTCTAATCCGATAAAGAAAGCCTTAAATGACCTGGAAGATTTGACTTCCTCCAGACAGAGATGTTTATTTCTGTCAGGGTTGCATGTAAGGCATCAGGCCCTCGTTAAAAACTGATGTATACTGATGTAACTGACCCTTTCTCTTTTCCTCTCTCTTTCTGCCTCCTGCTCTTACTCTCTCTGTATGTATATGTCTTGACAACCTTTCCCATTCACTTACTCACTCACTCACTCACTCACTCACTCACTCACTCACTCAATCACATGCTAACTTACATACCACACACAGAAACACACACACACACGCACACTCTCTCACCCTCCATCTACTTAATCTTTCTTAGTGTCTCTCTCACGCCTTTTTTCACCCCTGCCCCCTCTCCCTCACCCCTGCCCCCCCTCCACACTCCACCACCCCCCTCTTCAAAGGCAGCCCAGGGAGTGTGTGTGTGGTGTGGTGGAGGTACCAGTTGGACCTAGACAGGGAGCTCTCTAAGCCCCGTCGGGTGCCCTAATAGCCGGGGACACAGATCCACATCAAGGAAAGATCGACCCCCTTGTAGCCCTGGTGCTAATCACTCCATCGCTAAGCATCCCAGGACCTGTCAATCACAGGACGAGGATCCGCCCCCTTGTCCCTCTGCAAATCAGAGTCCACATCCTATGAAAAAGGGCTTTTTTGGAATGGTGTGTGGGCCAGTGGAGGGTGGGATCTCTGGGTGGGGGGGTGGGGGTGGGGAACCCATGAGGCATCTGGGTAAATCACAGTGTGGCAATTATCTCACTTTGCTGCACTCTTAGAATGCTTGACCTGCTTCTCAGTGTTGATAGGCACATTCTCAGGAAGGGGGTCGGCACCAGGCTCCATGGTGTGTGGGAGGCTGTGTAGTTTTAGCATGTGAGAGAGAAGGATGGTGTGTGTGTGTGTGTGTGTGTGTGTGTGTGTGTGTGTGTGTGTGTGTGTGTGTGTGTGTGTGTGTGTGTGTGTGTGTGTGTGTGCATGATGGAGGGAGAGAGTTTGTGTGTCAGATGGTGCGAGAGAGCATGTGTGTGTTTTTCAAATCGAGTCTTTAAAACAGTGTGTGTGTGTGTGACAGGGAGAGAGTGTATGTTTGTAGAGGAAGTATGGTGTTTTGGGTCTGGGTCTTGAGTCAAATATAATTTCTTAATTCCTAATTCTTAACTTTCTTAATTTTCCCTAGATCCTCTTGTATGATTTTTCCTTGATGATCTTGTATGAATCTTTGTCATTATACGTTATTATTTTTGGTATTCTTGCTGCCAGTTGTATAAACAAATGATTTATGCCACTACTTAACTGATGCTTGTCATGTCACTGGTCCAGAATGACCTTGTGTTATACTAATACATATTTTTTACTTGACTTGAGATGTCTCACACAGGCTACCCCTACTCACAGCTCAGCATGAATCATATCCTGTAACACACCCTCCTGTACCGTTTCACCCCAACAGCTTTTGAGAATGCTCCTTATGGTATCCTTATTAAACAAACTCACATTCTTTCTCTCCCTCTGTCTATCTGAAAAAACAGTCTTGTATTTCATACAGTACACACACACACACACATACACACACACACACACACACACACACACACACACACACACACAGGGAGATAGACCATTCCGCTGGCCAGCTTCAGAATCCTCTCGTCTTGTTCTGAGTCGTTCTATATCCAAATAGATATATCACCCGGGTAACAGGAGGGAATGCAGAGAAACAGCATTACCTGTCGAGTCACAAACACCGTCACCGCCATTGTCTACAACACGTCCATCCACAACCACACACCTACAAGACACCCCTCCCGTCAGTCCTTAACGACAGAGAACACGCCCCCTGTCACTCAACCAGGTGTCCTCTGGGCGAAACGTATTTTCTCTGGCATGTCTGTCCAAAAGACGTGTCTCTAGACGACAAGGGTCCAATCAGCAAGCGTGGCACCACGCCACAGATAACATCTCACGCCTGGTAACATCAACATAACCAGCAATATATTCAATCTGTCATGTCAGGTCCCTGTATCACTCCACACTCCGTCATGCTAGATGTTAATATTCTGCTGTCATCCGCCAGGAAGGAGCTGCCATGTTGTCAGTGATGCACAGCTTCCTGGTATGCAGGAAGGGTCCATCCTCTTCCCTCAGTCCACCGAAGTCCCGGCGGTGTACCCGTCAGGGGAACTTAACATCTTCCGGAAACAAAGACTTTCCATTGTACGGCAGCGGCAGTTACCGTGAGGTGTTTTGCGCGAGATGGATATCACACATGGCAGTGTTGGGAGGAAAACAAGCCTGTCACTGTGTTGTGTGGTGTCTCCGGGGTCAGTGTGGTGTGTCATGTGACGGCAGAGCTGAAACCCCGGTGCTGTGTTTCTAGTTGTGGGGTTGTGCAGTTGCTGGTGCCACAGCTGTGAGACATAAGGCTCTGCATCCACACACAGCCTTGTTTGTTTGTCTTCGAGGAGATTGACATCCATATCTGGAAGGGACTTTTCTCAGTGCGCGTGTGTTCCACCCGCTGAGGATGTGGCGATATTCCAGGAGGGCTGGAGAGCTCCTTCTCTTGGACTGCTGTTCCTACCTCCCTGGCCTCCCCCATGTCTCGCTCCCTCCCTCCCCCGGCCTCCCTCTCACTCCCCGGCTGCTCCTCTCCAGCCACGTGTCATATGTTCCCTTAAACGGTCCTGTAGCAGCCTAGCGTTAGCTCTGCCGCTAACTCCGCTAGCTCTCTCATAGACGTCCCCTTGTGTTACTTCAGGGTGAGCTAGGCTGCGTCTCCCGGGCTCCAGGCCCTGCATGTGTCTCCTAATGAGAGAGGACACTGCCCTGGGTAGTGCTAGCTGGATTAGCATGATCCCTCATGCGAGCAGGGAGGCCTTGACTCACCCTGACTCAGAGGGATGAATGTCTCTTTAATCAAAAGATCAACACTGAGATACTTGATACTGTCTGTTTGCTGTCTGACGGAGTGCTTGTCATCCTCACATCTGCAGGGTGTAAAGGATGCTCAGCGCAGTGTCTGAGGTGAGGGACTGAACTTACTTCATGTCTCTCAGGGTTGACACGGAGCAGAGTTAGCCTCTAATAGTCTAACAGCCTCTAAAGTGTTACTGGTGGGGATTGAGTGTGTTGTGTTTCGTGTGCGCTCTTTGAGATTTCATTTTCATCCTCTCCTTCTCCTTCTCCTCTCCTCTCCTCTCCTCTCCTCTAATCTCCTCTCCTCTCCTCTCCTCTCCTCTCCTCTCCTCTCCTCTCCTCTCCTCTCCTCTCCTCTCCTCTCCTCTCTTCTCTTCTCTTCTCTCCTCTCCTCTCCTCTCTCTCTTCTCTTCTCTTCTCTTCTCTTCTCTCTTCTCTTCTCTTCTCTTCTCTCTCTCCTCTCCTCTCCTCTCTCTCCTCTCCTCTCCTCTCCTCTCCTCTCCTCTCCTCTCCTCTCTCCTCCTCTCTCCTCTCTCTCTCGCTCTCTCTCCTCTCCTCTCTTCTCTCTCTTCTCTCTCTCTCTTCTCTCTTCTCTTCTCTTCTCCTTCTCTTTCTCTTCTCTCTCTCCTCCTCTCCTCTCCTCCTCTTCTCTTCTCTTCTCTTCTCTTCTCCTCTCTCTTCTCCTCTCTTCTCCTCTCCTCCTCCTCTCCTCTCTTCTCTTCTCTTCTCTTCTCTCCTCTCTTCTCCTCTGATGTCAGTCTCCAGCTGAGTTTGAGTTGTTTACATATGGAACCAATCAGTCCACGCCAAGGACCTCGCCCACCATCTTGTGAAACAATCTGTCTCCTTGACAACAAAGTCCCTTTAAGCATTCCTAGTTCATAAGGAAGGAGGGTTTGATTACCGGTGACCAATTAAAGTTGAGAAGAGCCAGGAATAGAACGTCTATATGTATAGAGGCAGAGATGTGTGGAGGTACAAGCTTTCTCTGTAAGGTGCAGTGTACTTACACAGAGAAAACTATATAAAAAAGAGGCTGGAAAAAGTTGGTGGGCAGTTATAAAACCACTGTAAGCCTCCTGTAGGAGTCTGTCCCACACTGGATTCGAGTCGTAGCTGCCTGTCGCAGCTCTAGACCAGAGTCAGAGCTAAAGTCTGTCCCAGCCCAGTACAGTCAGACTGTAAATATTTGAACGTAGAAATCTTCTCTGTGTGTCTTTGCTTCATTTTACAGTCTGGGCCGACGGTAGAGTCAGACTACAGAGACCCAGTGCTTGGTACGACTGGTACCGTCTGAGAGTGAATATAGGTCAGTGGTTCTGGAGTGGAGAAGGAGTGAATACAGTGGCTCTGCCCAGCGTCCATACCACCATGTTCCCATGACGCCCACATAGCACAATGCTCACGTTGGTGTCAATGTTGTGTCGTAACTGGGTGGTGCTGATAAAGCCATCTGGCAGGCACACGAATATGTGAAATGTTCTAGAGACAAAGACTTCTCACCCTGTTACAGTTTAGCTGTTCATTTCCCCCCTATTCTTTGTGTGTGTGTGTATATATATATATATATATATATTTCACAGCAATGCAGAAATCATATTTGAGAGGTTCTTGACTTTGGCTCCAGGCCTGTTGTGGAGAATGTTCAGTGTCAAAAGTTCTATCCCTGGATGTTGATAGGTGAGAACATACCAAATCAATGTGAACACAATAGCCTGCCCGGCTCTGTCGACTTGTGTGTTTAATGTTTAACTCTGCTGTAAATAACAGAAATCAATGAGATGTTTGAGGGAAGGGTGAGGCTACGGGCAAGGCTGACGCTGGGGGTAGGTACGGGGTAGAGGACCAGGGTGAGGGGGGGGTTAAGGATGAGGCTAGGGGTAGGTACGGGGTAGAGGACCAGGGTGAGGGGGGGGTTAAGGCTGACGCTGGGGGTAGGTACGGGGTACAGGACCAGGGTGAGGGGGGGGTTAAGGATGAGGCTAGGGGTAGGTACGGGGTAGAGGACCAGGGTGAGGGGGGGGTTAAGGCTGACGCTGGGGGTAGGTACGGGGTAGAGGACCAGGGTGAGGGGGGGGTTAAGGATGAGGCTAGGGGTAGGTACGGGGTAGAGGACCAGGGTGAGGGGGGGGGTTAAGAATGAGGCTGGGGGTAGGTACGGGGTAGGGGCCCACCATGGCCCAGGGCTACTGGACCAGAACAGATTGTTTCCGGGGCCCGAGTACCAGTGCCCAGACCCAGGGTAATTAACTAGGATGACTTGTGCTGGAACACAGACCAGATCAGACATGGGCCAAAACAAGAGCCTTCCTCAGAGCTAGGGCTGACCCTGCACTCCCTCCCCCCTCCCACCCTCCCCCCTCCCTCCCTCCCTCCCTCCCTCCCTCCCTCTCCCTCCCTCCCTCCCTCCCTCCCTGCTTCCATCCTTCCTCCACCTCCCTATCAAGAAAACACATTCCCAGAGATTGACTTTGACTCTTCCGAACTTCTTAATTGCAAGCTTCCCAATACAACATGTGTGTTTGTCGGAAACCTCATCCTTTGTTGGTCTATAATAATAAACGGTAAACATGTTGCCATGGCTTGGTCTCTCTGTGTAGCATGCGAGGAACACCTGGACGGAACCAGGTAAGACCTCACACGACAACTGACTCATCCAGAGGCCAGGTCATCTCTGATTTGCAGAGCGAGCGCAGGTGTCCATTTGAACAAAGACATGTTTGGTAAACAGTCTCAAGGTGTGTTTGCTGTCAACAATCTCCACTTTAAACGTATCCACGTGGAGATCCTTAGTAAATAGGATATTGGTTCCCATGCAAAGGCAAACACACATATGCACACTCTCACGCATACTCTCAGGCACACACACAAGGGCACGCACGCACACTCGGACACTCTCCTCGCTCAGCTTCTGTTCTAGCCTTCCCCATTGGACGAGTCTTCCGTCCAATAATGTGCTGGAGCACAGGTGCAGTCTGTCCGGGCTTTGGCTCCATTTAACGCTTCCTGACTCAAACCTTCCCTATTAGCAGATGCTGCCCTGCTTATCCTACACACACTCGAACACTGACACGCACACGCACACCTCTCCCCAGGCCCTCTCTGATTACAGACTCTCCTGTGTGTTTGGATGAGCTCACTGCAAGATGATGTCTGCAGAGCTTCCACACAGTTCATCCTCCCCCAGCCTCCCTCCAGCCTCTCCAGCCTCCCCCAGCCTCCTCCCAGCCTCCCCAGCCTCCCTCCAGCCTCACTCTAGCTTTCCCAGCATCCCCCAGCCTGCTCCAGGCCATGCTCCAGCCTCCCTCCCAGTCTCTCTCCCAGCCTCCCTGCCAGCCTCTCTCCCAGCCTCTCTCCCAGCATCCCACCCAGCCTCCTCCAGGCCATGCTCCAGCCACCCTCCCAGCCTCCCTCCCAGTCTCTCTCCCAGCCTCCCTGCCAGCCTCTCTCCCAGCATCCCCCAGCCTCCTCCAGGCCCTGCTCCAGACACCCTCCCAGCCTCCCCACAGCTTCCCCTAGCATTAAAGGTGGTGTGTGTTTGTGTATGTGAAAGAGGTGTGTTTGAAGTTAATAAATGTGTGTTAATGAGTTCTGACAGCTTGTGAAACATTTTTAAAGAGGACGTCACCCTGCAGCAATGTTTGTATGTGTGTGTGAGTTTGTGCGTGTGTGTGCATCAAACAAGGTTATGGCGTTTTACTACTGTTGACATGCATTCCCTTACTCAAGCAAACATGCTTGTACAAACACACTGTGTTCCACGAAATGTACTGTACATGTGAGTGCACACACACACACACACGCACACACTGCTCTGCACTCATGAGGAGTGACATCCTGTTGACATTGATGAACTTGGTGCTTCAGGTCATTTCTCAGTGAACTTCAAATAAGGGTACATTGGAGGCAACATGTAAGATGTGAAACAAGATGTAGAGTCTCAAACACTTGGAAGATACATGAAATTAGGCCAAGCTGAATTCTCTCGGCCCAAATCCAAATATTTTTTTCGAATTGATGAATTTATTTATCTCTTTAGTTTCTTTGTCAAAATTAAGCAGATCACAGGGTTGATTAGGTAAAATGCTGCTGCTCGGTAGACTGGTTCTAAACTTGTGACGTGTTGAATACAGCCACACTCCACTCCCCCTGGAGGAGCTTACTGTAACTGGGCCAGGGTGTCTAAAACAGAACATCACACATCCGTCTGTCGGTGTGTCTGTGTGTGTGTGTGTGTCTGTGTGTGCGTGTCTGTGTGTGTGTGTGTGCCTGTGTGTCTGTGTGTGTGTGCGTGCGTGTCTGTGTGTGTGTGTGCGTGTCTGTGTGTCCCCTCCCCACAACTCCACACACACCCTGAGTTGTGTATGTGTCCCAGATGGCGCATAAAGCCGAGATACATCTGTAAATAGCTCAAATTGTAAATAAAAGACCAAATTCAAGCCCGATGTTAGTGGATGCTTCATAACATTCATAACATTCTCTTACAACACAACCATTTCCTTAATGTGTTTGGGATGTGATCTTGTGCTATCTTTAAATGTGTCAAGAAAGTGTGTCTGTGTGTGTTTCTGGCAGTGATGTGTGTCTGCATGTCTGTTTGTGTGTACCTGTTTGTGTGTGTTGAGAATATTTCCGGTGATGGTTTGTTGCCCTCCACCCCTGTGTAAATGAGCTTCCTGGAATGCAGCTGTAAACAGAATCCTGATGATTAGATACATGTAAGTTAGTTCTCTGTGGTAACATTACTAGTGTTCCAGTACCTCTCCCACTAGGCTGTAGCTGTTGCTGTGCTTCATCACATGATCATTTAGAAGACTCTTTTATCCAAAGTATCTCTGAGCTCTTCATCTGCCATCAAATTACCTACCAATGAGCTATATCTATCTCCACCCTTCATCACTCAAACTGGGCTGATAGTAGTTCATCTCAAATGCAGACTAGTCTGACAACAGTCCAGTCTATCTCAAATACAGACTAGTCTGATAACAGTCCATCTCAAATACAGACTAGTCTGATAACAGTCCAGTCTATCTCAAATACAGACTAGTCTGATAACAGTCCAGTTCATCTCAAATGCAGACTAGTCTTATAACAGTCCAGTTCATCTCAAATGCAGACTAGTCTGATAACAGTCCAGTCCATCTCAAATACAGACTAGTCTGATAACAGTCCAGTCCATCTCAAATACAGACTAGTCTGATAACAGTCCAGTCCATCTCAAATACAGACTAGTCTGATAACAGTCCAGTCCATCTCAAATACAGACTAGTCTGATAACAGTCCAGTCTATCTCAAATACAGACTAGTCTGATAACAGTCCAGTCCATCTCAAATGCAGACTAGTCTGATAACAGTCCAGTCTATCTCAAATACAGACTAGTCTGATAACAGTCCTATCTCAAATGCAGACTAGTCTGATAACAGTCCAGTCCATCTCAAATACAGACTAGTCTGATAACAGTCCATCTCAAATACAGACTAGTCCGATAACAGTCCATCTCAAATACAGACTAGTCCGATAACAGTCCAGTCTATCTCAAATACAGACTAGTCTGATAACAGTCCATCTCAAATGCAGACTAGTCTGATAACAGTCCAGTCTATCTCAAATACAGACTAGTCTGATAACAGTCCAGTCTATCTCAAATGCAGACTAGTCTGATAACAGTCCAGTCTATCTCAAATGCAGACTAGTCTAATAACACCCCAGTCCATCTCAAATACAGACTAGTCTGATAACAGTCCAGTCTATCTCAAATACAGACTAGTCGGATAACAGTCCAGTCCATCTCAAATGCAGTTCGTTTGATAACAGAGGGGGGAGCTGCTCTTATGTAACCATCTCTTTACTGCTGGAGGAAATCCCTGCGTACAAACATGCCTCTGGGCTGTTCGGAGAGATCACATTGGAGAGTGTGTGTGTGTGTGTGTGTGTATATGTCCACCCATGTGGCTGTGTGTGTGAATGTGGCTGTGTGTGTGTGAATGTGTGTTCAGACATTTCATGCGTCCATGTCTGAATCTAATCATGACACACAAACCATGGATCTTTCAAATATGTGTGTGTATATTTGTGCATGTTTGTATGTTTACTCTTCAACCGCCCTGAACAGGATTGATTCTCCGACTCGTTGAAGTTGGAGTGATCTCACGGAGTATCACGGTCAGTGAGACAGGCAGGCTGCTCTCTCTGGATCAACATCAGACAGATATGATCATTTCCTCTAATCAGTCGTGTTTCTCAGTAATGAGAGCCTGACAGTCACTTAGCCTCTCCTGGCTGTTTGTTCACACAGACAGCCCCTGACTTCAGATCGTGTCGAAGGGAGTTTTGGCCCTTTTGGCTTCAAGTAAATGTGAAACATCGCTGACCTAAATAATGCCATCGGCCATCTGGAGCTAACAAACAGACTGAGAGAGCTGGGTGAAGATTCTGTTTCTCCGGGAGAGAGACAGAACAGAACATGTCTTACTGTTCTTTGGTTTTCTCTGACCGGAATGAATGCCTTTGTGTCTGTGCATTGAAGACTTAGTCGTGTTTGTTTGTGTTTCCATGTACACCTGAGTGTCAACGTGTGTGTGTCTGTGTAGGTTTGTGTTTAAGGGGGGGGGCGGTGGTGGTGAGTGAATGTTTCCGGCTGGTTCTAGCTGCTTCCAGCTTCAGAGATAATCGGTTTGTTCTCCTGTTTGTTTAGAACAGCACAACTTAGTTACCTGAGGAAAACCCAGATCTTAATTTTCTCTTTAGTCTCTCTCAGGGGGGACAGAAGGTGACTTACAAACTTCTCAGGAAATTAGAAGATGAGAGCGACTACAGAGAGGGAAATAATTAAGTTCTGGTTGATCCTCAGGTATACACAGGCCTGTATTCTCTCTAAGCTCAACACAATCCTCTCAATCACAAACAGACACACAGACATGCACGCACAGAAACGCACCACATCACTGGTACAGAGCTGTCAAGTGGTCCAGCAGTCAAACCGGTCAAGTCAGGACAACTGCCATGTGAGTTGAGAGAAGATCGGTTCTGTCTAACCGCTGTCTGAGGAAGAAGAATGTGTTTTGTTTGGCGTCCAGGGCCCTGCAAGGCAAGAAGTCACAGGCTAGTAACAGAGCAGAGAGCAGACCTGTTGGCTCAGGTGGAGAGGTCCAGTACATGCAATGAGCCGGGATGATTGCCAATACACATCTCTCCTGCCTTATCCCTCTTGTTATCTGCTAATCCCTGGTTTTAGCAGGGTCAACAGTTAGCAGATTAGGATATTGATATGTTTATAAGGACAGGCATGTGTCTGATTGTGATGTTTTAAAAAGCATGATAACCACACAGGAATTAAAATAATTCTGTGCTGTACAAGACCC
The DNA here is from genome assembly GCA_903064625.1 of Mallotus villosus. Classification (NCBI taxonomy): domain Eukaryota; kingdom Metazoa; phylum Chordata; class Actinopteri; order Osmeriformes; family Salangidae; genus Mallotus; species Mallotus villosus. The sequence goes on from CAEFZP010001500.1 coordinate 101,072, forward strand.
ACAAAGAAGTGGATTTTAGCCGAGGCAGGCGATGATCAGCTGAAGCTGGCGGAGGTTAGCTGAGGCAGCAGAGGCAGCAGAGGCAGCAGAGGCAGCAGAGGCAGCAGAGGCAGCAGAGGCAGGTGAAGGTTAGTTGAAGCAGATGGAAGTTAGCTCAGGCTGGTGGAGGTTAGCTGAAGCTGGTGGAGGTTAGCTGAGGCTGGTGGAGGTTAACTGAAGCTGGTGGAAGTTAGCAGAGGCAGGTAAAAGTTAACTGAGAAAGGTGGAGGTTAGCAGAGGCAGGTGGAGGTTAGCAGAGGCAGGTGGAGGTTAGCTGAAGCTGGTGAAGGTTAACTGAGGCAGGTGGAGGTTAGCTGAAGCTAAGCCCTAGCCGCAGGCTGGATCAGCCTCAGATCTCTAGCATTTAGAATTCATTTAGAGAAGGAAGGAAAAGTGTTTCAGTAGGAGGCCAAGGTTCTCAGCTACCAGTCTGTCTTCAGATACCTGTCTGTCTTCAGCTACCAGTCTGTCTTCAGCTACCAGTCTGTCTTCAGCTACCTGTCTGTATTCAGCTACAAGTCTGTCTTCAGCTACCTGTCTGTCTTCAGCTACCAGTCTGTCTTCAGCTACCTGTCTGTCTTCAGCTACCTGTCTGTCTTCAGCTACCTGTCTGTCCTCAGAGAGAGAGAGAGAGAGAGAGAGAGAGAGAGAGAGAGAGAGAGAGAGAGAGAGAGAGAGAGAGACGAAGGGAGGGAGGCAGAGAAAGAAAGAAAAAGGAAGAGAGAGGGAAAGGAAAGGAGATAGAGGGAGACAAGGGAAAGTGAGAGAGGGAGAGGAAGTAAGAGAGGGAGATAGAAAGGGATACAGGAAGAGAGAGAGGGTGTGTGCGAGGCTCCAGGGCCTGTGTGCTAGGTGCTTCTCCTGGGGACTGAGGGGACGTGGCTGGAAGAGATTGTGGAGGAGTCGTTGGGTTGTCCTTTCTTTGCTTGGATACAGAACAACACATACATGCACGTACATACTGTACTATACTCAGAGGTCCTATACATCCACTCTCTGATATATACACTGTGTCCTTGTGGCTGTGCCAAAGACAAGACTTAAGGAGTGTAGGAGCAGGGAGGGGACGTGCTTTCATCTTCACGCTGTGGCATTCTGGGAAAAGAACACAGCCTTTCGGACTTCCACTACTAAACGATCCCCCATCCCATGTTTTATTGCTGCTTCCTGTTTAGACCCCAGCATACAAACAAGAAACACACAAACGCGCTCATGCACACACACAGCGCTATATATGGAAAGAGACGCTCACACATGCCAGCAGATGGTATTTGTGTGGCTTGTGACAGCGCAAAGGAACACCTTCTCCAGTCTAGTGGACCAGTCTTAATCACCGCAGACTCCTCGCACTATTCTGCAAACCGGAGGAAGGAGGAAGTTACTGGTTACCCTTTGACCCAATCGGTTACTCTCTTACCAAATCAGAGGGCTGTTTCTGGTTACTTTCTTACCCAATCAGAGGGCTGTTTCTGGTTACTTTCTGACCCAATCAGAGGGCTGTTTCTGGTTACTTTCTGACCCAATCAGAGGGTTGTTTCTGTAGCCACCACAAGTGGGGGTTTCCTGGTGCAGCTTGGGGCTGTGGTTGAGTTGATTAGTGGCCTTTCTATGTAGGTCTATATATACTCCACAACACACCCAGAATACAAGCTGGTCTGGAGTGGAGGCAACAGAGCCAGAAAAACACACAACATACCTCAGATAGTTGTGGACCCATGGTGCCTTGCTGCAGTCTGCCTGACTGCAGGCCACTCATTTGGTGCCACTCTCTCATGACGTGGACGTTAGTCTGTTCATTCTGCCGTTCTTCATCGTCTTTTTATTGTTTAATACGAATATTTGGGGATGAGCGATGGGCTAAGCTTCAATTTACCAAGCCCCACCCTCCCCCAGTTCTCATGTTATAGTGGGCAGACAGGAACTACTTATGGCCATTCAGCTGTCAGCATATCATATCACTATAACACTGTGCCCTGACTCATCTACCCCACTGTCCTTCTGGTTTGGTTGGACTCATCCGCACCCTACTGTCCTGGCCTCTGGTGAATGCCAGCCAACATTTCTCCTCAGATATGTCAAGTAACAGTCTGTACCCTTCCAGGAAATGGGGAAATATCTGTTAAAAACATCTGATGCTCCGACACCCCTGACCGGCACACTGAAGTGGACTTAACGATGGCCTGTGAACGCTGTCACGGTTAGGTGGCTGTCCTTTGGAGCAAGCATGACTGATGTTCCAGCGTGGTTGTTTTCTGGTGTTGTTAATGGAGGAGAGCCAGGGTGCTGTTGCTATTCTTATTGGAGGAGGAGGGCTCGGTGGTGTGGTCCTGCCAGGCCTGGAGGAGGAGGGCTTGGTGGTGTGGTCCTGCCAGGCCTGGAGGAGGAGGGCTCGGTGGTGTGGTCCTGCCAGGCCTGGAGGAGGAGGGCTCGGTGGTGTGGTCCTGCCAGGCCTGGAGGAGGAGGGCTTGGTGGTGTGGTCCTGCCAGGCCTGGAGGAGGAGGGCTTGGTGGTGTGGTCCTGCGAGGCCTGGAGGAGGAGGGCTTGGTGGTGTGGTCCTGCCAGGCCTGGAGGAGGAGGGCTTGGTGGTGTGGTCCTGCCAGGCCTGGAGGAGGAGGGCTTGGTGGTGTGGTCCTGCCAGGCCTGGAGGAGGAGGGCTTGGTGGTGTGGTCCTGCCAGGCCTGGAGGAGGAGGGCTTGGTGGTGTGGTCCTGCCAGGCCTGGAGGAGGAGGGCTTGGTGGTGGGGTCCTGCCAGGCCTGGAGGAGGAGGGCTTGGTGGTGTGGTCCTGCCAGGCCTGGAGGAGGAGGGCTTGGTGGTGTGGTCCTGGAGGAGGAGGGCTTGGTGGTGTGGTCCTGCCAGGCCTGCAGGAGGAGGGCTTGGTGGTGTGGTCCTGCCAGGCCTGCAGGAATTCCAGGGCTTTGCCCAGTGCAGGGGCTGCCAGCGAGGCTTGGTATCTGCTTCTGCTAACTACATCCAGATTGTGGAGCTGAGGGTTTGATTGGCTGTGTGTGGGACTTGGCTACAGGAGGGGTCCCGGTCAAAATACCCCCTGATCAAATCAGAGGCTAATAGTGTGTGTGTGTGTATGTGTGAATGCATGTGTGTACACATTTGTGTATATAATACCCTGAGATCAGTCAAATCCAACGGACTGTAGGGCATTTAGCTTCTGTTATAAACTCATTTAGACTGAGAACACATTCATTATTACAAAGCACAGCAATACCCTGAGAGAGAGAAAGAGAGAGAAGAGGGAACGATGGGAAGACATAGGGGGTAACAGAGAGGGAGGAAGGGAGAGAGAGGTGGAGTAACAAAGATAGAGAGAGACAGAGAGAGAGGGAGGTATAGGATGAGAAAGAGAGAGAGAGAGATAGCAGGGGCAGAGAGAGAGAGAGAGAGAGGGGAAGACAGACAGCAGGGGGGAGAGAGAGAGCGAGAGAGAGAGAGAGAGAGAGGGTGAGAGAGAGAGAGAGAGAGAGAGAGAGATAGATAGTGAGAGTGTTGATAGAGAGATAGAGAGAGAGCTCTAGCTCGATATCGAGCGAGATCGAGTAGAGCGCTCTAGATCGCTATCTCTGCTCGTAGAGCTAGATCGAGAGAGATTGTGAAAAGCAGAAAACACTCCTGCTGCAGAGGTGATGTTTTTATGACCATATTTGGAAAAGCCTTCTGAACCTCATCTAAGTAAACAGATCAATGTTTGGATGATGCATTGTTTTTGGTCAGCATACACATATCGACACAGGCTCACACACACACACACAAGTAAGCATTACACACAAATCCCGTGAAACTCGAAGGAATTTAGTGTGTTTATCTTCATTAATAACATCATGAGCGAAACCAATGATTGTAGGAATGTAGGAGCAGACTGAACCGTGTGCTGTGACTCCCTGACTCTCCTCAGGGTCGCTGGCTTCACTCCGCACTGGCACAGACATGCTGTGTGACGATTCACTTCACACACAGATCATATGTGGAAGCAATATCATCCACTCATAATTGACACTCTTTGTCATTTGCAGGTAAAAGTATACGTTCACGAGTTCAAAGTAGAGTCTGACCATACTTTGAATCTGCATCAAGAGCTGTCACTTAAAAGCAGTCTATTCACCTGTGGCCTCCCTGCAGATCTTGTGGCACATTCCACCTGGGACCCTAAAGCAATTTCCAAAAACCAGCTGTTTTGGAAAGATACAATCTTGTCAAATTACCCCTGCACCCTCTCCTGCTGCCTCTCTTAAGATTCAGACACACAAGGTGCTACCTGTTAGATTTGGGGGTGATTTGCGGTGGAACACGCCTGTCTGGATTTGACCCCCACAGGAACCCAGTGGCCTACATTCCAGCAGGCCATCCCTCTCTCCCTGCAACCTCCACCCAGCCCAGCTCTCACGTCACGGCTGGCGCATTTCCTCCTCTCCCTGCACAAACACGTGTCATCATTTAATGGCGAATCGGCTGAAATAAACATCAGTTTATTTGGTTTCCATCTCCAAGTTTATGTTCTGCTGTCTTACAGAGAGTGCTCGAGTGAGGGTCTGGGGGTGGGGGGGGGAGTGGGGCGGGGGCCCCCGGGGGTGGGGGGGACCTGGGGGGTGTTGACTCATCATCTTTATGTTTATCATTACCGTCATCATCATCACTCGCCTCTTACACTTAAAGAGTCCGCTCTGTGGATGGGAACATGTTTGGTACTTGTCCTTTACTGCAAGCCTCGGAAGGATCACTGTATAAATACAGGACATACGTTCACTTACATGATGTCTATATTTCTGTGGTAAATATTTATGGTGACAACTGACAAGTAACATGATTCCTGTGAGAGCACGGGAGGACAACCCTCCAGCGCTCTGTGTGACAGCAGTGCATGGGTTTCATTCCTGATCTCCCCTCAGTGAATTCCAGTCAATCTGCCACATGCCAGAAGCCTTTGTGTGCTCATGCTTTAGCAGGACCTGGGTACGAACGCTGTTTGTTTTCTTTATCATTCTTTAAGGTATGTTTGATTTATGTTGACTCTGCGACACGACCAATGGAATCCTTTCGCAAGTGCCAACGACACTTAATCAGGGTGCCAAGCAGGAAAATCCAAGCCCAAGTACAGGCTTGTTTGCTCAACCATCACTTGGTTTGGCAGTCCATAGCACGTGAAATAATAGAGCACGCTAACCATACCTATCTCCTTATGCATCCTTATGATAGCTAACCCTAACCCTACCTATCTCCTTATGCATCCTTATGATAGCTAACCCTAACCCTACCTATCTCCTTATGCATCCTTATGATAGCTAACCCTAACCATACCTATCTCCTTATGCATCCCTATGATACCTAACCATACCTATCTCCTTATGCATCCTTATGATAGCTAACCCTAACCCTACCTATCTCCTTATGCATCCTTATGATAGCTAACCCTACCTATCTCCTTATGCATCCTTATGATAGCTAACCCTACCTATCACCTTATGCATCCTTATGCATAGCTAACCCTAACCCTACCTATCTCCTTATGCATCCTTATGATAGCTAACCCTAACCCTACCTATCTCCTTATGCATCCTTATGATAGCTAACCCTAACCCTACCTATCTCCTTATGCATCCTTATGATAGCTAACCCTAACCCAATGACAGCTGTGTAACCTTTGCCCTTGGCCATGCTCTCAACAGGGAATCAAGTCCTCTTTGACACTCATCCCTTTCCTTTGGCCGATCCCGGACGATCACGGGACGCGAGCACGCAGAGCCCCATCAGCTGTTCACACTGGCTGTTTTGGAACGCCGTCTCTCTCCCCGGGCTCCAGTGCAGATGAATGAGCCTCATTAGTGGGTGAGGCTAGCCCAGTTAGCAAAGGTCGCTAACTCTCTGTTAGCGCTGAGCCCGGGGAGCGCGCTGGCTCACTGCAGAGGTTGGGGTGAGCTCGTTTACAGCGTGATGATCACTGTTATGAATTAGATTAATGAGACCCTCGATCATATGTCAGCCAGGAAGGCTATTGGGTCCAGAAGGGATGCATCAGCGTTAAACTGGGTCAGCAGCACGCTAGCCAGCAGCTAAGAGGGACTAGGTCTGAGAATGATGATGATGACTTTAGCATGGATAAAACCCAACAGGAACCAAGGGGAAGTGACACGGTGGAGAGACGGCGGAGAGTTCCAGAAGGATTGAGGAGTTTCGAGTTATTGGATGCTGATGCGTTTTGTACGATGCAGCATCACATGCTCCTCACTTGAATCTGCCCTCTGTTCCTTTCCAAACGCTGTACGCTGGAGGGGATGCTGTGCTTGCAGGAGAGGGGGTCGTGTGGTGGGGGGTGAGAAAGATGTCTGTGTGTCTTTGTGTGAGGGAGAGAGAGAAGTAAACTCGTCCCTCAAGTGTATGCTGGTTGTTCTCAAGAAGGCAAACAAGTTTACCCATACACGCTCTCTCTTTTATTCCTCAGAGTTCTTCCGTTCTGAATAGAGAAGTCTCTTGTTTTTCATTCTCCCTCTCACTCTCCGTCTCTCTCACTCTCCGTCTCTCAGAGGGAGAAGAGGGAGAGAATGGAGAGGAGGATTTGGAGGAAGGAAGAGAGGAGGAAGAGGAGGTAAAGAGGGGATAGTTTGAGGACAAGGGAGAAGAGGAAGACGAGAAGAGTTTTATACATTAGTCCTAACAGTCCAGACTCCACTGACCTGGTTTCTGCTCTGACTGTGAGCTCTTAACTCCACACTACCTAGAAGATTAGGGAAGTTTGTTTTTGCCTTTGTGTGTGAGTATGTCTGTGTATATACGTGTGTGTGTGTGCACGTGTGTTTTCTAGCAAACCTAAAAAGCTCAATATTTGTTCGTATGAGGGGAGATAAGAGTTGAGGCCCAGATGACAGATGAAGAAAGCCAGGCTAACTGAGACACCAACATTGACTTCTCACTCTTCAGGAATTCTACCTGGCATGGATGAAGAATGTCCAGTAAGTCTGAATCCGGTCCAGATCTTAGTGGTGTGTTTTCATACAGAAAGATTGAGACAGGTGTCACACACTCACTGCAGCTAAAGTTATAGTCCTGTTGGGACTTATAACCCAGCCCTCCACACTCCGGCTTGCGTGGTTGCTCATGCATGCTAACACTCTGAATAGGCGTAGCGGGTTTAACAAGTCGTTCCTCAGAGCACATTTATGATGTAATGCTTTTTCTTTTTTCTATGGAGTCAGTGTGATTTCTGTCTCTATGGAGTCCTGTCCCTGTGCACTAGTTACCCCACTTTTTAACTGTTTTTTTGTAATAGGAGCTGGTATCATTATCAGAGGTAACCATAAACATGCACAGCTACAGGGATATAAAGACATGATTGACAACATACCTTACTAGTTCACCACACACCACACTCCCGCCCCCCTCCCCCTTCTCCCCCAATCAGAACTCAGCAAGGCCCTTGGAGGTCAGGGCCCTGTCAGAGGTAATAGGCAGCTCCATTGTTCTCGTCCACCAATAGGAAGCCAGCGATGTGGTACGGGGGTGTGGATATGCGGACGGCGTGTGTCTGTCCGACGGCCGTGTGTAGCCGGCTGGAGCCGTTCCCTGCCGTGACACACAGGCACTCTTTCTCCTGGTGTTTACCCTCGTTTGACCTTGGGTTCAGAGCAATTTCACTAAATTGCCCCCCTGGGTCCTTCGCACCCCCGCTCCCCTCCTCTCTGAGATGAGGAGGTCCCGAAGGCACTAAATGCTGCCTCTCAGGAGCGGTAGAGAGCGTTGTGTTGTGGAGCAGAGTGTCTCTGTGGAGCAGTCAGCAGCAGAGAGGCAGGTCAGACTCTAGCTTGTTCTGGCAAGCCGGGACTGGGAAGGGGGGGGGTGACTGTGGGGTTAGGGGGGGCTGATGAGTGGGGGGGGGAGGCCAGGAAACACCAGGTGAGGACAGGAATCTTTCAGTCAGAGACTTAACATACTTCTCCTGTTTGAAAAGATGACACCGTTAGTGTGTGTGTGTGTGTGTGTGTGTGTGGGGGGGGGGAGGATTCGGGCTGTAACGCAATAGAGTAAAAACATTCGCACACCAAACACACACTCACACAAACACACACTCACACATGTACACACAAACACACACACATACATACCTGTAACAAATCCATCCATCTCTTTCCCGTACACACACGTGCACGCATGCACACACACACACGAGAACACTTTCGTTCTAAGGGGGTTAAGAACAGGTGAGGGGTGATTTCTACACATGTTGTAACTCTTGTCAAATTGCTTTATCGTTAAATGAGTACACGACTAGGGACCCTGAAAGTCTCTGATAAGTGAACAAGAGGATACATCTCCACCCTGTTAGTATCAGAACACCCTCATAGCTGGGGGGCGTGTCCTTCCACTGGAGACAGACATTAACCTCACTCCCTCCCCTGCTGGGATCATTAGCTTGTCTGGCGTGCTATGCTAACCTAGAGCGCTACGCTAACAATCCCCCCTTTTGTCCTGAGGCCCACTCAGTTCCAGCAGCTTGGAAGAGAAGAATGAGAATATCTGGAGAGATTTCACATTCATATGGCTGGGTTGGCATCAGCTGTCATAGATGCTACTATTCTTGTTCTCCTTCCAAGAATTGAGTTAGCCTAGCTTGTTAGATGTTTTCTGTGAGGAATTTTGGGAAGGAGAGATTAATTTGTATCTATTGATTAGGCAAACCATGAGATATGTGTTTTTTGTTTTCTTTCAAAAATATTATTTGATTTACTCCCCACTCCAGCCTGGTTGGCATGCAAATGTGTGTTCATCTAAAAATGCTGACCTTAGACTTGAACTTCTGTGAATATCTCTGGAAGGGTAATGTATTGTTTACATTTAAATTCTCTGTATGAACTTGCTGAGCCCTGTCTTGATGAACAACTGCTCAGGGTAAACAGACACATGTGCTTTTCCAACGTGAGACGGTCGAGTAATCCTAATATATACACAAGCATCATCTTAAAACTCTCATAGAAACTGGAGCACCATCTGAAAATAAACACAGACATGCTCGCATCGAATTCAGGGATTCCCAGTCCCTAGGTCCTCAGCGCAGCACACTGGCTGTTCCACTGTTTCACCTGCCCCGACACGACACTGGCTGTTCCACTGTTTCACCTGCCCTGACACGACACGTGTTTCACCTGCCCTGACACGACACTGGCTGTTCCACTGTTTCACCTGCCCTGACACGACACATGTTTTGCGAGTGTTCATCTTGCCAGGCCAATTAAAAAATAGCCTGTTTGGTATTAGAGACGGTAAAAAATGCAATCTCCTAATCTGACGATGTAAATATTTGAAAAACATCTCTACCCTGCGATGGCGGTTATAACCTTCACCTTAACGGTTCTGGAAGACTCTGTTTGAAGAAGAGAAAGAACAACTGTTCTCATCAAGCGCTCCCCATTGTGTCGTGTTTGTCAGAGAAACCTGTCTCAAAAGAAACATGTCATTACATGGTCATCTGAGTGTGTTTCTCTGTAACCGACACACGCACACTCACACGTGTGCGCAAGGTAGGCTTTTCATTGTTGGATCCTATTACCTATTATGTCTAGCACCAGGCCCAGGTCGCAACACTCAGACTGTCTGCGGTGAAGAGTCCTCTTTGTCTATCTGGCTGTGAGGTGAGCGACAGAGCAGGCCTCTATCGCACGTCTGATTGCATGTTTGCATACACGCTCTCAACTGCATCTCAGAAAGGACACAGAGAAGTCTCAGGAGAGAAGAAGAAAGCGAGGAGGTAGCGATGGACGAGGGAGAGCGAGTGAGAGAGTGACGGGAGGGAGACCGTCTGAGAGGACAGTTTCCTGTGTGTTTGTTGTTGTTTCCACACTCAAACCTCCGTGACCATGAGAGACTCTGCCATGTGGACGTGGTGGGATGTGTTAACCTGAACTCTGACAGCACACACAGGAAGGGCTTATGACTGTGTTTGTGTGCCAGAACACATTCCATCTATGTGTTCAATAAGCCATTGCCTGCCTGCCTGCCTGCCTGCCTGCCTGCCTGCATGCCTGTCTGTCTGTCTGTCTGTCTGTCTGTCTGTCTGTCTGTCTGTCTGTCTGTCTGTCTGTCTGTCTGACACTATCTGGTCCTAATACTGGAGACAGTGTGGTTGTCTGCCTGTCTGGTTGTCTGTCTGGCACAGTGCTGGTTTGTCTGTCTGTTAGACTACAGTATTTAGTCTGGAGGGCCATAAAGAGGCTTATAAGCAATCATCTGTCTCTTCACTCCTCTCCTCTCCATCTGTAAGTCATAGTATCACATAGAGACACCTGTTCTCTGACAGGAAAAGTTATAGAAAAGGTTCATGTCGATTCTGGCAGGAAATACTGTAAAATGTTGCCATGTGAGACACACTAGCTCCCCCGCCAGCAAGGAACAAGTTTCCAAAACACAATCTGTCTGGCGAAGTGAGGTCGCCCCCGCCCCTCCACTCTATTCTTCTGAACTTCCCCCCCTGTCCTCCATGTCCTCCCCCCCCCCGCCCCCTGCACTCCTCACTCTCTTCAGCCTCTCCCCCCTGTCCCTCATCCCTCACAGCCTCGTCCCGCCCCTCCTCCTGGCCTCCCTGGCCCCTCCCCCCAGCCTGTCTTCCCCCTGACTGGTCAGTGCGTGAGGGGGACAGACGTTCTCGGCCGAGGGGAAAGCATAGCAGCCTGGGTCACGCAGAGATAGGCCAGCGCTTGGCCAGCACTGCAAAGCAACACGGCTAGCTAGCCACCCAGGAACAGCAGGTTCGGTCAGCTGGCCTGACACAGAGACACACACACACACACAGACTGACAGAAACACACAGACACACACAGACTGACAGAAACACACAGACACACACAGACTGACAGAAACACAGACACAGCTGTGCAATGCCGGTGGGTCAGAAGCCATTCGACGCTGAACTCTCAGTGAGGATGGAGGGTAACTGTGGCGACCCCAGAAGGAACAGAGCGGGGAGTTGTGTGGAGTTCTACCAGGTCAAAGTGAGTGCTGCTGCTTGTTTCCTTCCGCTTGGTATAACCCTCGATTGCGCTTCTTCTGTCTCTGTGACTGGAGGATTCCTGGAAATTGAGAATTTAGAAACTAAGAGAAATTGGTGTATATTCAGGAGATAAGAGAGAGATTTACAGTGACAGACACTTGTTGATCCAAAACTGTTCAGTGGGGAGTTTAGTTGTGGATTGTTTATTCTGGAACTTAAAATATGATTGACAATAGTATGACTCGGTGTGTATCGTCTTTGCCAACTTCAAACTGAGGAGATGGGCAGAAAGCAGGAGGTGTGTAGAGGAGAGGAAGAGGGCAAATAGATATGTGGAGAGGAAGAGGAGGTAGATGATGGAATGTAGAGGAGGGATGGAGAAGATGGGGGTGGATGGTGTTGTGTAGAGGAGAGGAGGAGGTAGATGGTGTTGTGTAGAGGAAAGGAGGGAGAGGTAGATGGTGTTGTGTAGAGGAGGAGGGGGAGGTAGATGGTGTTGTGTTGAGGAGAGGAGGAGGTAGATGGTGTTGTGTAGAGGAGGGAAGGAGAAGGAGGATAGGAGGTGGATGGTGATGATGTGTGACAGGTTACTTGCTTCTGGGGTTCCTTCAGGTGGAAGAGAGAACTGTGATGATGGACATGTTGTACCTGTTGAGCAACTGTTGACTTGCTGAACTGTTCTTAATTATTGGTCTTCATTGATTTATTTAGACACAGACATTTTTACTGGTTCGTTATGTAATAGTGGAGTCTGTGAACTCATTGTTCAGTGAATCACGGATAGATAACCTCAAGTGACCTTATAGTGTAGGTGACCATGACTGTGTGTACATGTGTGTGTACATGTGTGTGTGTGTCAGGCACCAGGATCTTGGTGTTCCCAGGGACCCGTTTCTGAGCTTCTCTATAATGAGAACAGGAGGCTGGTCACGAGGGCCTCACCTGCTCGGGGGCTAGGAGGCTGGGAGAGGCTAGGAGAGGCTGGGAGAGGCTAGGAGAGACTGGGAGAAGCTGGGAGAGGCTAGGAGAGGCTAGGAGAGGCTGGAAAAAGACAGAAGAGTGGTCAGCGTAGGCTAGGATAGGCCAGGAGAGGCAAAGAGGCAGAGAGGCCAGGAGAGGCAAAGAGGCAGAGAGGCCAGGAGAGGCAAAGAGGCAGAGGGGCCAGGAGAGGCAAAGAGGCAGAGAGGCTGGGAGAGTACAGGAGTAGCAGGAGCACACAGGAAAGTGTGGCATCGAGGAGGGGGAGGCTGAGTACAGAAGGGGAGGCTGAGCACAGGAGGGGGAGGCTGAGCACAGGAGGAGGAGGCTGAGCACAGGAGGGGAGGCTGAGCACAGGAGGGGGAGGCTGAGCACAGGAGGAGGAGGCTGAGCACAGGAGGGGGAGGCTGAGCACAGGAGGAGGAGGCTGAGCACAGGAGGGGGAGGCTGAGTACAGGAGGGGAGGCTGAGCACAGGAGGAGGAGGCTGAGCACAGGAGGGGGAGGCTGAGTACAGGAGAGGGAGATTTGTGGGCGTGTTACGAACCCCATCATCTGCCGCCTGCATCAGCGGCGTCTCTTCTTCTCAGTCATCATCTGAAATAAGGAGGGGATTTTGTTTAGACGTTCCAGATGAATATGCAGGATTACGCCGTCACACCGCGCTGTGAGACATTGCTGTAGCAGAACGGGAGACGTTCACAACTGGGATTAACAGTGAGTGTTTGTGGAGTAAGACTGCTCAGAGGGCCGTCTGTGTGAATGCTGTGGAATGCCAGCGAGATGAACGAGGTCAGAGGGGGTGTGTGGGGAGGTGGGGGAGTGTTGTGTGTGCGTGTGTGGGGGGGGGTGCCAGGGTTGCGTGTGTTGGGGGGGGGGTTGAAGGAGTGGGGTTGGTCCTGTATCTGCACTCTATGGAAAGACTGATATGATGAGGTTTGTTGCTGAAGAAACACACACACGCACATCCAAAGCAAGCACAAACTCCCGTGTGCACAAAGTCACATGTGAGAGACAGACAGAGAGGTGGGTCAGAGTGCCAGGAGGCCACAGGAACACACAGCAGGCAGTCATTAAAGTCATCATCTCTGCAGGGGCATCATTACAGAATACCTGGCTGACTGACTGAATATATATTTAAACTAGATAACTAGTGTATATATTCCACTTTTAGGCGCTCATACAGAATATGAGCTGCTGGTTTGTGTGTGTGTGTGTGGAGAGAGACGGTTCATGTGCGGAGTATGTCACACCACACCAGCACACATCTCTCCCTGTGTTTATCCCTGACCGGTGGCCATGTTGGATCTGAGAGCTGATCCCTCCACCAGCTGACCAGGTGCATGCTGGGAGCCCCGGGGTGCATGTGGAGGGCCCCGCGGACGCTGGGCCGTCTCGGTGACACGGCAGGCTGTTAGCTCTCAGACGCTGGGGTGGCGGCGGCAGGTATTAGGGCCTGAGCTGGACGGAGGATTATGTCTGGATGACCCCACCATCCTAGACGAGGAAGGAGGGAGGGAGGGAGACGTGGGGAGAAGGGCAGAGTTTATGGAGAGGTGGTGGGCTCCCCTGAACACTTTGAGGAGGACAAGCGAAGGAGCAGACAAGCTCCCTCTGCTGATTCCCCCAGGAACTATGTCCTGTCAAGACTCCCTCCAACCCCTCCTCCCCCTCATCCACCTTCTCCCCCCCTCATCCACCCCACCCCCCCCCCATCCAACCCCAACTCCCCCTCAACCCCAACCCCCCCCCCACCCCCCCCCCTCCAACCCCAACTCCCCCTCATCCACCTCCAACCCCAACTCCCCCTCATCCACCTCCTCCCTTCTTCCTTCTCCACCTCCTCCTCCGCCTCCTCTGCCTCCTCTTTTTCTTCCGCCTCCTCCACCTCCTCCTCCCCCTCTCCCCCTCCTCAAACCTCCTCCCCCTCCTTCACCTCTCCCCCTGCCCTTCATCCTCTCTGACTTTCAGATCTCCCCTAATTAGCTGAAGAAGAACGAGCTGCCCCCCCCCTCCCCACACGGAGGGCAGAGGGGATCAGGGCATGGTGTGTGTGTGTGTGGGCGGGGTGGTTTATAGGAGGGGTTGTCGGGTTTGTTTTGGTCTGAGTAGAGGGATATTCCTGGATAACTGGAGGCTCACTAATCTAAGAGCAACATGACAACAACATGAACCATGAAGCACCCAGCACCATATGACCCCATGGAACCATGGCTCCTGTAGAACATGTCAGGGAAATATGTGGTTTTGAAGCATTGTCATGGTTCACTTCTTGGATGCAGTGTCTCAACTCAAAATGAACCTTGTCAGATTTGTCCATGATTGAAACATGATATTTCTACCTGTTACTGCATCAACATGAATGCTCAAGGATTACAGTAAAACAGTCACCATACACTTTGTGTTCCGTTATTCACCAGTTCAAACACGATTAGCAAGATTTGTTCAACACAAAGCAAACATGAGCTCAGCCATGTTGTTAGCAGGTGGATATGCTGCTGACTGTGTCTGCAGAAGCTCACTGAGACTCGATCAGACAGACAGACCAGGCAGACAGGAAACTTCACTGATGCATGATGTGACAGATGGTCTGAGCTGATTGATAGATAGATAGATGGATATATAGATGAATGGATAGATATATAGATAGATAGATAGATGGATATATAGATAGATAGATGGATATATAGATAGATAGATGGATATATAGATAGATAGATAGATAGATATATAGATAGATGGATATATAGATAGACAGATAGATGGATATATAGATGGATATATAGATAGATAGATGGATATATAGATAGATAGATGGATATATATATATATATAGATAGATAGATGGATGAATGGATAGATATATGACTTCCCCCCAGACAGACAGACAGACAGACAGACAGACAGACAGACAGACAGACAGACAGACAGACAGACAGACGGATAGACAGACAGACAGACGGATAGACAGACAGACAGACAGACAGACAGACAGACAGACAGACAGACAGACAGACAGACAGACAGACAGACAGACAGACAGATAGATAGATAGATAGATAGATAGATAGATAGATAGATAGACGGGCGGATGACAGAAAGACCTACAGACAGACAGACAGACAGACAGACAGACAGACAGACGACACACAGACACACAGACAGACAGACGACAGACAGACAGACAGACAGACAGACAGACAGATAGAGTTTGCAAAGGGACTGAGAGAAAGAGAGAGACAGACAGAGGGAGCAAAATAGAGAGACTGAAAGAGTGTAGCGTCAGATAGTTGGGGGCAAATGTAAAGATAGATTGTGGTTGGGGGAGCCACTCCTCTGTGCCCTTGTTCATCTGTGGTGTGCTCTCTGATGTCGGTCGCACCATCTGAGGTTGCCTCTCATTTCCTTCTATCTGATCAGAGGACGTTGAGGAATGCAAGTACTGCGAAGTTTATCTGCATCAGATAGGGTGTGCACGGGGACAGAGAGGGCTGTCTTCATGCACACTATCTTCAAACATTGCTACAAGTGTGTCTGTGTTGACAGAGAGAGAGAGAGAGAGAGAGAGAGAGAGAGAGAGAGAGAGAGAGAGAGAGAGGGAGAGGGAGGGAGGGAGGGAGATGGGAATGGAGAGTAAGGAAAGAGTTAGAAAAAAAGAGAGCTGAAAGATTAAGAGTGATAGAGGCAAGGTGGAGAGAAAGTGGGAGAGAGAGTTATATATAGCAGCTGAACACTGGTCATGTGACTCCATTATTCCTCCTCACTAACTGTTCCCCTGCTATGGCAACATCGGCTTTAATCACTTAAGTGGTTATTTAAAACATGGCACAGACTGTGTGTGTGCGTGGGTGTGTATGTGTATGTGTGGGTGTGTATGTGTGGGTGTGTATGTGTGGGTGTGTATGTGTATGTGTGGGTGTGTATGTGTGTATGTGTATGTGTGGGTGTGTATGTGTGGGTGTGTATGTGTGGGTGTGTATGTGTGGGTGTGTGTATGTGTGGGTGTGTATGTGTGGGTGTGCATGTGTGGGTGTCCACCCACATGTCTACTGTAAGTCTTTCTTGGCATGAGGGCTTGTAATGAAAATAATTGTCAGTCCCCCCCATCTGACCGTCTTCAAAGCATCCCCCCCCCCACACACACACACCCACTTATACACACACGCACACTCTTACACACGCATGCAACCACACACACAGAATCGGAAGGGTGTAAAGGTGAGATTCCTTCTCACGTAAAGGCTGTGTAGTTAACACTGTCAGACAGCTGGGATTAGAGCTGTCTGATTCAGATCATTATTATGAAGTCAAGAGTCAAACACCTCGCCACGCACACGTCTACACACTCGCCACACACACAATCGCACGCTTTGCACACGCACACATGTACACCTTTCACAATTACTTTGGAAGATATGATTCAGTCTC
>CAEFZP010001500.1:122500-125000 GCA_903064625.1 Mallotus villosus
TTACATGATGTGCAGCAATGTCAGTCATGGGACTTTAGCCAACAATGATTTGTTTCTCTTGTACTCTTTGTAGGTGATTGTTTACTTCAATACCTTCTCAGTTTATGCATTCAGATTGTAGGTGGGACCAGGAATATGGTCTTTCTGACACACTCAGTAAATGTCAAATATCCATGAAGACACATATTGATTCATTTTCTTTCAGGGGAGAATACCTAATGCAATTAAATGTACTTGCACGACTGCATGGGACGGATGAGGACCAAAACAAGTTATTACTACTTATTGGCTCTGGTCGGCTCGAAGATCTCTCCAGGAACAGTCGTTGGTTAGTCAAGCAGGCAGCTCATATTCATTGAAGCGCAGGTTGTTTGCTGCCTGATTTTAACGGACTGTGTGGAAAAGAGGAAAAGGCATTCCATAGCTCAACATGGTCAGCCACCGGCGACTCCAACCGCATTTCAGTCACACCCGGCCCGTGTTGTTTTGGTTGAGCCAACCAGACGGGCTATTTGGGGAAGTTTGGAAAAAAACACATACTTTTTTTCGGGAAATGTCATTTTTATCTATAATTTCCGACACAAGACATGCTGTAATTTCGCTGTGGTAACAAACACGAATTGTTTATACTTGATCAGTGAGTGTCATATTTGTCCAGTTTAAAGTTATCTTCAAGCATAGGCCCTATGCGCCGCCAAGACTCGTGACGTGATCAAAGTAAAAAACTGAACTCGCGCTATCAGGCCTTATCACCCTGTCGCGTGCCTTGTTGTGAGGGGAGACAGCGAGGTAGATGCTCTGCAATCCTCACATACCTGACTGACTGGTAGCACCTAAAGTATCTCTTAAATACAACATCATAATGTTTTTCCACAGGTAGGCCTACTTGAAATGGTCATAAACAACACCATTTCTGTTTACAAATAGGCAAGATTGTTATTGTTTTTCTTAAGGTAGATGGATTTAATTTGTAAACGTCGCCGAATTAAGTCCAAATAAAGTATGGGAATCTGAGAAGTGTTTATTTCAAGGTTCTTCAAACTCAGATGTAGAACATTTAAAAAATAAATCAAAACACATTTGGAAATAATATGTCATGTAGGCCTAATAGCTTACAGGTGACTTGGCTGGAGAATAAAACTTCAAGAAAAAAACGAAAGAAATGTATTTCTGCAAAGTCTTGTTATTGCAGGCATGCAACACACATTCCTCAACCTGGTCTGCTAAATGTTTTCTATGTCGGTCTAAGAACAGTTGTTAGTGATAATTTAACGTTTTCTCAAAAACGGCGGCGCTAGGACCTCGTCCATACAGCGAAACACACACATGGTCGAAGCAGTCGAAACAGTGACAAGTCCTCAGACCGAGTGTAGGGAGAAGCGAGAGAGGATGCCCCGCAACCAGTGTTCAAAGTGTTGACTTCAATGACTTCAGCTCGTTCCACGTATAGTCCAGTGAACACGTCTCGTTTAGTTGTCAACCTGTCTCCTGACTTTATTTTTCTAATCATGGATTTCAAAATGTTTGTTTCGACTCATTCATTTGGCCCAGTCGCAGGATAACATAGGATACGATGGGAATACGTGCGCTCTGAGCGATCTATGCGCGGATATACAAGCCTTCATGGAAAACATGTCCCCACAACTGGCAACTTTGGGACTGAACCGGTCCGGGTCTTTGACAGGGGAAAGCAAGGTGTGCGCAGTCCCTGAAAGCAAAAAGGTACCTATAGTTTATATGACGTCTGTCTAGACAGTTGGTGATGGGTTGCGTTCAGGCGCGTGTGCCATCCCGGCTCGTGCGCAGCGCGTTACTCCTTTGTCTGTCTCTGTGGACCTTGATGTATTTCTGTTAGCTATAAAGTTCCCCTACTGCTCTGCACTGACAGGGTGTGGGCCCATATAAACTATGTTAGGTCATGCTTGATGACCATGCTTCAAAGAAATTGTGCTCGAAAAAGCTCAGCTCTGGAGCTGCCAGGAGCGGCCAGTCTGTGCCCCTGTGCCCGGGTTAAGGCTCCTCTCCTGGGGTAGTCTGAGTCTATGGAAGACCTTCACCACCTAGAATACTATGTTTCAAGCGGAGAAATAACCTCATAATCACCATGACTATAGCCTGTTTAGAACAATTTATGACTATGTCTAAGTTTAACGAATGTGGACACCACTAAACATTGATATCAAATCAATAGTTTTGTTTACACGTTAAAGCAATAATTCTACACGTTTAGAATTAATTCACCTATCATGAAGAAGAAATGTTTGCGTGTGCGTAATTTGATCAAAATGACAGTTGTGATGTGGAACGCCCAAGTTATCTTAACTCTGATTCCTGTTAATATAAAATATAACACAGTTTATTTGAACAATGTCATGCAAAATATCCTCTTTAAAATGTGACATTGCAGTCGCCGCTTGTTCCACAAGTCAACCTGGAAACAGACGGCACTTGAAATAGCCAGACGCGTCATGTTGTGCCCGAAGTGGCCCAATGAGTTGTC
>CAEFZP010001500.1:130000-172500 GCA_903064625.1 Mallotus villosus
CTGTCACACACACACCTCACCCTGTCACACATCACCCTCACACCCTCACCCTGTCACACATCACACACCTCACCCTGTCACACACCTCACCCTGTCACACCCCTCACCCTGTCACACATCACACACCTCACCCTGTCACACACCTCACCCTGTCACACACCTCACCCTGACACACCTCACCCTGTCACACATCACACACCTCACCCTGTCACACACCTCACCCTGTCACACACACACCTCACCCTGTCACACACCTCACCCTGTCACACATCACACACCTCATCCTGTCACACATCACACACCTCACCCTGCCACACACACACCTCACCCTGTCACACACCTCACCCTGTCACACACCTCACCCTGTCACACACCTCACCCTGTCACACACACACACCTCACCCTGTCACAGACACCGCACCGTGTCACACATACACACACCTCACCCTGTCACACACCTAACACTGTCACACGCACACACCTCACCCTGCCTTAGACACACAAATCCCCCTGTGGTGCCTGTTTAGAAAGGTGGCAACACCAGCTGAACGATCCTATTGGCCGACCAGACAGATATGGTGTCCGCTGCCTCATCAATATTCCCCGCTCGGAACATTAGCATGCGTTATGGAGCTGGCTGGCTCAGGATATCAACAGACCTCTTTGTGCTCCTAAAGTCAACATCTCCCATCACACAACGACCCCGCAACAAAGATGGCCGTGTATACGCAGGTCCGGCCTCCACACTCCATTTATCAACATCACATGACACACAATGGACTAGCCGGCTGGCCATCCATCAGCCTCTGGGATGGATGGTTCAGCTGTCAATCAAGCATTCAGAGGGCGGGATGGGAGTTGAATAGGGAGGAGGTTGTGTGCAGGAAGACAGGGATACGTCGGTGAGCGTTTGGCTGTGTGTGGGGTCCTCTCTCCCTGGACGTGTGTATGAGCCAGCCGAGGTGATCAGCATGGGGAGATCCACGACACACGAGGGACCTGAGGTTGTCCCTCGGGTGAGGCTGAAGGGGCTCTCTTTGCCCCTCTTGTCTCTCTCTCTCTGTCTCTCTGTGTCTCTCTCTGTGTCTCTCTGCCTCTCTTTGTCTGTCTGTCTGTCTTTTTCTGTATCTCACTGTCTCTCTCACTGTGTCTCTTTCTATGCCTCTCTCTCTCTTTCTGTCTCTCTGTCTCTCTCTCTTCACACTCTTTCTCTGTGTCTCTCTCTCCCCTTCTGTCTCTCTGTGTCTCTCTGTGTCTCTCTACCTCTCTGTGTCTCTGTGTCTCTCTCCCTGTCTTGACTACGCCCACCCCGCCTCCTCTGGCTGTCCACCAGGACTCAGACGGACTCACATTAATCTTGGGTAAATAGATGTCCCCGGCTCCCCTCGGTTCTTTGAGTGGATGCGGCGAGCTGAGAAGGCCATTAGACCAACCTCTGATCTCTGAATGATCAGTATTACATAACTCATTAATTACACAAGCACATGGGCTGTTCTTCACAGGGGACATCTCAGAGCGGGTGTATTGGGCTTGTGTGTGTGTGTGTGTGATGGGATAGGGGCAATGATTTTATCTGCATCGTGATCTGAGCATGGTTCTCACAGCGGTCTGTAAACAGGACGGAACAACTGAAACTACTTCCTCTGGCTCATGAGAAACATGCACACACACAGACACACACACACACACAGACACACACACACACAGACACACACACACACACACACACACACAGACACACACACACACACACACACACACAGACACACACACACACACACACAGACACACACACACACACACACACACACACACACACAGACACACACACACACACACACACACACACACACACACACACACACACACACACCACACACACACACACACACACACCACACACACACACACACACACACACACCACACACACACACACACACACACACACACAGACAGACACACCACACTGTGTAGCTCAGGTTCAGTTTGCCCACAGCTTGCTGATACAGGAACATGCAGGATTACACCAGAACTTGGTGTGTTTGTGTGTGTGTTCTACTTTGCGGAAGTTTAATCCATTGTACTGTATACCCTTACCCCTAACAACTTATTCAGTTCACACACACACACACACACACGCACATACACACACGCATACACACACACAATGCAGTTATTCTAAGGGTACATTTATGACTCTGAACAATGCATATTTCTTTCTTGTATGTTTGAAGAAATGTCAATACGTCCCTAATGTGTGTCTGTATCTGTGTGTGTGTGTGTATCTGCATGTGTGTGTGTATCTGAATGTGTGTGTGTTTATGCAGGGAGAACTTCGTGCCCCTGGTCAGCCCGGAGGCGTGTCCTCTGGTGCAGTCCTTCCTGGTTCCGTCCAGGGCCTTCCTAGGCCACGCCCACGTGCAGCTGAAGACAGGCCTGCAGACCCAGGAGAGAGATCTGCTCCTCTTCACCGACACACTGCTCATCGCCAAGGCCAAGTGAGTGTGTGTGTGAGAGATTGTGGAGTTGCATAGAATGGAGTTTGTATATCTGTGTATTCGTGTGTTTTAGTGTGTGTCAGTTTGTATGAGAGGGAGAGTGTGGAGAGATATCTCTCTTTGCAGAGTGTGGCAAGAGAGAGAGAGAGAGAGAGAGAGAGAGAGAGAGATTGATTGATGAGAACCTGGAGACTGACGTGACATTGATAGCACAGGGGCAGAACTCAGCGCTGAGGCAGAAAAGAGAAGGGAAAGAAGTGAGACCAGCTGAAAGAGAAAGAGATGAGTTGAAGTGTGAGTTGGAAAGGCTACATTCCATCTCTTCCTCCGCCAGTCTCCAGGGGACTTATTACAGCTCCACCCCTCTCCCCTCTCCCCCTCTCCCCTCTCCCCTCTCCCCTCTCCCCTCTCCCCCTCTCCCCTCTCCCCTCTCCCCTCTCCCCTCTCCCCCTCTCCCCTCTCCCCTCTCCCCTCTCCCCTCTCCCCTCTCCCCTCTCCCCCTCTCCCCTCTCCCCTCTCCCTTCTGTCGTCACTCCTCCCCCCTTTCTCCTTCCCTTCTTCTCTCCCCCCCCTCTCTCCCCTCCAGCGTGTGTTTCTATGTATGTGTGTGTGCGTGTGTTTGTACTTGTGTGTGTGCACGCGTGTACGTGATTGTGTTTGTGTAGGTGGGTGACCTGCGTGTGTGTGTGTGTGTGTGTTTGCGTGCGTGTTTGTCTGTATGTATGTGTGTGAATACCGTCACGTTTCCACAGTCTAACAACACACTCCTCCCACCATTGTGTCTGTGCAGGTCATCCACACACTTCAAGCTGAAGGTGCAGGTGCGTGTGTGTGAGATGTGGACAGCGGGCTGTTTGGACGAGGTGTGTGAGGGCAGGACCAGCCCAGAGAGGAGCTTTGTCATGGGGTGGCCCACCTTCAACTGTGTGGCTACATTCAGGTATGCCAACACACACACACACACACGCTCACACATATAGACACACACACATATACAGTATATTATATATTTGCACACACACACACACATACAGTATATTATATATTTGCAAACACACACACACACACACACACACACACAGTGAGTTTAGCTTGGAAGGCATTGTTACTCTCCTGCTGGTCTCTCTTCAACCCACCCACCTCTCCCAGCTCTGTTTGCCAGAGCCCTGAGTACAGAGTGTTCAGAGCAGCTGCTACTGTACTCTGGAACTCGATGCACCCCGCATGGCCTTCAGTCCAGCAGCTTCCACACCGCAGAGAGAGACATATTCCTGCCTAAAACCCCTGAGCTCAACCACAGCTCGCTGTGGCCAGTTAAAACTCTCACGCCCAGTATTAGTCCTGAAACACACACAGTTTATGCCTGACGCAAACCCACACACAGTGTAGGTCTAACACACATACACACATACGGTATAGGCTTGACACACACACACACACACACACACACACAGTATTCAGTACACACACACCCAGTGTGTGTACTCCAGGAATGTAGCAGTCCACCAGTGGAGCCTGCTGGACTCTTATGTAAGACAAGATGAGAAGAGAGATGGTTATCACCGCTGAGTTCCTCTGATTATGCTCTGTCTCCGCAGCTCTGTGGAACACAAGGACAACTGGCTGTCTCTCATTAGCAGGTAGGAAACCACACCTGGCGGCCATGTTATCCCAGCTCCCTCTACCAGTGTGTGTGTTACCCAGCTCCCTCTACCAGTGTGTGTGTTACCCAGCTCTCTCTACCAGTGTGTGTGTTACCCAGCTCTCTCTACCAGTGTGTGTGTCACCCAGCTCCCTCTACCAGTGTGTGTGTTACCCAGCTCCCTCTACCAGTGTGTGTGTTACCCAGCTCTCTCTACCAGTGTGTGTGTCACCCAGCTCCCTCTACCAGTGTGTGTGTTACCCAGCTCCCTCTACCAGTGTGTGTGTTACCCAGCTCTCTCTACCAGTGTGTGTGTCACCCAGCTCCCTCTACCAGTGTGTGTGTTAGCCAGCTCTCTCTACCAGTGTGTGTGTTACCCAGCTCCCTCTACCAGTGTGTGTGTTAGCCAGCTCTCTCTACCAGTGTGTGTTACCCAGCTCCCTCTACCAGTGTGTGTGTCACCCAGCTTCCTCTACCAGTGTGTGTGTTAGCCATCTCTCTCTACCAGTGTGTGTGTTACCCAGCTCCCTCTACCAGTGTGTGTGTTAGCCAGCTCTCTCTACCAGTGTGTGTTACCCAGCTCCCTCTACCAGTGTGTGTGTCACCCAGCTTCCTCTACCAGTGTGTGTGTTGTCCCAGCTCCCCCTACCAGTGTGTGTGTTGTCCCTGGCTCTGCTCCACTCATCTCCAGGACACATCTGAGGGATGTGTTTAGGCTTGAGTGTGTGAAAGAAAGAGTTTCCACCTATTTGATGTGAACCGACTTCCTTCCTCCCCCTTTCATTCAGCCGCATAAACGAGGAGAAAGAAAGGGATGACCCCAAGACCATCCCCATCAAGATATTTGCAAAGGACGTTGGGAACTGTGCTTATGTAAGTGTGTGTGTGTCTGTGTGTGTCTCATGCTGTCAGTGTCTAATGCTGTGTGTGTTAGTGTGTGTGTGTTTCTTTATTGTAATGCTCCTCATTGTTTTGTTCCAGGCCAAAACTTTAGCAGTGAGTAATTCAGACACCACAGCTGGGGTGATCAGTATGGCCTTGCAACTCTTTGGTATTTCGGTGAGTGTTTATATTGTATGCGTGTGTGTTGTGGTGGAAAGGGAATTTGAACCGTGTAAGAAATAAATGGTGTGTGTGCTTACAGGTATTTGTGTGATTACTTGGTGCAATTGTTTTATTAACACTGTCTCTCTCTCCTCCGCCCTCCCTCCGTCTTTCCTCCCCTAATCCCTCCCCCCCTCTCCCTCTCTCCAGGGCTGTGTGAGAGACCACCAGCTATGGGTGAGCTCCAGTAAGGAGGACCCCCCCCTACCCTCTTATTGGTGAGCCTAACGCGTAGATACACAGTATACTTCCTGTTCCTGTCAGCTGACCTTTCCTGACACCTCAGGCACACCTTTAACCTGCTCCCCGTTCAGGCCACGAGTTCCCTTTTAGCATCAAGATGAGTCACATCAGGGACGGCGGTAGGAAGGACGCAGGGACTCCTCCAGAGATCCAGGGGGCGCTGCTGCTGGACCAGTGCCTCCCTCCAGACACCCAGTGCCAGTTCATCTTGAGGCCAAGCGGAGTGGCTCACGGCCAGGCTGCTTTTACAGGTAACCCTCCCCCTCTAACCCCCCCATCCCCTGCCTCTCTACCAACACCATCCAACAGACATCCCCATTGCCATCGAAGCAGAAAGGAGGGATCGATATACAGGGGGAAGAGAGGTTGAGGGAGGGAGTGGAATGAGAGAGGACAGAAGATACTGTTGACAGGAAACGTGTTGCTGAGACAGATGGAGCGAAGGGAGAGAGAGTCTGTGGAAAGGAAAGTGGAACCGAGAGAAGACAAACAGGGGAAAGAAAGAAGAGGGTAGGAAAGGGCAAATGGAGGAGAGGGAAAAAGAAGGAACCGATTTGTGGGAGAGGGCTGGCGAGTGGAGGAGGTTTCCAGGGTCAGTCCCCCATTCTCCCCCTGGCCTCTCCCATCCTCC
The DNA here is from genome assembly GCA_903064625.1 of Mallotus villosus. NCBI lineage: Eukaryota > Metazoa > Chordata > Actinopteri > Osmeriformes > Salangidae > Mallotus > Mallotus villosus. The sequence goes on from CAEFZP010001500.1 coordinate 136,121, forward strand.
CTCGGCCTCTCCCATCCGCCCCCTGCCCCCCCCCCGGCCTCCTCCGGCCTCCCCTGACCACTCAGTTTCCATATGAACATCTTACCTAACCCTCGATGTTTACATCAATGCCAAGCTCCTCCACCCTGCTTCACCAGCGTGTGTATGATAATGAAGCTTCACTAGTGTGTGTATGATAATGAAGCTTCACCAGTGTGTGTGTATGATAATGAAGCTTCACCAGTGTGGATATGCTAATAAAGCTTCACTAATGTGTATATGCTAATGAAGCTTCACTAATGTGTATATGCTAATAAAGCTTCACTAATGTGTATATGCTAATGAAGCTTCACTAATGTGTATATGCTAATGAAGCTTCACTAGTGTGTATATGCTAATGAAGCTTCACTACTGTGAATATGCGAACATGCTTCATGTGTGTACATTGATGAAGCTTCACTTGTGTGTGTGTATGCTAAAAAACTTCACTAGGGTGTGTGTGCGTGTGTGTATGGTGGCCCGATCCCTTCAAGGCCTGAGGCTCCTCCTCTTTCCCTCCCTCTCTCCCTCCCTCTCTCCCTCCCTCTTCAGAACATTCCCCTGCCCAAACTGTGTGGTGATGTAATGTCAGCGTGGCCCCACATGTGTTCCTCTCGGTGTGGGCTGGTTATAGACCCAGGTGGCTCCGTAGCTCTGCTGGTATTCAGCGCTACCCCCCAGGCTCTTACAGAGTGGAAAGCTATGCTACCCCAAGGCTCTTACAGAGTGGACAGCTATGCTAGCCCCAGGCTCTTACAGAGTGGAAAGCTATGCTACCCCAAGGCTCTTACAGAGTGGACAGCTATGCTAGCCCCAGGCTCTTACAGAGTGGAAAGCTATGCTAGCCCCAGGCTCTTACAGAGTGGACAGCTATGCTAGCCCCAGGCTCTTACAGAGTGGAAAGCTATGCTAGCCCCAGGCTCTTACAGAGTGGAAAGCTATGCTACCCCCAGGCTCTTACAGAGTGGACAGCTATGCTAGCCCCAGGCTCTTACAGAGTGGAAAGCTATGCTAGCCCCAGGCTCTTACAGAGTGGAAAGCTATGCTAGCCCCAGGCTCTTACAGAGTGGACAGCTATGCTAGCCCCAGGCAGCTATGGAGGCTACACCCCAGATGTTTAGGACTTCTGTTACATTCCTCCACGTTCTTAAAGACTGCATCACTGTGTCCAGCGGACGCATGTAGACATAGGCTACACAGGGTTATCAATCAGAAAACACATACACATACACACACAACACGTACTGAACAAACACTCGGAAACCGCTCAACACACACAGCACACACTGTGACATGGTACTTATGGCAAATTACACTGCACAAGAGCCACCCAGTCACACGCGAACGCCGTGTTTTTCGAGAGGAGTACTCCCACACACCCCAGACAGCCCCCCCCCCAATCCCTCCTGCTCCAGACCCATCGCCCCCCCCCAACTCCTCCTGCTCCAGACCCATCGCCCCCCCCCCAACCCCTCCTGCTCCAGACCCATCACCCCCCCCCCAACCCCTCCTGCTCCAGACCCATCACCCCCCCCCAACCCCTCCTGCTCCAGACCCATCGCTTTCCTAACACACACTGAATCAATTCTGCTCCCTGCAGATGGCCAGAAGACCTTCAAGAGGAAGAGGTCCATTATCAACTGGGCCTTCTGGAGGGGGTCCAGTCCCCAGCTGGCCGGACCGCCTCTCTCCCCCACCCTCCCCCTCGCCCCGGGACGTCTGTTCGGACGGAGCCTCTCCTCCGTCTGCACCCCGGAACTCACCCTGCCCAAGCCCGTCATGGTGAGTGTGTGTGTGTTTGACTCTGAGGTAAAGTAACCCTGCCTGACAATGTTTTGAATGATGGTTCAACTGTTTGTTTGTGTGCCTGTGTATGTGTGTGTGTGTCTCCAGGCCATGCTAGTGGTCCTGTACCAGGAGGGGCCCTACACCAGGGGCATCTTCCGCCGCTCAGCCGGGGTCAAGGCGTGCAGGGAGCTCCGTGATAGGCTGGACTCTGGGGACGAGGACACGCCCCTCACCCACCAGTCTGTGTTTGTCACCGCTGCCGTCTTCAAGGTAGGACCTGGAACCTTCCGCCCCTCCCCTCTGCTTAAGAACAGTCTGCTCTTGTGCTAAGCCCGTCCTGTGTGTGCGTGTTCTACTAGGACTACCTGAGGAACATTCCCGGCAGCTTGCTGTGTGTGGAGCTGTATGAGGAGTGGGTCCGAGCCATGGAGAGGGAGGAGGACGAGGAGAGGACAGAGGACATCGACAGGTACGCACATACACACACACACACACACACACACACACACACACACACACAGGAAAACACTCACACACATACACACACACACATACAGGTACAGACACATGCACGCACACACAGGCAAATTCTCACACACAGACATACACAGGCACACACACACACACACCCACTGCCACTCACACACGCAAACACACACACACACACAGATATGCACAGAAACACATACATACACACACAGTTGTACAGTTGCCAATTCCCACTATGTAGGAGGTAAGGGGCAGAGAGAGATAGACAGAAGAGACAGAGGGATGGAGGATCTGATGACAGGAACATCCATTCCCTGTTCTCTGGCCAGGAAGGAACAAGATAGAACAAGAGAAACACAGACACTGAAACTTCCCTCAGAAAGATGTGTAAACACACCACCCTGCTGTGACATGGTTCACTTTACCTTTCTCTCCTCCCCCCCATCCTCTCTATCTCTCGTCCCCCATCCTCTCTCTCTGTCCTCCCCCCCATCCTTTCTCCCTCCTCCCCCCATCCTCTCTCTCCTCCCCATCCTCTCTATCTCTTGTCCCCCATCCCCTCTCGCTGTCCTCCCCATCTTCTCTATCTCCCCCCATCCTTTTTCCCTCCTCCCCCATCCTCCCTCTCCCTCCTCCCCTATCCTCCCTCTCCCTCCTCCCCTCATCTTCTCTACCTCCTCCCCCCATCAATCGTCTCCTCTCCCCCCATCCTCCCAGGTTGGTCCAGCTCCTCCCCAGTCAGAACCTGCTGCTCCTCCGTCACCTGGTGGCTGTGCTCCACTGCATCCAGGACAACGCAGACGAAAACCAGATGAACGCCTTCAACCTGTCTGTGTGCATCGCTCCCAGCATGCTCTGGGCCCCGGCCCCCACCAGCCCCCAGGTGGAGGGGGAGGGCACCAAGAAGGTGAGACACAAACACACGCGCACACACACACACGCACACACACACACACACACACACACGCACACACACACACACACACACACTCATACACACTTGGCCACGTAGCGTGCTAACTCCTGCGCGGCACGTGACCATGTGGCCAAACACTCTGTTCTCCCCCCCCATTGGCCGCAAATGGACAGCCATTCAAGACCAAGCATGAATCAAGAAGTCTACAGTGTTCTGTTTTGGACGCGTTGTTAAAACGCACACATTCTGTGTGTGGGTGTGTCCACTTCTGTCTGTCCTATAATCTATTTCACATGTATGTATTTGGTGTGTGTTAGTGTGTGCGTGTGTTAGTGTGTGTGTGTGTGTGTGCTTCTGGTCTGGCCTGGTGCTGTTGAGCTTCACTGGGAAAAAATCCAAAGCATTTCCTTTGAATTCCTGTGTGCAAAAACCAGGCCTTAGTCCTCCTCTCTCGCCTACACACGTGCACACACATATTTACAAGCCTAAAAGATACACATGCTCACATGCAAACGGGCACACCACCATTTAGAAGCCTCTAAACCCTACACAGTGGACACGTTCTTTAGAAGCCTCTAAACCCTACACAGTGGACACGTCCTTTAGAAGCCTCTAAACCCTACACAGTGGACACGTCCTTTAGAAGCCTCTAAACCCTACACAGTGGACACAGTGGACACGTCCTTTAGGTCAGGTTGGAGTGACACCCAGCCAGACCATCGCTGGCTCTCCAAGATGGAACCTTCGTTTTGACACAGGAAGCAGCACTCTCAGACACTCCCTGTCGTCGCCGCGGCGCCAACAACTGGCTCATTCAGGCGCTTGTGGCCGGACAGAGCCTCAGTGTGTTGGGAGTAAATATGGAGATTTGTGTTGGAAACAACACGGTGGGGACTGGGTTGGGTTGGCAGAGAAAGCAGTGGACCTCTCTCTCTTTCTCACTCTCATGCACACACACACACACACACACGCACACACACACACACACACTGCTACTACGGGTGCCTATCTATGAACCAAAAGGGCTCCTCTCCAAAAACCCATGGGTGTTTCACCTCAGAGTGTGTGGTTGAACATTCAAAGACCACTGGTCCATATTCACCAACACTCTAGACACCTGAACACTCCAGTCACCTGAACACTCCAGTCACCTGAACACTCCAGACAGCTGAACACTCCAGTCACCTGAACACTCCAGTCAGCTGAACACTCCAGACACCTGAACATTCCAGTCAGCTGATCACTCCAGTCAGCTGAACACTCCAGACACCTGAACACTCCAGTCAGCTGAACACTCCAGACACTCCAGACACCTGAACACTCCAGTCAGCTGAACACTCCAGACACTCCAGACACCTGAACACTCCAGTCAGCTGATCACTCCAGACAGCTGAACACTCCAGACACCTGAACACTCCAGACAGCTGAACACTCCAGTCAGCTGAACACTCGAGTCAGCTGAGCACTCCAGTCACCTGAACACTCCAGACACCTGAACACTCCAGACACCTGAACACTCCAGTCAGCTGATCACTCCAGACAGCTGAACACTCCAGTCAGCTGAACACTCCAGACACCTGAACACTCCAGACACCTGAACACTCCAGTCAGCTGATCACTCCAGACAGCTGAACACTCCAGTCAGATGAACACTTCAGTCACCTGAACACTCCAGACACCTGAACACTCCAGACAGCTGAACACTCCAGACAGCTGAACACTCCAGTCATCTGAACACTCCAGACAGCTGAACACTCCAGACACCTGAACACTCCAGTCAGCTGAACACTCCAGACACCTGAACACTCCAGACAGCTGAACACTCCAGACAGCTGAACACTCCAGTCAGCTGAACACTCCAGACACCTGAACACTCCAGACAGCTGAACACTCCGGACAGCTGAACACTCCAGTCATCTGAACACTTCAGTCAGCTGATCACTCCAGACAGCTGAACACTCCAGACAGCTGAACACTCCAGACACCTGAACACTCCAGTTAGCTGAACACTCCAGACAGCTGAACACTCCAGACAGACACCAGACCAGCCAGGCCTGGTAGAGGCCCCAGACCAGACAGAGTCAGAGGGCGAGGCAGGCGCTGCCTCCAGGAGGTCAACAAACAGAGAGGCCCACTGTTTGTTTCTCGCCTGTTTCCATGGCGTCATGGAAGCCCACAGGAGGCAGCAGATTCATCACGCTCCCAAACACGGCTCACGTCTAAGGGCTTAGGAACAACTTACCACAGGTTACACTTCTGAGACGACGACTCCAACTTTGTTTAGCTGGCCTTGAAGTCAGCTGAACTGACTGTTTCTGCCTTGAAGTCAGCTGAACTGACTGTTTCTGCCTTGAATTCAGCTGAACTGACTGTTTCTGTTTTGTGGATGATTCATCTCTCTTCAACCTTTGTGAACACACCACTTTGCTTTCTGAGTGGTTGTTTAGTTCCTCATCAAATGTTTAGCACTTTTGCACATGACGCATCTCTAAAACCTTGCAGACTGCTGTCAACAGCTCACTGAAATGTTCTGACCTAATAATCATATGTTACATTATGTGCACATATCTAATGCTACAAATATATAAAAAGCAACCTAATATAAATGTCCTGGGCCATACACTAACCCAGTACAGGTTGTTGTCTTTGTGACTGAGCGTTAACCAGGTTGTATCGTCTGATCCCAGGTCTGTGAGCTGGTCCGCTTCCTCATCCAAAACTGCAGGCAGGTGCTGGGCGATGATGTCACTTCCTTGTTTGGGAGCTTCCCCCAGAAGAGCAGCAGCAGTGACCAGGGTTCAGGTGAGTTCTGCACGCAACTCGCCCACGCCTGGATTGAGACAATCAAACCAATGCCGTTTTTAAAACAGTCTGTACCAAACGAAACGTTCCTTTGAATAATACAGCTCTCGTAAGTGGGATTTGTATGGTAAAGTGGCATGGGGGTGGGGAGAGAGAATACATAGGAAAATCAATAGTAACAGAGCATCTTGAGGAGGGAGAGAAAGAAAGAAAGAAAAGACAGATAAGATGTCTCAGCTTCGAGGCCAAACCGTGTAGAACGACATAACGGTGTGTTCATTCTTCACAAGGGTTACAAAGGTCCTGTGTGTGTGTGTGTGTGGTCTGTGCGTTAAGTATTCTCAGTCTGTACATGGCACGTCTCCGTATAAGCTGGGTGATTGTGTGTGTGCGTGGGTGCGAGAGGGGGTCTGATTGGCCGGGGTCACCATGGTGACCTGGTGTGACAGCAGTGATTAGGAAGGTCTCCAGGTACACAGAGGCTCTTCAGACTGTGTGAAAGGCTGCATGCAGCACAGCCAGACAGGACACGGGCTTCAGTCTCACTCAAGGTTCTTGTTCAAGGTTTCACTCTCGACAAAGCAGGAGTGTCTGAAGAAATTGAACGGCAAATGTGAAACATTACATTTGGAATATTCTCACTATATAATGAAGAAGTCAGTAATATCTTTAAACTCAAAAGAGTAATTTATAAGGTGATAGGACACTGTGATGTTGACTGTACTCTTCCCTCCTCCCCCCACCACAGATGCCTCCTCGTTCCAGATGAACGACTCGTCCTACGACAGTCTGGAGAACGAGCTCAACGAGGACCCCGAGTCGCCCTACCAGGCCACGCCCCTCCGGGACAAGACCACGTCCGGCCGCCGCAGCCGAGACTCCGTCATCACCCTGAGCGACTGTGACCCCGACCCCGACCCTGACCCTGACCCTGACCCTGACCCTGACCTGCTACAGCTCCCCCCGCTGGCCAGACCCAGGAAGTTCACCCCGGCTGTCCGCCAGCCCCGCCCCCGCCAGGCCAGCAGCCAATCACAAGGCCCGCGGCGTCTGAGACGGAGCTCAGAGCCTGCCCTAAGCCACGCCCCCTGTGGGCTGTCTGTCCACGTAGAGAAGCATGGACTAGTGTCTCGTAAAGCCAGCTACGATGGGGCCATGGAAGGGGAGGAGGAGGAGGAGGTGTTCCTGGAGCAGGGCCTGAGAGGGCTACAGTTGAAGGAAGGAGGAGGTGGAGGAGAAGAAGGAGTAAAAGGAGGAGTTACAGGACTCAATGGGCGGAGGAAGCAGAAGCATGCCCCGCCCCCCCCTCTGAGATTGGACGCCAGCTGTTCCAGCCTGTCGTCCCCGGCAACCTCCCCCACAGGCTCCTCCCTCAGCTCTTTAGACTCCGCCTTCTCACAGTATTCCACTGACAACATGGCTAATGGTGTTTTACCAGTTTTCGAGCCCCCCACACTCCCCCGCGGCCCCCCCCCTGTCCCCCAAGGGATCCTCCCCCCAGAGGGAAGCCCCCCCAGACTGGCCTGTGCCCAGCCAGCCCCCCCGGTCCTCCCACACTCACGGACTACACCCCAACACCCTGCTCAAGGGAGACCGTCGCCTGTCTCTACGGCAACCTGGCAACGGGCAGCTGGAGGAGGTGGAGGAGGGGCATGGCGGCGGGGGGAGGGGGAAGCCCCCCTGCAGCCCCCCCTCCTACCAGCAGGCGGTGCTGCAGCTGCAACACAATCGCTCGCCCTTCTACCGGGGCGCTGAGAAGCCGCTGACCGTGCGAGACCTGCGGAGGCTCCACGGCCAGTTCTGTGCTCACAGGCCCCCCGCAGGAAGTGACACGTCCCAGGGGCCCTCTCCGACAGGAAGTGACCTCATTCAGCCCCCGCTGGGCATGTTCTACGGCCAGAGCAGCTCCAACTTGGTCCTCCAGAGGAACAAGTCCCACTCCCTCACGCCCGTCCAGGAGGGCGGAGCACGCAAGACGCTCACGCTGCCTCGCCGGGCCTCTGAGCCCACGTGCACCACCTCTGACCTGCCCCCCCCGCTCCAGCCACACCCTGGACAGGCCCCGGGGCACCCGGAGGGTCAAAGGTCAGCTCCAGGAGAGCGGACTCAGAGTGTCCGACGTGGAGCCGCAGCACGTTGCCGCCACGCCGCGTTTTTGCCTGTCTCCCTCCGCCACGCGGGCTGTTAGGGACTACTTTTCCTCCCAGGCGGAGGAAGACGGGTGCAATCGTCAGAGTCAAGAGGTGGCGCTGGCCATCGTCCAGGGGAAGAGGGAGTGGCAGAGCAGGAGGTGCAGCGACCCTCGCGTCGACGACTTTGACCAAATATTCTTCGCCGAAGAGTCGTATGTGTAACCGGACTTTGTATGAGAGTAATTTTGGTTTTGGAGCAGTGAATATAGTCCTTTTGAATCCTGGTGTTGTATGTTTTCATGTGCGTGCAAATTTGTGTGTGTGTGAGAAAGAGAGAGAGAGAGAGAGAGAGAGAGAGAGAGAGAGAGAAAGAGAGAGAGAGAAAGAGAGAAATAGAGAAAGAGAAAGAGAGAGAGTTGGCGTGTGTGTACATACATGTATGTTTGAGGGTGAAAGCACCTAAATATGTTATAGAATATATCTGTTGTCTCTTATTTACATTGCCTAATTATATTATGATGTGTTTTATTATTATTGCTGCCAACATTTCATTAAATATATGATTTTTATATATTCTTAAGACTTTATATATGTATCAACTTTCTCCAATGATTTGTATTCCTTGTGTATAGTTGTATGTATTTATGAATCTGCTTGGTTATAGTATTGTATGAGTTCTAAGAAATCTAAGGTGTATTTTTGTACATGCCTGCTGCTGTTGTCTAAGAAAAGTATATTTGCTACCAAACGCACCATGTGAATATTGTGTATATCGGATGTCCATTGCTTCAGAAAACAAATTATCATGACTATAATAAATGTTGCTTTTGTGAAAGTGTCTTGGTATGAACAAGAGTTGCTTTTTATCTTGATCTTGTTTGAAGCCAGAACTTACAACAACCCTAACCCAGTGCAACATTACCCAACAGAGTCCAACATGGTCCAACATAACCCAACGTAGTTCAACATAACATATATCAACATAGCTCAACGTAACCCAACACAGCCCAGCTTAACCAAACTTGACCTACGATTGTCCAATGCAACCCATCATAAGCAACTAGACCGAGGATAGCCGAACATCACCCAACATCCCCCAACATCACCCAACATAGCCCAATGTAGCCCAACATAGCCCAATGTAGCCCAACATAGCCCAATGTAGCCCAACATAGCCCAATGTAGCCCAACATCACCCAACATCACCCAACATAGCCCAACATAGCCCAACATCCCCCAACATGGCCCAATGTAGCCCAACATAGCCCAACATAGCCCAACATCACCCAACATCACCAAACATCACCCAACATCACCCAACATAGCCCAATGACACCCATACCCCAGCAGGACTGCAGATGTACTGCATTGTGTTGTGTCTGTGGATCAGCATGAAGTCATGTTAACCGTCAGTAGCAGATTGTATTCCCCACATCTGTTCATTCTCATGAGGCCCAGACGCCGGTGTAAACATTACAGTTTCCACTCTTAACTCATACTGTATCAAAGCTGGGCATAAGCCCTGATGTTGTGTTAGACAGCACTGGCTGTGCTGGCCAGGTAGCCAGACGAACTGCCAAGTCATGCAGCTAACAGAAACTAACATAATCCAGAGAGCTGAGGATGCAACACTCAGTAATGAGCGCTGTATGAGAGTGTAGTTTCCAGTATGAACACCATGTCTCTTACACTCTTACATGGAACCTTGAGATTCTCCATTATTGGAAAACCAAATAATGGAGAAAGAAATTGTGCAAGGATTCTGGCTACTTTTGATCCAATTTATTTGATATTGAAACGTGAGCGAACAGGAAGTGGCGGGGCAAGTTCAAACCCCTCAGTTCCTGCAGCCATGACCTTTGACCCGCGGGTCCTTCTGGTGGTGATGAGGTCCTGAACGCCAGCCCTCCAAGGTCACAATCAACAACACAGACTTGATCCAGAATATGGCCATCGTGTTGGTCCTGCAGGGCCCCCTCAGAGACGGCGTACGTGTGTGTTGCCGTGTGTCGTAGCGGCTGCTTGTTCCTCCTGGGAGGCACGTAGCTTGTTACAGCCCAGGTGCGGCCATTGCCTCCAATTCCTCCGTGGCCTCCTTGGTTACGGCCCGTTTGCCTTTGTTTGCGTTGGGCCGAGTTGAGAGGGGGCCCTCTCTCTCCCCGACATGCCTCGTCCGCCTCGCGTCCCGGCAGGATGAGGTCAGCGTCGATAGGATCTAGACTCACTTATGACCGTGAGTCAAAACAGCCATTAAAGTGTATTTTCTTCCTTTTTTGCACTCTTGAACCCCTGTCGAGCGCACGTCACCTCCCCCCATAGAAAGGCTGCTCGTGCCCCAGCTATTGTTTCAGTGACACACATGCTGGTGTTGCAACGCGGAGCGGGCGTAAACTCACACCCCACAGGCAGCTTCCAGGGACTCTCCACATGATTCTGATCAGTTTCTGGGCTGTAATTTAAAACCCCAACGATGACATTTCACTTTGGAATGCCGGAGTTTCAACTGTAAGCACAACCCCTTTTACTATGTTGTTTCTTTTTTGGAGGGTCAGGATTTCGGGACGAGAATCGTGTGAGATGACATTCCAATAACCTTCGCCGCAGTTGTTTTACGCAAATGAGTTTGGAAAAAATTCAATCACGTTTATTTGACATTTCAGGACACTACTGTGCAATTAGAAGATAAACATGTCAGTTTTGAAGAGGACCTGAACGATGTCCACATCTGAACACCACTAATTATAGGGCTGTGCAGAGGAAGAATGTGCCTGTTGTGTTACACAATGCGACGACAGATCGTTTAAGGTGGACCGGAAGGAGCGGGAAGAATGATGAATGGGGAGAGAGAGGCAGAGAGAGGAGTATACTTGTCATAAGGGACTCAGACTGTAAACTGGAAGCTAGCCCAGTCTTAGATGAGCTGCACAATGGTGTTAGAAGGCCCTGTGACGAGTGTCTCTGTGCTGTACGAGTGCGAGTGAGTGTGAATGTGTGTGCAGACAAAGCTCTGAAGAGACCACGGAAACACTCTCGTCTTCAAAGCCTTGTCCTCAAAAACACCCAAACAAGCACACACACACACACACACACACATTGCCACAGAGGCACTTCCTGTATCAGCTGCACAGGTGTCTTATCAGAAAGCCTGCTTGCTTTGAGGATCAGCGGCGTGTGGAGGCATTCCACCCCCGCTTCAAAGCTGCCATTTTCCCGTTTGCCTGGGAGGGTTTGAGCGTGTCCGTACGCCCTTTCATGTGTGTGTCAGAGAGAGGAGAGGAGCAGGGGTACAGGACACTGACCTTTGGTGGTATTAACATAGCAGCGTCGGGCCAAGCCTTCATCGCCCCACAACCTTCTCTCGTCGCGTCGCCTCTCCTTTCACAGACCGGCCTCCCCCGATCGTAATCCCTCCTTCCTACTCGGCCCGCCTCAGGCTTCAAATACAGGACGTTCCATTTCATGTGGAACACCCGTCCCTTCCTGATGACACGGGCGTGGGTGGCTCTTCATGTTCAGAGGATCAGTGGACGACTAGAGAACACCCAACTGTGTGTGTGTGTGTGTGTGTGTGTGTGTGTGTGTGTGTTGTGTACATGTGTCTCTTTGTGTGTATGTGTGCATGTGTGTGTTAGAGTTCAGGCTTGACTTTTTTCATTGTCCAGTCTGTACCTCAAACAGATGCACTAACCTCCATATGAGGGAAGCGCTCAGACGACCACCTGATAGAGGAGATAGAACTGGTGACCAACCTAACACACACACACACACACAAGGTTGTGTAACGCCAAAGACCTTAACAATAGCTGTTACCTGGCATGGACGTCAAGAAACAGAGAGAGATAGAGAGAGAGACAGGGGCGAGTGTGTGAGGTAATTGAGTTAGGCATGTGTGTGCGTGTGTCTGAAAGATGAGTGTCAGGTGTGTGTGTGATGAGTGAGTTAGGCATGTGCCTGTGTGTGGTTGCCATGGTAGGTAGTTATTATCAGCTTGGTCTCTGACCTTAAGCATTGCCTTACATGAGACATACTCTACATAAACATTCAGAGTACATCTGGCCTCTGTACTTACACAATAACTCAACTGCAGAGTCATTACACTGGCTTCTCTTATCATTAAGATGTTCTGACCAAGACTGGAATGGCAACTTTGAACTTTTGAGACGTATGGGACCTGTAGCTGAATTGTGTGAATTTGTGTGTAGGCTAGGTGAATATGACGTAGATATGGTTAGATTAGGTGAATGTTGTGTTGGTACGGTTAGGTAAAGTAAGAAGCTTGACTTTACTTTCATGAGTAAAACTGTTGGTCCAGTCAGGAAACTTAGGTCATGTTTCACACAACATTATTGGGGGTACAGACATATCATCTTGGCGGTGTGGATGTGCTGTGAGACGACGGCCCTCGGAGTTAAGACAGCCGTAAATTCCCCCTGACAACATCAACAAGACAGAACATGGGGTGGAGGCTGGGGTGGTGGAGGGAACCAAAAGTATGAATGAGATTTCCTGGTCTGACGTCGGAGAGGATGATTATGTCGTCCTATGACAGTGGTACTATCGACCGTGCAGTTCGCCGCAGTCTCCCGTTTGAACCTGTTCAGCTTGTTTTTGGAACAATGTAAGCGTAGTACTGTACGCGCTGTTTACTTAGCTTCCTTCCGCACACGCATGCATGCAAATGCACACTTCCACGCATCGCTCACATTCTGTACATCAGAGACATGAGCCAGAACACATCATTATTTAGGTGCCTCCTGAGTCTAACCCTTCCCTTCAACCAAACTCCTCTCCTTTTCCCTCCCTCCCTCCCTCCTCCCTCCCTCCCTCCCTCCCCACCTACTCTATCTACTCTGTCTCAGTCCACCCCCCCCTTCCTCCACACACACAAAGACACACTAACACACACAAACAAACTCAAACACACACAAACACACACATAAACACAAAAACACACACAAAAACACACATACAGAATGAGGCGTGCGTGATGTGCGACAGCGGCTCCTCTGTCAAACAAGATGTCATCACTGCCAGGTGAGTGACAGAACAATCCCTTCCCCCTCTCGCCCCTCTCTCCCTTCCCTGGCCCCTCCCCCTTCCCCCCCCGCCCCCTCCCTCCCCCCTGCCTGGTCAATAACAGCTCTGAGCATTCCGTGCATTACCACAGGGAGTTATGTTGAGTTATGTCTCAATTAGGCAGAGGAGGTGACATTTCTGGAGGTCCACAACGTTGATGATGGAGTGTGTCCGTGTGGAACACGGCGTTTCAGCTCGTAACTGAGTTCCAGAGGCCAGGTCTAGAATGAGTCAGGAGGTTTTCCCTGTGACAGTTAAGCCATGTCAGTGTTCACAGTTGAGCTGCTCCATCACTCACTGCGTCTTGTAATCAGAGAGAGGTGCATTTGTGTGTGGCCCAAATGGGAAAGCTGCATTTCAACAATGGAAATGTTATTATATTTGGTCAAGCCTACTTTATTGCAATGTTTTAACTATGCACAGATCGATGTACAATTACCTCCATGGCGACTTTGATTCGAAAGGAGAAGATAGGATCAATAAATCATCAGTGTGGTTCTAGTTAAAGGTGTGTGTGCGTGTGTGTGTGTGTGTGTGTATCTGTGTGTGTGTGTGTGCGTGCGTGTGTGTGTGTGTGTGTGTGTGTGTGTGCGTGTGTGTGTGTGCGTGTGTGTGTAGTGGTCTAGGGGGATTTAGTGGAGTCTGTGTCATCCGCCTTTCTCATGTCGTTAACCCCCTCGGGGATGCGCAGAGTGATGCCTTCCAGCTCCTCCGTCAGACAAACCTGGCAACCCAGACGAGACCTGTGGAGGGGAAAAGGAGGGGGCAGATCAGCAGAGTAAGCATATTCACTCACCGGAGCAAAGCCATACACTCCATGTTACCACGCACTCTAACTTTAAAACACCCATAAAACCGTAGAAGTGGGCTCAGAGAAGAGCAACATGTGCAGTGCTGTCAGAGATGTGGGCGGAGCTGGCCTTGACCTGGTAACAGCCCCTTCGATCCAGCACAAACACACTCTCTCTATCACACACACACACACACATGCACACACACTCATTCTCTCTCTCAAGTACACTCTCTCTATCACACACACACATGCACACACGCACACATCCGGACACACACACTCATTCTCTTTCTCACGTACACTCTCTCTATCATATCACACACACACACACAAGCACACACGCACACATCTGGGGACACACACACTCTCACATGTACAGTGAGAGGCACCTCCGTGTCTTGGGAGGATTCCTTCAGTGACTAAGCTGGACCTGTGAGTAGATCCTCCCAGGGGATGAAGCTGGACCTGTGAGTAGATCCTCCCAGGGGATGAAGCTGGACCTGTGAGTAGATCCTCCCAGGGGATGGAGCAGCTGGACCTGTGAGTAGATCCTCACAGGGGATGAAGCAGCTGGACCTGTGAGTAAATCCTCCCAGGGGATGAAGCTCATTGGTGCATCCAGTCCCTCCAGCTGGGTCCACAGTCACGTCTCTAATGACACGCATCATCATCTTCATCATCTTCATTACCTCAGGCGCCGTCTAACTAACTTCACAACGGACCGAATGCAGGCTACATTTGAGCTCAACCAATGGCTGAGGACCATCGCTGTACCATTAGGTCTGTTTTGATTGGCAGGGTTTCCAGTAAAGCGCTCTCTAATCTCGCATGGCAACTCTACCTTTTAATTACCATTGGCTCTGACCCTTGCAGAGGTCAGGTGACCTGTCAGTCACATGGCAGTTAGAACCTGGATCCTGCCACATGCTCACCTTCCTGTGTCTGTAGAGGGGGTTGGTGTGTGTGAATGTGTGCGTTTGTTGAAATGTGTATTTATGTGTGAATGTGTACGTGTGTGTGTCTTGTGCAGGAAATCCGGGATTTCTTATGGGCTTCTGTTACTGTAATCATCTTCAGTAGATCAGCCTTATTATCTGTTCATGTATTCTGTCTTAATATTGATTCAAATTCCTACTGTAACCTATATTGTGTACAGTGAGGACAGTCACAGGTTTATGATGTAGCATCCGCCTGACTGAATAACAAACATCTGTTTGCTGTGAGCTATCTTCGTTTTTCCCTATTTCCCTCCACATACCGACGTCTGACCTCCATGCTTCAGAGGGAGTGACCCCGCCATGTCACCGTTTCACTGGAACTGGTCATTTTTCTTGTTGGGGTGTCCGTTAACTCTCTCCAATCAGCTGGTTTCTTAATCCTGATACGCTGTTCCAGCGAAGACGAACAAAACCTTTTTTCCACATTGTGAGTGTGTATGTGTGTATGTGTGTTAGTTTGTGAGTGTGTTAGTGTGTGAGTCTTTGAGTATCTGTGTGAGTGTGTGAGTGTGTGTGTGTGTGTGTATGCCTGTGTGTTAGTGTGTGTTAGTGTGTGTATGAAAGTGTGTGTGTGTGTGTATGTGTGTTAGTGCGTGAGTGTCTGTGTGAGTGCGGGAGTGTGTGTGAGTGTGTGAGTGTCTGTGTAAGTGCGTGTGTGTGTGAGCCTCACGTGTCTGTGAGTCCATAGGCCAGGTCCAGCATGTCCATCTCCTCGTCAGCCAGGTTCTCTAGCTTGTCATACACCTGCTGGTCCAGAATCAGGTGACAGGTGGAGCAAGCCAGGGTCCCCTCACACGCGCCTGGACACACACACACACACACACACACACACACACACACACACACTGTTATTTGTCTTTTATCAGTTGAAACTCCTCAACTCCCAGCAGCAGCATACCAGATCTCTACCCAGCTGAAGCAGCGTTGCCTGTAGGAGGATTAAACACGCGGGTGACAGCAGTGTTATCTGCTCAAACAGTAAACATGACAGAATCCATCCAATAGGAATGTGCCTCGTGGCCAAAGTGAAGTGTTGCCGTGCAGAGAGAGTTCAGCCCGTCGACTTCACAATCACAACATTCTGAATTACGACGATGTGTAAGGCTCCCATAAAGCGTTTGACGTCATTCAGTAAAAAAAATATAAACATTGCAGTGGAAAAGCCACAACCAAGTTATATCTGTTTCCTGATTGGTCTGTGCCTTTGTGGCGTCTGTTTTTCTCGCTGGTAACGTTCTACTTGAGAGGGCTGAGCCCCACTGGACCCAGAATCCCCTCTGCTGCTGACTTCCTGTCAGCTCGGCCTGGGAGAACAGGGAGCTCTAGAACACTGCAACATTCTAGAAGGTTCTGGAAGCACGTCTGGACGTATTTGAAGGTGACGGGTTCATACAGGCAGCCAGTCTGCCTTCTCCGGACAGCTCTTCACCATTACATACGCTTGTGGTGAACATGGCACACTGCAACGATTTGGCTGCAGGGACAAGAGGCAATTGAGAAGAGGGCAGGAGGGGAGAAGAGGAAGAGGGGAGAGGAGAGGGGGGGTGATGCAGAGGAGAGGTAGGAAGGGGGAGGAGTGAAGAGCGTAAACGTGTGGAAGAGAGGGTGCGAGCGAGGGGAGAGAGAGGGTAGGTGATTGGGAGAGGAGAGGGTGTAAGAGGGGAGAAGAAGAGATGGGGAGGAGAGGGGAGGAGAGGGGAGGGAGGGAGGGAGCAAGTCCAAAAAACATCCAACTCACCCATGCTTTGACCCGGCCCAAAAACAGGCTGTAAAAATCACCTCAGTCAAACAAACATGTTACATTCCAAACCGTTTCCCAGAATTCCACCAGACTGAATGTGGAGAATGTTATCTGAATGGTGTGGTTTCCAAATGGCCTCATGGAGGTCTGAGGGAGGTGGAGGGAGAGCAGAAACCCTCTCACACCTTGATTCTGATTCTGACCACCCCGACATTCCTCTCACTAACCAGCTGGTCCTGGTAGGGCAGCTGAGTTAGCTGGGAATGCTAGGCTAGCGGCTGTAGGTTAGTTAGCTTAATTGGGTTAGCGAGGTTAACTGGGTTAGCCGAGATTGCTAATGTGCGTTAGCTGAGTTAGCTGACGTATGGTATGGCTGAAAAGGTCACAATTCTGTTGCCTTGTTCGTCATCAAGTCACAGCCTTTTTAAACATTGATTTTATTCATTAAAACCTGTCCGCTCTGGTTCTGGTTCTGTCCTGTTTAAGAAACATCTAGATATTTCTCATGTGCGGGAGAGAGATCTGATCTGATCCTAAACCCTAACCTATCTCCTAGGAGACAGATAGAGAGGGAGATAAAGAGACATAAAGAAAGACAGAAATGGAGAGAGAGTGAGAGAGAACGAGAGAGAGAGAGATAGCAGTGAGACAGTAAGGTCAAAGGTGTCATTTGTCATGAAACAGATCAAAGCTAGCAGGATGGGGTGGTGTGTGTGTGTGTGTGTGTGTGTGTTTGGGAAGGAGCTGCATGTAGAATTGCACATTTTTTCACCTCTTTGTAAAGTGAATTATTTAATCTAATTTGTCAATAGGCAATGTTCAGAACAATAACATTGTGTGTCGGTACAAAATTGACAATGGCAAACCTTCCAGACTGAGATTAATAGACTGGCAGGTCATAAAAGGTGAGTTGTGTTATTGTTGGATAGAAAACCACAGATAAACTGGCAAAGAAACACTGTTTATATTGTGGGAAGAAGTATTGCCTAGGCAAGAATTGTACTAGTAATGACTCAACAAACTCCTCAAAGCAAAACACTCAGACACACACACAGGACTGTAGCAGGTGGCTTACAGTAAGATAACCAAGTCCACAGTCCTAGCAGTCCTGTAGCTCAGTCTTGAATATGTCGCCAAGTCAAACAAAGGCAGGACATTAGAAAACAAAACATTTGTGTCGAAGGCCAGGCCAATGAAAATCTGTGGAGGGCAATGTAAGGTTAGCACGTAAAACACCATATTCACAAACTGAATTCTGTTCATTATTTTATTGGTGTTAATTGGTGTTTATCTTGTATCTTGTACATGTATCATTATACATGTATCATCCACCAATCCTCCTATTGGTCAGAATCAACCTATCAAGTCATCTACAGATGCACCTATCATGGGGATGTTCAGTCTAGCTAACTTTTTCCACTAAGTTTATCTACACGAATACGAAGGCATGCCCACACTTTCTAACCCATTACCTCTATGGTCTTAGATGTGGTTCACTTGGCTAGCTAGTAGGCCTAATCTATTTATTACAGTAAGGTAACTAACTAGTAGCTAACTAACCTAGTATCTATATAAACTTTTTACAAATAACAAAGATGTTTTGGCTGGCTCAAATGTGCACTTCAAGGTGTTGGTTGCACACTTTTATAGCATAGAGATGTGTGTATCTATTGCTAATACCCAACATTACTCACCTTGCTACTATGTAAACCACACACGGAGGGATCAAGTAAGACTTTATCTTTGATGCTGTATCATTTGTTACTGTTTATGTTCCCACACACTGTAGATTTGAGAGACCCAGGTTAGAATCCCTGTCCCAGACCCATAGAGAGGGAGAGCGAGAGAGAGAGGGAGAGAGAGAGAGAAAGTGAGAGAATGTGTAAGAGAGAGGGAGAGAGAGAGAGAGAGGGAGAGATAGAAAGTGTGTGTGTGTGTGTGAGACAGAGAGAGAGAGAGAGAGAGAGAGAGAGAGAGAGAGAGAGAGAGAGAGAGAGAGAGAGAGAGAGAAAGAGAGGTAGGGTTAACCCTGGGCAGGCTCCATTGAGAGTTTCCTCCAGGACTCCTCATCCCAGTACAAAGGGTTATGGCACCCGTCCTGAGAAAGCTTTAGAAGGCCATGTTGACCAACGAGTAACCTCTGTTACACATTCCTACATGTGTCTACTATAGCACCTTAACCAGCACTATCCGTCCTTAGTTCTTTTCTCTATCACTCTTCCTACCTCTCTCTTGCCCTCCCCCATTTTCTTTCTTTCTTTCCCTCTCTCTCTTCCACCCTCTCTGAAGGATCCCAGGACTGTAGATAATATCAACCCAATACCAAAATAGGAGCGACATTCAGCAGGGGAGAGGAGAGAGAAGGAGAGGAGAGAGAAAAGGAGACTTTTGGTAGCATCTTGGACGACACACTCCTTTTCCTCCCACCCCAACTCTCTGTCTGTGTCTCCGAAATTGTCCCCTGCTCTCCATAGCTCCATCCCCCCTCTCTCTCCCTCTCTCATCCCCCTCCTGCCCCTCTCAGCCATGGAACCACTGTAGACCAGGGCAGCATTTTAGTACATTCTAGAACCCCGTTCTGACTGACACCAGGTCGACCTCACCACTAATATGGGCATTACCTAATGGCTTCCTATGATATCTATATGAAACTCCTGATTTCCTGTTGGGAACTGTGTCACACCTGCCCCCTTCCATTGCAGAAACTGCAACCTTCTACTTGAAAACTACAGAATGGGCAAACAGTAATGAGTATAAACTGGAATTATAATCTATATTGCAGATGTTCCTTTGAACTCGCGTCTTCAGTAAATTAAGAGTAGAGGAAAGCTGCCATTTGAGAACCTTTTATGATTGGATGATCATGTGACGCAGAGCCTTCTTACCAAAGCCATCAAAGTCCAACTTCTGGTTGACCACCACATCCAGGAGTGTGTCGCCAGCGTTTCCCGAGCCTGAGATCTTAAATCCAGCCGGGGTGACGAATTGAACTGTCACTTTTTTTGCAGACCTGCCAGCCAGAGAGAGATGGTCACACACTCAGCCAGAAAGCTCATTTCATCAGGTATTTCTGACTGGATAGAATTCTCTCTATCTCTTACTTCCTCTCTCTCACGCTCACTCTCTCCCCCAGTCCTGCTCTCTCTGCCCCTTTCTCTTACTCTGATTCTCTCTCTCCCTCTCACTTCTATCCCTGTCTCTCTCTCTCTCTCTCACTTCTATCTCTGTCTCTGTCTCTCTCTGTCTCTCTCTGTCTCTCTCTCTCTCTCTCTCTCTCACTTCTATCTTTGTCTGTCTCTGTCTCTGTCTCTCTCTCTCTTTTCTCTCTCTCTTCTCTCTCCTCTCTCTCTCTCTCTCTCTCTCTCTCTCTCTCTCTCTCGTCTCTCAAATAAACACACACAACACAATGATGACTTTTACAAGGACAGTGTGTTTCTGTGTGGAGAGCAGTGATTGGCTGTTTGGTTTACAAAGCTGCAGAGTAAACCCTCTCACTCAGAAGATACCTTCATGGGGTTTAATGGAGTTCATACTGAGAGTTTAATAACGGGCATTACTCATGTCCCTTCCCCTAAAGCTAACACTGCTCTCTTTGTGAACAAAATCACAAGCTATATGTGAACAATATCAATGTGCAATCTGCAGTTAAGCAATCTCTCCTTTTCCTCAAACCCCAATTAGAACATATTGGCCAACAGATTGATGAGTTAAACAACATGAAATAAACATGAAAACTTCATGAAATACTACATCGTTTCTTTCCATCGTTGGAAATGAAGCATCAAAGTGATGCTTTGCTGCCCTCTTAAGCCCAATAGTTGCAACTACACTCTGACACGTGATGATGTTGGACCGAGATTAGCTGTGCATCTGAAGCAGCGTCTGGTAAACACTGTACGTTACATTACAAATACTATGGTAACAACGTATCAAATCTGTATAATTTGACTGTACATAGCCGGTGTTAATTTAACACCAGGAGTGTTTATAGAGGTCAGTATGGACATGCAGTATATAAACACTCAGGACCAGTTTCCCACACATGGAGTAAGCAAAGTAAGAGAACATGGAGATCATTGAAAACGTTTTTAGTCAAGGAGAAGGCTTTATCCATGTCTGGAAAACTGGGCCTCAATGAGTAAAATCAACACTCCTGGTGGTAAATGAACCATTAGAAATGTTTCTTGTGCTGTCTGTTGATACGTGTGTGTGTGTGTGTGTGTGTGTGTGTGTGTGTGTGTGTGTGTGTGTGTGTGTGTGTGTGTGTGTGTGTGCGTGTGTGTGTTTCTCTGTCCTACTCCTACCTACCCCTGTAGAGTTGTGTGCACCATGTTCAACAGTATGTGCTTCTCAATCTAAAGAAGGCAATCTAAAGAAGGCATTCCAAGTGCCAGTCTCCACACAGCAAAACCTACACAGAACTCCTCCCAGGTTAGGCGGATCATCATCACATCAGGTAGCAAAGGTAGGGGCATTAATCCTAGCATTAACTTGTGCAACCTAACCTTAAGCTGAGAAGATCATATAACCTAGAGTGACTCTGTGCTCTGGCCTTGGAAGAGCTCAAAGTCCTCCACAGGATGTGTCTGAACTGCTGTTCGGCAGGTCATGATTAAACAACCTATTTTCAATGATAGAATTGGTATCTGTTTTTCTCCGGAATATTGAACCAAAAAACCCAGTACTAATTTTACAGGAACAATATCGGTTAGGCTACATCACAGTCTATACCCTAATACACAATGAGTTATCGAAATATTCCAATATTTCCCAAAATAGGATTAGCTAAACTGTATCTAGTAGTGTACATATGTAGGCTATTGCAGGTTAAGTTAAAAACGTATATTTTAAAAGGTATGTCCCCCTCTAGTGTGGGTAATACGGTATTTTTGCCTTGTCTGGGTTTCCCCTGTGCTCCGCACCTGACGGAGTAGGCTATATTCATAAACTGCGCTGGATTTCTTTATTCCACCCTCGCCCGACAGAAAACAGCTTTGCTGTTTCAATTCAATCAGTAGCGGCTGGTTAATTTTTTTTGGGGGGGGGCGCAGTTCGGCGGGGTCGTTACACAGAACTTTTTTTTTACATTAAATATATATGTATTAGCTATGTTGGATGCTGTCGTCCTCTCCTACTATTTCTTCAATTCCTAACGAATCTATCTCTTGACCCTGTATGTATGCTTGAGCAGCACTGGTTGAAGCCTGAAAATATTGTAAACAATATTTGCATATATGCAGGTAGCAACGCTAGTGCTAAATAACTATTTTGCTTGTCGGCTAGTAGGGCTCGTGAGACAGCTCACCAAAAGAACGATGGGGAAGCCACTTGTCTAGCAGATTAAGACATGTTCGCAGGTACCTAGCGAAAAGTAGCCTCAACTTTCCTAGACTTAGCTACGATACTAATGCTGAAGGGTCGCTGATATCGCATAGCGTCTTTGCTAACGTGTGATGTTGTGACTGTGTGTGTAACACTGAATTACTCACTGAACAACGAGCTAACCAGCTCCGGTTACTTAGCATACAGGTTTGAGGAGAAGCTACGGGTGTACGTCCCGTAAGCCTACAGCCCATACTCCTTTGCTAGCTATGTTGCTCTCGCCTCTCGTAGATAAGTGATAATTATATGGGATGTGAGGGAATGATAAAGGTCTCTGATTCGACGAATCAGATGTCAATATAAGTAAGAAACGATGTCATTGGCCATCGCCCCTTTTTTCCGCCAATGAGAAGCCGTTTTTCTCAAATGTATGAAAAAAGTATGAGAGCTCCCATTGACTTCCATTTGGCCGGCGCCCCTCCAGGGGGGAGTGGCTTATCTCAGTGATAACGAATGGAAATATATTATATTTGGTCACATTTAAGTGGTTGTTGACAGGGACTTACGGTCTCCCACACACATTTAACGCGTTAACACAGTACATTTCTTGTTTAAATAGTTTGGATATCATATTTTTGAACGTTTTTTTTTATTTTTTTTTACGAAAAATTCTAGGAGGGGCGGCGCCCTTGCGCCCTCTATGGACGCACCGCCACTGAGCTACGGGTGTACGTCCCGTTAGCCTACAGCCCATACTCCTTTGCTAGCTATGTTGCTCTCGCCTCTCGTAGATAAGTGATAATTATATGGGATGTGAGGGAATGATAAAGGTCTCTGATTCGACGAATCAGATGTCAATATAAGTAAGAAACGATGTCATTGGCCATCGCCCCTTTTTTCCGCCAATGAGAAGCCGTTTTTCTCAAATGTATGAAAAAAGTATGAGAGCTCCCATTGACTTCCATTTGGCCGGCGCCCCTCCAGGGGGGAGTGGCTTATCTCAGTGATAACGAATGGAAATATATTATATTTGGTCACATTTAAGTGGTTGTTGACAGGGACTTACGGTCTCCCACACACATTTAACGCGTTAACACAGTACATTTCTTGTTTAAATAGTTTGGATATCATATTTTTGAACGTTTTTTTTTATTTTTTTTTACGAAAAATTCTAGGAGGGGCGGCGCCCTTGCGCCCTCTATGGACGCACCGCCACTGAGCTACGGGTGTACGTCCCGTTAGCCTACAGCCCATACTCCTTTGCTAGCTATGTTGCTCTCGCCTCTCGTAGATAAGTGATAATTATATGGGATGTGAGGGAATGATAAAGGTCTCTGATTCGACGAATCAGATGTCAATATAAGTAAGAAACGATGTCATTGGCCAGGGGCGCACGAGTGTGCGCCCCGGCATCGCCCCTTTTTTTCGCCAATGAGAAGCCGTTTTTCTCAAATGTATGAAAAAAGTATGAGAGCTCCCATTGACTTCCATTTGGCCGGCGCCCCTCCAGGGGGGAGTGGCTTATCTCAGTGATAACGAATGGAAATATATTATATTTGGTCACATTTAAGTGGTTGTTGACAGGGACTTACGGTCTCCCACACACATTTAACGCGCGTTAACACAGTACATTTCTTGTTTAAATAGTTTGGTATATCATATTTTTTAACGTTTTTTTTAAATTTGTTTTACGAAAAATTGCGCCCTCTATGGACGCACCGCCACTGAATTCAATTACATAAAATGTACTCAATCAAAGAGTTAGCCTACAGTAGTACCCAGGAGGTATAGGTATTCAAGGGTTTGGTGTTCTGTTAGTTTGATCAACACTCTTGAATGAGCTCTCTAGAATTATATTATTGACTTCTGACCTTGACCTTGCGCTGGATCATCACAGCTGTAATTACACGATAGGATTTAACTTCCAAATAAACTGATATGAAACTGATCAACGCTTTACAATCCACTTTGTTTAAATACAGTTGAAAGCGGATCTGTTTTGGAAAATACGAAATAAAGGTGTCTTTGTCAGATTATCTAACATGTGCACAAAAAACTGATTAGCGGGTTTAATCCAAGATTTCACATCTGAAATGCCAGAACACAGAACAATGCATGGGTTAGGTTCAGATACTGCATCACCTTAATTCCACTTAAAGGGGAAATTTTACGAGGCAACATTGTCCCACGCTTGTCGCAATATGAACCCTGCTTCAAAACATCTGGTGAAATTCCCAAATGCCAAAGTAATGCTACTAGCCTATATGTTTGTGTGATACTCATTATCGGCCAACTACTCTCTTACGTAACACTGTCACTTAACACTGAGGACACAAAGATGATGGTGAAAGTGGCGCGCCTTTCTGAATTATATGAACTGTACACGCGCCTACTGCCTGACTCTAATGCCTGACAGTCTGCTGCCATTGGCTTTCACGTAAATCTCAAACAGATTAGTGTAAACATCGTATACCATAATACTATACAGTGTACACCATACCTCATAGGCTGAACGGATGTGCTTAACAGCACGTGGTTCCCGAGGAAGATTGATTGGAAGTTTGGAGACGTGCTGGAAACTCTAGGAGAGACATTCATAGATGCGCTTTTCCTCCGCCCGGCAAATAAACCATTTAAAAGAGGTGAAAGTTTACGTGTAGATGAAAAAACAGACATTTTGTCACGACTCGAATGATAAGTTAGACAGAAAGGCTACATAAAAAAGTCAGAAGTTGTTGCTCTGACTAGAAAGTCTCTCCCGGTGCGTGCGTAATGACGGCGCTATTATCACTGAGGAAAAAATTCACCTCTCAGAGTTGCTCAACAGATTATATGACGACGCTGCAGTAAATTGGGCACCAGTGCGCAAAACAGGGCATCAGTGCGCGCTCTTAAACCTCTTTGGCATCAAACGGCAGTGTAGGTCTCCATCAGCCAAATCTCGCAAGACCCTGTGTTCTCTCACGCTCTCATTGTATTTGTAGCATAGCTGTCATGCTATGTATGTATGCTGTTATCACATTTCTATACATAACGTGTACTTATTTCCATATACCGCTGTTTACCACTACATTTCTATATAGGCCTATGAGTGTCGGCCACAGGATAAACCACTACCCTGCCCAGGAGTGGGTGTGAGGTTTATCTAACATGGTTTACAGGTTTGGAAAAGCATCGTGTTTGTAACTCTGTATAGGAGTACTAGTATCATTCATCTGATTTGTAATCTAACGGTTTGGGGATCAAGTGAGCAAAATCTTAGTCTTAAGTGTTGACCTTTGGCACCGTTGTCTAGCCATAGGCTGGGAAACTACGCTAGGATTATACTCGGCATGTTTAAGATTAGGATCCGAAGCCAATTACCTGCAGATGGAAAACTGCCATAGGGTTAGAGAATTGGGGGAATTATAACGTGTAGTAGGGTAACTTAGAGCTAGATAGTTTAGTAGAGTAAAGCAAGGTAAAATAGAGTAGTAATACTTGGTTGAGAGTTGATATGGGAACCGGGTTCCCGTGGAGCCAGGAGGAGTTAACCTACGGTCCAGAGCAGATTACAGACCATAATCCTCCACGCCACACCCCCTGTTAAGACTACGGGGTACAGGATTTAACCAGGAGCTGGATGTGAGCCAGGCATAAATCAAGGATATCAAGACCTGTTCATCCGTATTTCTGAATGGGTTCAGAAAAAAAGACTGTAATTGTGTACTGTGGTCATTTGCACTGTCCAATCAACATTCAACAGTAAATTGGGGTGGTAAAACTCTTTCGTTTGTATTTGATTTGAGCATGGTGTCCAACATTTTAGTAATGAGGCCAGTGAAGGGCCCTCAAAGCCCCACAAACTTCCTGAGAAACAATCTCTCAGACACAAAGGCCAAATTGTTTCCCAGGAGGAGCATAGACAAGCATTGACTTTGTTTTCAATGAAATGGTTCAACTGCCCTCCGTGCAGTGCTTTCGGTAAAAGCATCAGCTCAACGAATACATCAGGTTACACATTCCTGTGCACCAATATGTATCCCTGCTGTTTTGGGAGTGTTGACTATTTCTGCTCTCACCTGTTCAAACCAACGTCACTGCTATATTGGTCCAAACAAACAGTGAACAGTTCAACAATTTCACACTTTCTACTCAGTTCATATAATTCAATGTAATCATTTGCACGAGTCTTATGGAAGCAATCATATAATTATTTGATCAAATTACCTATTTGTAAATTAAGTTTCAATGTGTGAAAAGACTGTGGTCATATGGAAACTAGAGAATGTGTTGTGGCCAAGTGGGGCATAGTAACGGATTCACCGCTAGATGGCGCTGGTAAATCACCTGTATGAGTCACTGCGAGGAGAATACGGTGGTCACCGTGTGTGTGAGTCAGCCACTTCATCATTACAGTATGGTTACAAGGTGTCAGATAACGCACCACACATGTGGCTTTCAGTCATGACAGTTATAACTGCATATATGTAGCCTTGAGGTGAAATAAATACGTGCGAAACCCGTAGACCAGAGTGAGTGAACCACGAACCACAGCCAACACCTGGAGATGTGAGGCGAGCGTGAACGTGAAATCATGAGTAACCCGGTGACAGAGAACCTTGAAATGAGATAAGAGCTCTTTGGTTTGATAAGACACCAGTTTGGTCATTTGGGCTAACTGCTTCGTCAACTTCATTTGTCTACAATCATTACCGGCCAGTTTATCAATAACTGATGGAGAAAACAGGTTGCGTGGTATAAATAGATCATGATTCAGCAATGTCGTCTGTAGCTTAATCTACATAAAGTTGACAAACATGTAGTGTACGTGCGATGACAAAAACTGCTCTCTGCGCACGTAGGGATATCTATCTGGGCATGGATGGACTCATAGGCCTATATATAGGCTATGTCATGTTTAATAGGCTACGTCTAGCCATCTCTAATTGTACAATTGAAGGCTTCAGACATTACTTTATTCATGATATTTGAGTTATCAATAAGCAGTTATCAATGATTCAGTAAATCTTTTTCGATACAAGATGTTTAGGTAATAAACTGTTGTGTGTAGGCTATAGGTGTGTATTCCATTCCCAACCAGTGTATAGGTGAGAGGGGTATATACGTAAGTCGGACTCCCCCCCCACCCCACCCTCCTCGCCCCAATAGCTTCAAATGAGCCACGCCCCGTATACGGTAAGAGTCCGACCGCCATATTGACTATATGCACCTCTTCCCCCGGTGGTGGAACGAGCAGTGGAGTCTCTTCTAACATAGGTTACATCAAGGTGCATACCTTGCCCGGGAATAACGGAGCAGCCTATCTAACGGGAAACCAGGCTATATTTGTTTCGTTGGACATAAAAGTAGTTGCGTCGTTGACCGGGGAACATTTCCCGTTATATCAAGGGAGCTTGGTCTGAGGTGAGTTTGTGGTGCTTTTCGATCTTATACCCATCTTTAATGTGAGGAAGGTTTGCTGTGGGTTCGTGTCAAGTGTAGTTGACATTACGATTGTTTGTAACCAGACCAACCATTTGCATGAATGGAGATAGCCTACACTTTGCGTTAGGCTACAAATATCTACCTTGTGAAAGCAAATGTAAAACATTTGACGGACTTACTGCCAAATGACAAACGGTGCCCACAGGTTATGTAGCTTGACTATAATTTAATATATACACTAAAATACAATAAAAGAAATAGGGGCAGTGCAATGGGCGCTGCTTCACGAACGCTAAAATGACCCGTGTTTAATTTTAGCCGACATGGTTAGTTCCCTAATTAATTAGACATGCTACTTATAGCACAAGGCTATGACTTAGGCTACCACTGTTGTCCTCCTACGGTGCTCACTCATTTGCATCTCATTATTTTTAAACAAGTCATTCTTCCTACTAAACTAATGACTGTTGTTTTTATGGCAGTTATGGTTTGTCTCCTGATAAAGGCATGGCGGAAACTGTTTTCAGGGCGGTCTGCAACTTTGTTACAAGTGTAGTCAACGCGCCTTTCTTGAGCGACGTTATTACAGCAGTTTTTCGTTCATTGATGTGGCTCATTTGACGAAAGAATCCTTCGAAAGGTTCCTAAGGTTGTTCAAATAGCCAACTGCTAGTCATTGGGACGCTTCATCAGAATCTAGCCCACATCCATTCTTCAACTTCAAACGGTTTTCTTAACAACTTTGAGCCAAATTATTATCACCGCTACGTGCGCTACAGTGCGCGTCGTGGGCTGTCGGGTTCTCCGCGTCTCCATCTGGCAGAAACAGATGCTGTGATGACGTTTGATATTTAGGCTTGTTGATTGGCCCGGTTTGAGGGAGATTTTGTTTTAATGGGCCACTGTCCTAGTCACTCACTCCCGCCTGTTGCTCAAAGTTCATTCCCCCATGAGAGCACAGGACTGTCAATGAGATTGAGATTCTTTCTATTCCAATATTTATATTTTATAAGACCCACAGTTTGTACCCAGGAACGACTCTCTGTGATCTACGTGCATTAATTAAATTACTCCCAATACAAATTGTGTGCGGTCGTAATTCCATCGACATTTAGCCTACGTTTCCAATTCTATTTTCAGGATTTTTATTAAAGAAAGTTTAGGTGTTGCGTTAGATCATATGCTATGTAACACTGGGTCCGTTATACGCCGAAGTGTGACCCACATTGCAGACAGTGTCACAGACGAATGCTATCTGGTTACGGTGGCGTTGCCTGGTTAGGTTACTCCCGCGGTACGGCCTCGGCCCCAGGGGAAGCCCATCTCCGTGGCTGCGTGCGGAGCGCCGGCTGAAACGGAACAGCGTTCACTCAGGAAATTACTAAGTGTAGGACAGCACCAGGCCAGGCCCAGGTCTGGTGGCTGTGTAGAAGCCGAGTTTGAAGTATGTGTAGAGGCAGACTGGAGGCTGTGTATGCTAGTTGGAGGTTGTGTGGAGGCTGAGTTTGGAGGCTGTGTAGTGGATATATAGAGGCCCATTTTGGAGACAGTGTAGAGAGAACAACTGCAGCATGATGTTGTTGTCACAGCTAGTGTTGCTAGTGGAGGTGCGAGCACACACACACACACACACACACACACACACACACTGACCCTAGTATTGAGAAGCAGTGAGAGTGTGAATGGAGAGTGCAGGAAAACAGGATTATCACAAGTCCGGCTATGTGAACAGAGGCCTCATATAACCAGCCTGCTAGAGGTGTGTAAAATGCGGCAAAAGGCCAAACAAGTAAGAAAGGAGGAGAGGAAGAAGAGATGAATGAAAGAGAAGCAATGGAAGGAGAGAGGGGTGAAAGAGAGGTAAGAGAGCTGAGTGAAAGAGAAACGAGGAGAGAGTGGTGAGCGAGAGTAATCTGTGCTGAACAAAGCCAGTTTTCTTCTGCATGAACGATAACCTGAAAGCCATATCCAATTGAGAGTGAACCTCCGACACACACACACACACACACACACACACACCACACACACGAGCGCGCACAGCCTCTCAGCGTTATTAGTGTGAGTGTGCAGTACCTGTGTCCCACTGACTGGATATCATCAACGACCTGGAAGGTTACACGGGCCTCTAGGTGGGTGTGGAGGTCATTCCCCGTTCGATAAGGGAGGTTAACAGCCAGGCGATCATCTCCGAGGCTGGATCTAAGTGTGGATCTGTGGGCATCTGTGAAGCCCTCTGTGGCAATTGCTTATGCTTGTGTGTGGAAAATACTTCACAGATCAAATTTGATTTGTTTTTCGAAATAGCCAATCAGCCCTTCTCAAATGCCCTCGCAACGTTTCTTATATTATATCTCGAGAAACCGAGGCCCTCTCAAGTAAATATAGAGCGAGGAGCTAAAAAGGCCAAGTGGTGTCGTCTATTTGAGACGCAGAGATAATGTACGCCATGTTCCCACCAACATGTCCTGTATGCTCACTATAAAATGATCAGTGATATATAACGGAAGGTGCAGGGAGGAGAGGGGTTTGGTGAACTGACAGCTCACTATGCTCACTAGCTCACAGCATGCTGCAATACCGGGAAGGTGGACAGAAGACTGGAGAGAGAAAGAGACGAGCTGTAGGTCTCATACTGTGACCCGGTATCACATCCGAAGGAGCTTCTGATCTCTCCCAGGCTCAGTGCTCCGCCTGCTCAGGGGACTGGTATTGTTACAGACCTCTGGTATCGCCTCTGCTCAGGTGTGGATAATGGGGTGAGGAGAGCGTATCGATGAGAGAGAGAGAGAGAGAGCGAGAGAGTAGAGAGAGAGAGAGAGAGAGAGAGAGCGAGAGAGCGAGAGAGAGCGAGAGAGCGAGAGCAGAGAAGAGAGACTCAAACACCAGACGATCTCGCGAGATCGCGATCGCGCGCAAAGAGCTCTATCTCTCGCTCTCTCCAACTCTTCTTTTCTCTCTTAGTTTCTCTGATTCTTCCTCTATCCCCCTCCCTCTCAAGCTTTCTCCATCTATTTCTCTATCTCTCTCCATCTCTCTCTCTCTCTCTCTCTCTCTCTCTCTCTCTCTCTCTCTCTCTCTCTCTCTCGCCTTTCTTACTCTCTTGCTCTCCCTCTTACTTTCCCTCTCCCTCCCTCTCTCCCCATATCTTTCTCTCCTTCTGGAGTCTATTTCCCCAGCCTTGCCAGTGTGCCAGTGAGAGTCATTTTACCTTCCCTCAGCTAAACCTGCACCTAATTTCCTACACACACGCACACACACACACAGGCTTGCCAGAGCCCTAAGCAGTGGTACAGGCTATCACATCGCTGCACAGCCTCCTCTCATTACTGAATTAGGAGACACTATTTCTGGCTCTGCTAGTCTCAGAACTGTGTGAGGGAGGAATACTTCATCCATCCTCTATCCAACCATGCTCTGTCTCTTACTCAATCACTCACTCCACCACACACACACACACACACACACACACACACTGACACACAGGCCCGGGCACAGCGTTTTAATAACAAGAAACCTTGGCAAAGTGTGCTTCTCACTCTCTCCTTATTGTTCATTGTTGTTCACCGTGTTGACACAGGTGTCGACACAGGCGTTGACACAGGCGTTGACACAGGTGTCGACACAGGCGTTGACACAGGCGTTGACACAAGCGTTGACACAGGTGTTGACACAGGCGTTGACACAGGTGTTGACACAGGCGTTGACACAGGTGTTGACACAGGCGTTGACACAGGTGTTGACACAGGTGTTGACAGTGCCTATGTAGTTGACACCAGTCTGTTGTTGTTGTTGGCAGGCGCTGGAGCCCAGAAGAGGAGGATCGAGACGGAGGACGACTTTTTCTTTTTTTCTCATAAGGGGAAGGGCGGAGAGAGGAGGAAGATGCCCAAACCGGTAAGACACCCTCCTCACCCTGCTCACTCTCCTCACCCTCCTCACCCGCCTCACCCTCCGCACACCGCCTCAACCCTCCGCACACTGCCGACCGCACGCACCCGCCGCACCACATCAAACCGCCGCACCCTCCCGTCACCCTGCCTCAAAGCCGAACCTCACCGCACCTAACCCTCACTCACCCTCCTCACCCTCCTCACACTCACTCACTCCTCACAAAGCCTCACCCTGCTCACACTACCCTCACCCTCCTTCACCCTCCTCACCCTGCTCACCCTCCTCACCCTCCTCTTCCTCCTCACCCTACTCACCCTCCCTTCCCTCCTCACCCTCCTCACCCTCCCTTCCCTCCTCTTCCTCCTCACCCTCCCTTCCCTCCTCTTCCTCCTCACCCTCCTCACCCTGCTCACTCTTATAGAAAAAATAACCTGTCTAATTAAAATGAGCTGAAATCTGAAGCCTCATCAAAAGCAACATTTGTATAAAGATTTTGACATGGTAGAAAGAAAAAACGGTATCGGCCAATCATTTCCTTAATGGGGATTTCCTACTTTTGGTTTTGAGTCAGTAAAATATTTTAGACTTGCAGAAACTGACATCACT
This sequence comes from Mallotus villosus, assembly GCA_903064625.1. NCBI lineage: Eukaryota > Metazoa > Chordata > Actinopteri > Osmeriformes > Salangidae > Mallotus > Mallotus villosus. The sequence goes on from CAEFZP010001500.1 coordinate 168,120, forward strand.
AAGACACACACACACACACACACACAATGCCTGGCCAGTCGTGAGCTGTACTGAGAACTACGTCTCTGCTTACGGTCGGTTCACAGAAACCACACAAACAAGTCCTTGTTGTCTATTTCTGGGATGAAAGACACGAGTGTGCATTGTGGCACTCTAGCATGAACACAGACAGACAGGGACAGCGAGAGGGCAGCCAGGCAGCCCTGCTTACGTAAGGGCTTTAAAGCCACAGCACTGGACACACACAACCAAGCTTGGCCAGGCACACTCAGTCATGTCGAGCTCGGCCGCCCCGGGGCCACTTTCTGGAAAGAGGGTGATCATGTGACCAAAATCAAAGAGAGGAAGAGGGATGAAAGGGAGAGAATGATGAAAAGCAGGAGTGTGATTGAGGTTGGCGAAGGTGGGGTGGTGTGGGAGGGTGGGGTGAGAGGGAGGGCTGGGGTGGGAGGGTGGGGTGGCGTGGGCTGGCGTGGCGTGGCGTGGTAGGGTGGGATGGTAGGGTGGGGTTGGGTGGGGTGTTAGGGTGGGGTGGTGGGGTGGGAGGAGAGCGGGTGGGTGAAAGGTCCTGAGTGGTTTACTGCAAGAAGGCTTTTTTCCTATAGGGTGTCTTGTGCATGCTGGATTGCAGGTCCGAATCCCACACAGGGCCAAGGAAGTGTGTCTTGTGATAATGTCCAGTTTGTGCCTTGTTTTATGACTTTGGATCCCAAACCCCCCCCTGCAAATTCTATGCACATACAAAGCACCAGCTAAGATCCATCTGGTTGTTAAAGTACAATGAGATAGTACCAGTTGAGTAACAGGGGTGTTAAAATGGAGAAGCAGTCTAGACCTCTCCATGCATCACTGCCTTTGTGTTTGGTGCTCCTAAAGGGGGATCTGTGAGGGTTGAGAGGGCCCCTGTGGTGGTCAGGGGCAGGTATAGGTCACGTTCCCCTCATCCAGGCCCCCAGGGGTGGGCTGTTAAAGCAGGCCCCGCAGCCTCTCCTCCTCCTGGGCAGGTTATAATGAGGGAGCTCTGGTCCTCCTGTCCTACCCTGGCTGGACGCCCCGAGCTGGGCCTCTCATCCTCTGAGAGCTGCTGCTAAGCACCCGGTCCTGGTGTTTCTCAGTGAAATGCCGTTCTCTCAGGTGTGCGTGTCTTGGGTTTGACTGTTTCATAGCACATTTTCCTTGTTAGTTTGAGTGTGTCCGCATAGGCAAATCCCCTTGGGCTGGTTTGTTTGTTTACACATAAATTGGGTATGTGTGTGTGTGTGTGTGTGTGTGTGTGTGAATGCATGTTTAGCGCGTGTGTGTGTGTGTCCAAGCATGTATCAGTCTGCTTGGCCATGGTGAGAGGCACAGTGGGACCTGATGCATTATTAATTTATTGAGCCGTGTTGCACATGTCGACCGCCCCCCCCATCCCCCCCCCCACCCACCCACCGCCCCTCCGGACCACAGCGCTACAACCTCTAAATATTTCAGAGCCCAGTTTTCATTAATATAATGGGAATTATCCAAGTCACTAAATCTAATTATAGGGTGTGAACTTCACTAACCCCCGACCTGCCCTGACCACACACACCTGCATTCGCTGGCATGCACACACACTCCCGTAGACACACACGCTACCTCCCTCCTTCTCAAGTGTTTTGTTTCTCTCTCGCACACACACACACACACACGCACACACACACACACACACACACACACACAGACGCACACACACCCTAAAGCGAGTGAATTCCCCACGTTCTTTTCTCTTTGACAGTTTTTTTCCTTCCGTTCTCTTTGTTCACCGATCTCTTTCATCTGATCCTTCATTCCCCTTTCTCTACTTTACTCCCTCTCCTATGCCCCTTCATCTCTCTCTCTCCATCATCCCCTTCTCCTCCAGCCCTCCTCTTTTTCACCACCTCCTCCTCTCCTTCACCTCTTCCTTTACATTTATTCTGCGCCTCCTTCCGTCTACCTCCTCTCCTTCACCTCCCTCACACACAACCGCCTCTCCCTCCTCTTTCTCCTTCTCTCACCTCTACTGTACTTAATCTCTCCCTCTTTCTGCTCCACCTCAATCTCTGCCGTCCCCTCTTCCTCCTCCCCCAGGTTGTCTGTGCTCCTGGAGAGGAGGGGTTAAGGGGGATTATCTCTCCCATGGCACTGGACACAGACTGTCTGTCTGGGGGAGGTGAAGGGGGAGGAGGATGGAGGGAGGGAGGGAGGGAGGGAGGGAGGGAGGGAGGGAGGGAGGGAGGGAGGGAGGAGGGAGGGAGGGAGGGAGGGAGGGAGGGAGGGAGGGGAGAAGTAAGGAAGGTGAATGGAGGAGGGAATAGAGGGAGCAGGCCAGAGGAGGGAGGGAGGGTGGATGGATGGAAGGACGAGAAGGAGTGGGGGGTGGGGTGGGGGGGGTGAGAGGGGGTGAAGACCCAGACAGGCCCTCTGTGCCCTAAAGCCCCTGCTAAACGGCTTAGCTACAAACAGCTGTGCATTTAATTAGGCTTGTCTGGCTAAACAGAACACACAGACTCTGCTCGCTGAAACACACACGTACGCACTCACACACTCCAGCGTTGGGAGCGTTCGTCATATGACAAATACATCGGCAATCGACGGTGGGCTGAATCCATCCCAGTGTGTTGTTTCTTTCCGGCATTTTGACGATTTAATGTCCTTTGTTTAGGTTATTTAAATGTAAATAGATATTATTTTGTAAGTATATGATTTGCTTTTGCTAAATCGTTTACGGTTGATGACTTGGCCTCTTGCAGTTGAGGTGGTTACTGCTGTTGGTACTCAAGTAGGCTAGCTTGTTCAGCCGAATGATGTACCAGCAAGTAATGCAGCATCATATCACCAAACTCACAATTCGGATTTAACCACGGATTTGAGTCATGGATGGGATCATTGTCCGTATCAGCAAATACATTTGACACATTTAACATTGCTTTCCATTTACTTGAATATTATTATTAATAATGATCATGCGATTCGAATGATGCTAGTGGCGTTTCAAGTTCTTCTGCTGCATCAGCTAGCCATGACTGTCACTGCTCTGTTTAGTTTTGTATTCTTATTTGCTTCTTGCTAACTTTTTGGTCGTAACTAATTCACGCTTTTTAATAATCAAATGAACCTTTACATGACATTTGACATGTATTCATTTAGCAGACGCTTTTATCCGCTTTTATACCTTCAGCACTTCAGAGTAAAATACAGCACACACAAGATATATTAATATATCATGTCTAGTCTGTATCTTTTCACTGCAACTCTGCTTTGAGATTTTATGGAATTACAGGGATCCGTATGGATCACAGATCAACCACTGTCTGTGACTGGCAAACTTGCCAAATACCGAATTAGGAGTGCCGAATGCCGAACATCAAACCCACACAGCTGGTGTAGGTTTGACAGTTGTTGAGGGGACGTTATCAGTTTGACCACATCTTGCTCTGTCTGCTGCTGATGTCAGTCTGTCTCCCGCTCTCTCTCTCTCTCTCTTGCACACACACAAACACTTCACACACAAACACTAACTGTCCCTCAAGTAAGCTATTTTGGGTGCAAAGGACATCACTACAGCAGCACAAATACAGCAGATTCAACCCATTAGTAATGCAGTTCATGGAAACTAGTCAAGTGAACCGGCTGTAAGAGGTCAGAGTGGATTTAGCCTTAGCGTTAGCTCCCAGTTAGCTACGCTATGTACGGTACATGAGCTACAGGACCACGGGCCTTCACTCAGTCTAAAGAGGGTTAATCCAGGTTGGTTTATTTTCCAGCCCATCGGCGTTTAAATCCCCGTGTAGAACCATCGCCAGGCTTTTTAGGAAATGAGTTGTGAGGCGTTGAACACTCCTCCACCAAGCCACTGGGAACACACTCGCTTTCTCTCTCTCCCTAAACGCCGTTAAACACTCCTCCACCGAGCCACTGGGAACACACTCGTTAAACACTCCTCCACCGAGCCACTGGGAACACACTCGCTAAACACTCCTCCACCGAGCCACTGGGAACACACTCGCTTTCTCTCTCTCCCTAAACACACACATAACAACGTCAAATCGGCTTTCCAAGCCACAGGTGACACAACAGTGTTCCTGGCTCTTCTAAAAGCGGAGCGTTCCATGTCGACAAGCTTCCTTGGGATTGTGTGGGGCTTTTCTCCCGCAACACACACACACACACATTTAGCCAACATACTCTGTCGGTCAATAAGGCTTGGAGGAATCCCTGATGTAAGAGTTATTTTAAGGAACTTGGAAAAGGAGCTTGTTTCTGTCGAATGTCCTTTGAGCCAGAGCTGGATTGTGTTCATGGTGGCTGTTACGGACACTCTGAGACCGTGAGGACATCACACACACTCCACTGTCTCCTGTGAGCAGGGGGTTGA
>CAEFZP010001500.1:180000-320000 GCA_903064625.1 Mallotus villosus
GCTAGACGAGGAGAGATGTTCTCTGCTAGGTTTAGTAACTCTGAACTCATTCTAATACTTGTTTCCAATACATGTTTTGCTGTGGATCAAATCAGCAGCTATGATTGTTTCTCATAGTTTACTAGTCAACGGATCGCTGTAAGTTCACCACGTTCAAACCTCCACCTCAGCCCCAGCACCAAGTCTAGCAACGCGCTAGTCTAGCCTGTCCACTTCCTGCTCGAGTGGGTGCCGTGTTTTCATAGTAACTGGGAGGACCGGCCCCCAGGACCCCTTCTGTGTGCTGCTCGTCTCCTCCCCGCCCCCCTCCTCTAAGAGGGGGTCTGTGTGTGTGCGTGTACGTGTGTGTACGTGTGTGTACGTGTGTGTACGTGTGTGTGTGTGTGCTCGGACGACCATTGTTCATGTGGATGGAGACTGGGAGTCTGTGCTCCGCATAGACTAAAATATGCTTTAGGTGCAAACCAGAGGTGTCCCTTATACAGTAGCGGTATGAGACTGTGTTAGTGTTCTGTGAGTGTGTGTCTCTAGTCGGGTCTAATCTGTGTGTGTGTGTGTGTGTCCTGCAGAGTACTGGAGCAGCACAAGCTTACCAAGGAGCAGTGGGAAGACAGGATACAGAGCTGGCACGAGGAGCACAGAGGCATGCTGAGGTACGTGTGTGTTAGTGTGTGTGTGTGTGTGTGTGAATGTGTGTTTCCTTTGTCTGGGTCTCTCAAGGTATGCGTTGAGATCAGGATGTGTGTACATGGTCAGATGTGTGCTTGTGTGCGTGTCACTATCCTGACTTATACACTACATACTTGTGTGTGTGTGTGTACGTGTCATTCATCTGACGCATACGGTGCCTGTGCCTGTGTGTGTGTGTGTGTGTGTGTGAGCAGGGAGGACTCCATGATGGAGTATCTGAAGATCGCCCAGGACCTGGAGATGTACGGGGTCAACTACTTTGAGATCAAGAACAAGAAGGGCACCGAGCTGTGGCTGGGTGTGGACGCCCTGGGCCTCAACATCTACGAGCACGAAGACAAGTCAGACACTCTCCTACTGTTCCTCTACCACGCCACACTCTCCTACTGCTCCTCTACCACGCCACACTCTCCTACTGCTCCTCTACCACTCTCCTACTGCTCCTCTACCACGCCACACTCTCCTACTGCTCCTCTATCACTCTCCTACTGCTCCTCTACCATGCCACACTATCCTACTGCTCCTCTACCACTCTCCTACTGCTCCTCTACCACGCCAAGCTCTCCTACTGCTCCTCTACCACGCCACACTCTCCTACTGCTCCTCTACCACACTCTCCTACTGCTCCTCTACCACGCCACACTCTCCTACTGCTCCTCTACCACGCCACACTCTCCTACTGCTCCTCTACCACGCCACACTCTCCTACTGCTCCTCTACCATGCCACACTCTCCTACTGCTCCTCTACCACGCCACTCTCCTACTGCTCCTCTACCACGCCACACTCTCCTACTGCTCCTCTACCACGCCACACTCTCCTACTGCTCCTCTGCCACACTCTCCTACTGCTCCTCTACCACGCCACACTCTCCTACTGCTCCTCTACCACGCCACACTCTCCTACTGCTCCTCTACCACGCCACACTCTCCTACTGCTCCTCTACCATGCCACACTCTCCTACTGCTCCTCTACCACGCCACACTCCTACTGCTCCTCTACCACTCCACACTCTCCTACTGCTCCTCTACCACGCCACTCTCCTACTGCTCCTCTACCATGCCACACTCTCCTACTGCTCCTCTACCATGCCACACTCCTACTGCTCCTCTACCACGCCACTCTCCTACTGCTCCTCTACCACACCACACTCTCCTACTGCTCCTCTACCACGCCACGCTCTCCTACTGCTCCTCTACCACTCTCCTACTGCTCCTCTACCACTCTCCTGCTGTTCCTCTACCACGCCACATTCTCCTACAGTTTCTCGACCACGCCACACTTTACGTTAAGGTTACATGAACTGCCATGTCACGACATGGCAAGACCTGAAGTCAAAACGTATGGGTACATAGGAATTGCAATGTCATGAAATTGTATTAGCCGTTAGCGGTGTGGATTGTTGCTAAGATGGAAGAAGGCACTGTCGGGGAGGGATGGAAGGAGGATCTGGATTTTGTACAGGGGCAGTTGAAGGTTGTTACCGAAACAAGATCAGTGTTAACATCATCTTACCCCTGGAAAGCCCTACCCATACAAAGTTACACGCCATAACTTGTACTGCTAACACAGCGCACGACATAAGCATTGCAGTGTTTCTCCAATGTTAGTACTATAGACATTGCTACATGGTAGTTCATGTAACCTTAATGTAAAGTTAATAACTTAATTGCATTAACTCTGGTACCTACTCCTAGTACCTACCCCTAGCCCTTCACCCTAGTACATTCCTCTGACACCTACAACTATCCCCTAAACCTAGTACCTAGGACTAAGTCTACCCATACTCCTTATATCTGGTCCCTAACCCTAGTTCCCAGTCCCTGAAGCTAACCCAGCCAGACTACTGTATGTGTATGTCAACCAGATCTTGTGCTTGATCTGTGTTTCTGTGGTAACAGACAGTATCAGCCAATCAGAATGCTTCATCACATGCCATGAGGCAGCGTCAGACTTGCTACCATGGAGACGGCTGAGTGCGTTCAGGCCAGAGCAGCTCTGCGACACTAGCGCCCCCTGCTGTCTGACAGTAGTACATACTGGTCCATTCTGCTTAGTAACACAGCAAACACCACCCTTACCCTAACCCTGAAGGGCTGTTGACAGGATTTAAATCATCTTCTCTTTCTCTGTCTCCCTCTGTCTCTCGCCTTCTCTCTCCATCTCTCTGCTGTTCTGTCTCTCTCATTTCCCCCTTCTCTCTGTCTCTCTCTGTCTCTCTCTCTTTCCCCTTCTCTCTGTCTCTCTCTGTCTCTCTCTGTCTCTCTCTCTTTTCCCCTTCTCTCTGTCTCTCTCTGTCTCTCTCTCTTTCCCCTTCTCTCTGTCTCTCTCTGTCTCTCTCTCTTTTCCCCTTCTCTCTGTCTCTCTCTGTCTCTCTCTCTTTTCCCCCTTCTCTCTGTCTCTCTCTCTCTTTTTCCCCTTCTCTCTGTCTCTCTATGTCTCTCTCTCTTTTTCCAGGTTGACACCAAAGATCGGCTTCCCCTGGAGCGAGATAAGAAACATCTCCTTCAACGACAAGAAGTTTGTCATCAAACCCATTGACAAGAAAGCTCCAGTAAGTCTGCTGTACTGTGTCTCTCTCTCTCTTTCATTCATCTCTCTCTGTCTCTCTCTCTCTGTCTCTCTCTATGTCTCTCTCTCTTTCTCATACACTTACACACAGGGCACATAAAACAACACGCACACGCTAACGAGAGGCCCTCTCCCCAGGACTTTGTGTTCTACGCTCCCCGGTTGCGGATCAACAAGCGCGTCCTGGCCCTGTGCATGGGCAACCACGAGCTGTACATGCGGAGGAGGAAGCCCGACACCATCGAGGTGCAGCAGATGAAGGCCCAGGCCCGCGAGGAGAAGCACCACAAGCAGATGGAGAGGTTAGTGGAAGCACACACACACATACACACAAACACACACTCACAAACACACACACACATAGACTCACACGAACACACTCACACAAACACTCACAAACACACACATACACTCACTCACACACACACACACATAGACTCACACAAACACACTCACACAAACACACATGCACACATATGCACACACACACGCACACACATGCACGCACACACTTACACTCACACGCACACACACACACCCACATACACTCACAAACACGTGTCTGTACATGTCGGTACTGTACATATTCACACACACACACACATGTACAAAGCACATATAGTGTGCATGCATACACACAACACTGACACACATACACAGTACATACAGAGCCTACACACGCACGCACACACACACACACACACACACACACATACACACACACACACACACACACTCACTCACATACACAGAACAGACTATCCCTCAGTCAAGCTCTGTGATGGAACTAACATGACCAACAGGGGGCAGCATTGTATTTGTAAAACTTTCAGGGACATCCAAACACAAAAGGATCACGGTGGTACACCGAGGCCCAGTTTCCCAGGCATGGGTTAGGCCTAAAGTAAGAGACAAATTCAATAAAGATCTCCATTGAAAAAGGTTTATCGTCTCGGACGAGGCTAAGCTAGTCCATGTCTGGGAAACTGGGCCACAGTGTCTGAGGTGTAGAATGGAGAGGTCCATCACACACACAGAGAGAAGCTAGGTTCCATCTTGGTCCCGAGGCCCTCGTTAGATTCCTCTCACGCGGTTGGACGTCACGACAAGCGCTTGTTTTGATCACTTGGGACGGTTCCGTCCGGCAGAGCCCAGCTGGAGAACGAGAAGAAGAAGAGAGAGCACGCGGAGAAGGAGAAGGAGAGGATAGAGAGAGAGAAGGACGAGCTCATTGAGAGGCTGAGACAGATCGAGGGGCAGACACTCAAGGCCCAGAAAGGTACAGTATATTATATATATATACTATAGTATATACATATATAGCATATTTTATAGAACAGTAGAGGTTCTGTATCTGTGAACATAGCTGAGGTCCCTGACGACGGACTGGTGGATCAGGAGTTGCGGAATCGACATGAACATGCGGCTGTGAAATTCAAGCTGAGATATCAATCGATATCAAAATGTATCTTTGTGTCTGTACATGTACAGTAATTGAATGGGAAAATGCTTCCAAACTTTTGCCTGGCGCTGTATGTCTGTTGTGACTGTGTGTGTGCCTAAACATGTTTGTCGGTGTATATGCCTACACATGTCCTATATATATGAACGTGTGTGTCCTGGCTGTGTGTCCTGGGTGTGTGTCTTCAGAGCTGGAGGAGCAGACCCTGAGGGCTCTGGGGCTGGAGCACGAGAGGAAGAGGGCGAAAGAGGAGGCCGAGCGGCTGGAGAGGGAGAAGCAGGCGGCGGAAGACGCCAAGGCAGCGCTGGCCCAGCAGGCTGCAGACCAGATGAAGAACCAGGAGCAGCTGGTAACGGCACACACCTGGAGGGGAGTCGTATCTGGTGGAGACACCTGGAGGGGAGGGGAGGGGGGGGGTCGTATCTGGTGGAGACACCTGGAGGGTGGGGGGGGTTCGTACCTGGTGGAGACACCTGGAGGGGAGGGGGGGGGGTCGTATCTGGTGGAGACACCTGGAGGGGAGGGGGGGGGTCGTACCTGGTGGAGACACCTGGAGGGGAGGGGCGGGGGAGGGTCATACCTGGTGGAGACACCTGGAGGGGAGGGGTGGGGGGAGGGTTATACCTGGTGGAGACACCTGGAGGGGAGGGGGGGGTCGTACCTGGTGGAGACACCTGGAGAGGGTCATACCTGGTGGAGACACCTGGAGGGGAGGGGGTGGGGGGTAGGGTCATACCTGGTGGAGACACCTGGAGGGTGGGGTTCGTACCTGGTGGAGACACCTGGAGGGGAGGGGGGGGGGGGTCGTACCTGGTGGAGACACCTGGAGGGGAGGGTAGGGTCATACCTGGTGGAGACACCTGGAGGGGAGGGGTGGGGGGTAGGGTCATACCTGGTGGAGACACCTGGAGGGGAGGGGGTGGGGGGTAGGGTCATACCTGGTGGAGACACCTGGAGGGGAGGGGTGGGGGTAGGGTCATACCTGGTGGAGACACCTGGAGGGGAGGGGTGGGGGGTAGGGTCATACCTGGTGGAGACACCTGGAGGGGAGGGTCATACCTGGTGGAGACACCTGGAGGGGGGGGGTCGTACCTGGTGGAGACACCTGGAGGGGCGGGGGGTCGTACTGGTGGAGACACCTGGAGGGGAGGGGGGGGGGAGGGTCATACCTGGTGGAGACACCTGGAGGGGCGGGGGGGGGGTCGTACCTGGTGGAGACACCTGGAGGGGAGGGGGGGGTCGTACCTGGTGGAGACACCTGGAGGGGGAGGGGGGGGTCGTACCTGGTGGAGACACCTGGAGGGGCGGGGGGGGTCATACCTGGTGGAGACACCTGGAGGGGCGGGGGGAGGGTCATACCTGGTGGAGACACCTGGAGGGGCGGGGAGGGTCATACCTGGTGGAGACACCTGGAGGGGCGGGGGGAGGGTCGTACCTGGTGGAGACACCTGGAGGGGCGGGGAGGGTCATACCTGGTGGACACACCTGGAGGGGAGGGGCGGGGGAGGGTCGTACCTGGTGGACACACCTGGAGGGGGTTGGGTGGGGTCTCATAGATCATACCTGGAGGGTCACACCTGGGGGGGGGGAGTTGGGTTAAAAGCAGGGTTTATAACTGGGGGAGGGTTTATACCTGGGGGAGGGGTTATACCTGGGGGAGGGGTTAAACCTGCGGTCCCACTTTAGCATCTAGATAAATAACTCAATAAACCGTCCAGTAATTGATAAACCCTGACAGCCAGCCCCACTATGGAGCGCCAGCCTCTGGCATGTTGTGTGTGTGTAACACTAATAATAACAGTAGTATGTGTCACAGAGGTGAGTGTGTGTTACAGAGGCGTGTGCCCTGTGCTTGTTGCTTGCAGGCTGCTGAGCTGGGAGAGTTCACAGCCAAAATCGCTCTTCTTGAGGAAGCCAAGAGGAAGAAGGAGGAGGAGGCCAGCGAGTGGCAGCACAAAGTAACGGTTGCCCCCCCCCACACACACGCATGCTGCCCTCTCTACCTTCTCTTCCTGGATCCCCCCCCATGCACACGCTGCCCCTCTACCCTCTCTGATCCCCCCCCGCACACGCTGCCCTCTCTACCTTCTCTTCCTGGATCCCCCCACGCACACGCTGCCCTCTCTACCTTCTCTTCCTGGATACCCCCCACGCACACGCTGCCCTCTCTACCTTCTCTTCCTGGATCCCCCCACGCACACGCTGCCCTCTCTACCTTCTCTTCCTGGATCCCCACGCACACGCTGCCCTCTCTATTTTCTCTTCCTGGATCCCCACACACGCATGCTGTTTAGTATCACCCCTGCCTTGTGTCTGACCTGTTATTGGCTCCGTCCCTGCAGGCGTTGTCAGCTCAGGAAGACCTGGAGAAGACCAAGGAGGAGCTGAAGTCTGTGATGTCATCGCCGCCGGCGCCGGAGCAGGACGAGCAGGACGAGACGAACGGCGAGGCGAGCGCCGAGCTGCGCAACGACGGGGTGAGCAGCCATCGCAGCGAGGAGGAACGCATCACCGAGGCCCAGAAGAACGACCGCGTCAAGAAGCAGCTGCAGGTAGGAGGAGCCGGCCCCCTAACCCCCTCCAGCTCACTGTATCTACCTCTGTGCGTCTATGTCTCTCTCTCTCTCTCTCTATGGGCCTCATGTACTAACGCTTTTGCGCCCACTTCAGGCGTATTTGTTTCGCAATTTGCGTGTAAAAGCATGGCGTGGTATGTACAAACATGCCGCAATGAGGTAAAAGCGCAGACTGATATGAAGATATGGGAGGGGATGCGCAAAGTGCGCCTAATTATGTAGTCCGCGTTATGTACAAAAACCGGAGCGCTTTCACCTCTATTTTCCGCTTTTTAAAAGCAGGCACAAACCAGAATGTTCATATGCTTCCTGGTGAAATGGCAGCCGTAACCCGAGCAAGACGAAGACATAGGCCAAAGGATTTTTGCCATAAGGATCACACTTTTTGAGTTGAGTGAACACAAAATCATTACTCGTCACAGATTAAGCAGCGATAATACAGTTACTGGAAGAAAAAAAAATCGGGATCATTTCAAACAGTCATCGCTGTTTTGACTTTGGTGGCTGATTCATGATAGAAAGAGAGAAGGATCCCATTCAATTGGGCGTTTAAATATGCGCAATGTACGCTATAGTGGGCGGAGAAAGGTGCTGCCGCTGATTACCCGATGACCTGCAGGTTTCGTAAATACGGCGCAAAGTATAAGTATTCCACAGAGTGCGCAATTTGCGGGTTGGCCATGGCGCTAATAGCGCTACGTTTGCAAATGTACGTACATGAGGCCCTATGTCTCTCTGTCTCTCTGTCTCTCTGTCTCTCTGTCTCTCTGTCTCTCTGTCTATCTGTCTCTCTCCTCTCTCTGTGTCTCTGTCTCTGTCTCTCTGTCTCTGTGTCTCTCTGTCTCTCTGTCTCTCTCTCTCTCTCTCTCTCTCTCTCTCTCTCTCTCTCTCTCTCTCTCTCTCTCTGTGTCTCTCTCTCTCTCACTCACTTCCATGTCACTCCTCCATCTTTGACCTCTGACCCTCTCCCCCTCTCAGGCGCTGAGCTCAGAGCTGGCCGAGGCCCGAGACGACTCCAAGAAGACCCAGAACGACGTTCTGCACGCGGAGAACGTCAAGGCGGGCCGCGACAAGTACAAGACCCTGAGGCAGATCCGCCAGGGCAACACCAAGCAGCGCATCGACGAGTTCGAGTCCATGTGAGAGAGAGAGAGAGAGAGAGAGAGAGAGAGGGACGCTCGTTCGCCATGACGACGGTCTCGCTTTCCTTGTACAGCTGACCCTTGACCCTGCCCCGTCACCAAACCCCCTGCAGAATAAAGGTCAGAGGGACGGGGCTCCGGTGTCCCGCTCTCTACGCCTTGCCAAAGCTCCGCCCACTAGCAGGCGTCCAAGCAAACAGCATGTGGCCTGTAGCCACGTCGGGAAACCAGCTGCAAACTGCAGACGAGGGATCCTGTTCAAACTGACGGGCCCTTCGGACAAGGCTGCTTTAACGCTCGTACTGTCTTATGGAAGAACGGATAAGAAGAAGGGACTGTAGCTGGTTGATAATCTCGCTTTTATTTGAAAAATGGCCATTTGTAGCTTTTTGATGTCACTAAGCTTGTATGTAAAGCTTAATTATGCATACCTATTTTGTTTGTCAACAGTTGAAGGATTTAAACAATGTTCTTGTATAAACAGCCTTGTCTCATTGTGTTTCCATGGTTTCACCATCAATAGTTTCTCCATAGTTTCTCCGTTAGGTGCATAGGTCCCAGGGGTGAGCAGTATTTTGACCTCTGACCCTCTCCCCCTCTCAGGCTAGATGGATCAGATGCAGTCAAGTCTGATGTATCATCCTAACTCTTCAGCCTAAACAGGCTTCTCATTTAGTCCCTGTCTGGGGTCTCTTCAAATACAGGGCTAAGTAGGGCCAATACATTCATCCTTTCAGGAATGACTAATGATATATACATATACAGTATGTGTGTATATATATATATACATGATTTGTACTATAGTTATGTTTTCATCAAATTGTCTACTAACTACCAACCGTCATGACTTCATGAGGAAAACTTGTGTTCATAACTAGATACCCTCTTTCTGATTGGATGTTCATTGTTCATCGTTAACATTTAAATCTTGGTTCTCAATAAAATTTCGATTACATTTTTTCACTGTCATCCGATGCTTACATATCCAGTAGGAACATTTATGAATCAGGTCATTCTTCTGTGAAGCAGATACATTGTTCTACTGGTTATTTAACTTTAAAGTGTCACATTTTCAACAATAGACATACCTTCTGGAGCAATATTTCCCCATGTGAGGATCAAGAAAGTCTATTTAATCAGTGAAACTCTGTGGCCTAGTCTATCCTACCTGTGACATTATTCCCAGAAAACGTAAGACTCGAGTGCGTTTAAACAATAAACTTTATTAATGGAAAGTAAGTGTTTAAAAAGTTCTTCAAAAAAATACGACCTCTGGCACTAGTTTTTCGGAGGGTTTTCTTCGGGGTGGAGATCTGCCCCCCATAATTGCCAGGCCTGGCTCGGCTATCCAGTTAAAGGTTATAGCTCCAGAGGAAGCTTTCTGTATGACATTAAGCAGCCTGATGGGGCTCGTCTCACGCAAGTATGCATTACTTAGACCTTTTGTAAATGTCAGCGAAGGACAGTTCTCGTCACGGCCTGTAATCACACGCAGGTGCGCTTGGAGCGTCCACACAAAGCCACTCACTTACATCTACAAAGTTCTACCAGGTGGAGACAGGATTCAAATACTAAATATGCTAAAACAAGGAGGTTTGTGTTAGATTTGTGTTCTGTTGACAGGATGTTAAGAAAATGAAAAGATTTGTATTTCCACAGAGAAATCATGGTACTTTACCATATATATTTCAAATAAATCATTACATTGTTATCCTCACAAAAATCCATTAAAAACAATCGTCACAACATCTGAAAGCTTAAGTAGGAATTTATTGCGTAAATAATCACAACACTAAAACAAGTCAACATTTTGGCCCGTTTCCCTGAATGGGCCTATGCTGAACACAGGCCTGTCTGAGAAAGGCATGGCTTTGGGTTGCAGTGCCTAAAGTTTCCCCAGAACATGTAGGAAGAATCCAAACATCCAGTCTGGTCAGGACGTTTGGGTCTTCCCTCCACCCTATACAGGCTAAACTGTGGAGAGGAACCTCAGAAAGCTACAGAATAACTATAATCATCTTAACACAGTCATGTTGCCCATTTGCTTTGGTCTCTGAAAGAATACTACATCCCACCTTTGTCCAGGTTAAACTGGTTTGAAAGATTTCTTTCAATATTTAACCTGGTTAAAACACTTTTTTGAAGCTTGACAGACAGCACATTTCAAGTTTGATGATAGGACGGCAGAAATAAACAGCGATGCGTTCTAGTGAACACGGGATATGTTCCTGACTGGGATAGTTCCACTGAACTTCACTGATATAACGCAGACATGCTAAGATTCTTTATAAAGCTGACTCAGCAAAACCAAATGACAACTGAGCTTTCAAACATGACAGGTTAGGGTTAGCCCCAGCACCAACCGTCCCAACAGGCATTTAAACAGTACATAAACTGAACGCAAAATCTCAACCAGATGTATAATATTTTCCTGCAAAAATGATCAAAACCCCTGATTCAGAAACGGGGAGGAAACCCTCAGATGAAAGGTTTCAATCTCTCTCTCAAAAATCAAATACAGCGTTGACGTGGAAAGCTTTATCTTTGACACATCCACATGACCCGCTGGTTGAGGTTACAGTACAAAAACAGCCATGGCTGCCAAGACATGGCTTCAGCTGCCCCACCCACCCACCCCCCCCCCAACCCCACCAACCTGTCAGCTCACGCTAGCACACAGTGCCTCTACCAGGGGCTCTCCAAGCTTGGTGTTCAGAAGAAAAGGCTTATTCCACCAACCCTGTCATCTCAAAGCAATCAAACCAGTTTAGGGGATGATATGACACTCAACCTTGTAACCAAGGGCCATGTCGCGTAATACTGTTACCATGCAGACAGACAAAATATGGAAAAGCCTTTTTTTAAATCATTGAAAAGCGAGTCAGGCAGATCTTTGTGACAAGCTGTTAGTAAACTGTTTTCTGAGATGCCTGAGCTTCTCCCCTGAGCAAGCATCTCTCACCCTAACCCTGAGCAAGCATCTCTCCAATGTGAGAGGAAATGAGCTACATTCACGAAGCTGACCTCACTGGCATCCCCAAGCAGTGACAGGTTAGCATGGGAAGATGTCAGGCTTAGGTGTCGTAAACTGCCGAAGACTTTGAGAAAAGCACCCACAGGCTTCTCACGAAGCACAAGCTAACGAACCAGTCCTAACAATCCTGTATGTTCTGAGCACCCAGCGTACACACCTCCGGGTCAACGCTACATAACTATTATTCTGACAGGCTCGACTGGCACCTCCTCGTACACTGTCAGACAACCCTGCTATTGGAAGAAACAGCATTTGATGCTCTTTTTTTCTCCTCCAACTCAAATGACGCCCTGTATCCTTATACAGAACATGGAAGATATATTCAAATACTTTCTTGTATAAATATTTTCTTATAAAACAATTATCTGTATAAGTAAGAATACAATTTGTATCAACGATAGGAGAGGTGTTTTCTGGAGTGCTGAGCTGGTCACTCTGAGAACAGCTCTGTTCTGTAAGGACACAATAATCCCTTTTGTATGTGTGCCAGTGTCTACACGCAAGTATCATTTGCAGTTTAATTTACTGTTTGCTTGCCGTGAGAAGGTTATAACTTTGATCGTGTTCCAAACCAGCAAGCCCTTTCAGGAACTGACAGATCAATTGTCTGTTATTGAAGTTACACCTGACCAGATGACAAGACTCTTTTTCTGCTATGGTACTCAAGCCGCAGGCACCTCATGTGGACATACCACAAACATTTACATAATTAACAATGATAAATTAACAAAATTTGCACATCTCCCAAAACCATCCTGATGTGATTTCAATGGCCAGGATGGTTTGAGGACAAAAAAATCTTAAATAAAAGTAAAATTCTATGTAGAAATCCCCCAGATTCTGAAGGGGGCAGGGTGCTAGACCAGGAGGGGAAGTCAGCTCAGTAAATAGATCTGAAGGTTTTTTTCCTAAAACACTGAAGGGCTTTTTTTGTAGTTTAATTCGGTTTCACTTCTCTAAAGGGGAAATTCATGAAATACATTACCACCTTAGTCAACACAACACCTGGTAAGGGAAATCTAATGATCTGAAACTGAAACCGATACTGAGGCCAGATCGGTACATGACCAATTCAATATTTTCAGGAAACATTTCAAAAGCTATTCAATTAATCATCCTTCCCCCAGAAGTATGATTGCCAAAATTAAAATGTTGATAAGAAAGCAACAAAAAGTGCCAGAACAGAATGCTAGCTATTAAAATAACTTAAGATTAATGAAATACTTACTTAAAACATCTGTAAAATATAAATAAATTAAAGCAATGGATCCCAACAACAATAAGTCAACAAAGAACACAATAAAATACATTTTCCGCACACACTTAAACCACGTAGACATTTCCCCATTGTTACACCAAAACATTTCCGCCCATGGAGAAAGAAGTGCTGAAGGTACAGTTACAAAAAATCATCAACATAGAAAAATAAGGTAGCTAGGATTTTCCTTTACACAGTATCAAGTAACAGACACATCGCTTTGATGAAGCATATTATTTGGAAGCTAAGCTAACATCAGTGCTCCTGATGCATGTTTTTCTACAGTCAGAAAAAGTGAGAATGCTTCTGCTACACACAAGCAGATCCGCTTCTCTAGTGTTGGGGTAGAGAATTCCGAGTCATCCACCAAGATGGCCACCGCCAGCATCAAGACCCATTCTGGGTCTTCTCCACCAAGATGGCCGCCGCCAATTGCTGGGCATCGATCACATGGGGGTTCCTCCCCATCACCACCCTCACCTGCTCCGGGGGAAAGATGTTACACAAGTTGACGAACACCTTCTCCCGCAGCTCGATGTAACGTCTCTGGTCTGGGGATTCCTTGAGCTGGGTGGCCATCATGGAGGAGTGGGTGGGCAGGGCTGGGGGGGCAGGGGGCAGGGAGGATGGAGGCCCACGGGGGGAGTGCATTCCCCTGGCCCAAGGGGAGTACCAGGGCTGTGGGTGTCCCTCTGGCAGGCTGTGAAAGGAGAAGGGTTCGTAGCAGTGTTGGGAGGGCAGCTGATAGTGGGGGTCCCAGCTGGCCAGACGCGACTCCTGCCCAGAGCAGTCCCTCCTGGGGCGGTGGGGGGAGTGCTCGTACAGCCGAGGTTCCAACAGCCCATCATCCTGCCAGGCTGTGCCCAGCAGCGTGCGCCCCAGAGGGGATCCCTGTGGGCGGGCGTGGGGACTGGAGGTCTGGGGTAGGGGGTGTGGATAGTCCCCAGGGTAGCCAGAGCGGGGCTGCAGGTGGGACGGCAGGTAGGCCAGGGGAGCATTGAAGTGGAGGAGGGAGGAGGGAGGATCCTCCAGGGTGTATCCATGCATCCTCCCCAGGCCCTGGGAAAGAGGGTAGCTGTGGTGTGGGTGCTGGGACATGCTGGTCGGGGAGTGAGAGGGCGGTTGGGGGTATCGTCCGGGGCAGGGGTGATGGTGGTGGTGGTGGTGGTGGTGGGGACATCTGAGGCCCTCCTCCAGCACTGGGTCAGGGGAGAAGGAGTCCGAGCTCACGCTGCCCTCACTGCTACAGTCCGAGGGCAAGGTGCCGGGCCCCAGCTCTGCAGGGAAGAACCTCTCTGGGCTCTGAGGCACCACCAGGTTCAGGCTTGAGTAGGCCCTCATCAAGGAGGGGTATCCCAGCTCTGGGGATTCACACCTGGGGTAAGACTCCCCTGGACCCAGCCCCACCGCTCCATGGCACCTAGAGGCTCCTCCTCCCTCAGGCCGGTCTCTCCGGTCCCGTTGGCCCGAGGGCGTCGCAGCAGGAGGGAGGAAGCTGCCACTGCTGCCCCTACGAGCTTCTGTCCTGGTCCGGACCTCCAGCTGCTCATCCAGGAGGTCGTTGTAGGAGTCCGAGCGCCTCTTAGGGTGCCCGCCCCGGGACTCGGACAACGAGTCGATCCTGGAGCTTGCTTGGCTCTTTCCCTTGATGGAGTCACCCAGAGTCTTGGAGGAGGAGGGGGAGTAGAAAGAGAAGGAGGAGGAGGAGGAGGATGAGGTGTAAAAGGAAGAGGAGGAGGAAGAGGAGGCCTTGGCACTTGCCCGAAGCTCGTCTGCCACGGAGCGCTGTGGTAGGGAGCCCCTCTCAGGGTGGTAGAACTTACACTTGTGCCCGTAGGTGCACTTCTTACCTGAGGAGTGAACGATAACAACAGCCAGTCATGAAGCTGCCAAAAACTCATACATTTACATGACATGAAGCTGAATATAGCTTAGGGGTATAGCATTTGGCTTCAGAACAAGAGGACCCACCCAGTGACTGACAGGTTTATCCAAGCGACACTTTGGATAAAGTGTTTGCTGAACCAATACATTATCACGGGAGTACAACGGTACTTAGGAATGATTGGCTGGACCTGATGTTTCTTCCAGGATCACAATGACTCTTACTGAGAGACTTGTTGCTCTTGTTAGTTAGTTGTAACTGACTTAAAACTATTGTACTTGCTATGTAATCTATATTTTTGTTGCTTGCTTTTTTTCCACAGGTACACCCTTGCACTTTTGAGGTTCATGATTAATTGGGTGTGCCACGCCTTCGGCGAGCACAACCTTTGTTATCTCACGTATATATTATTATTGGGTGTGCTCGGGCTTCGCCAGAGCCAACCTTTGTAATCTCACATATATATTTATTATTATTTTTGCCCCCCTATTTCTCGGTCAATATTTGGACTACATAGAAAACGTCGACGTCCAAAGTTTCGTCTTGGTCCCGATTGAGTTGCTATTACTTTTATGTACGTTCCGTTGCACAGTTTAGGACCATACTACGTTTTTGTGGCATAAAGTTGATTTTGTCGGCAAAGGGTAGACTACTCAGTTATAATAGCCTACGTCACAGCGTCGGCACATGTTAGCAACGACGCATTAGATACGACGTGCATAGAAGACCCCCCTAGCATCCGTCAATATTTTGATTACTTAGAAAACGTCATGTCAAAAGTTGGTAGCCATTGAGTTGCTTGTCTTTTTATTTACCTGGCTAACTTGCTAGCCACAGTCACTGACGCTACTAACGTCACGAAACACGCGTGACTACCTCTAGCCTAACATTAGTTTAGCAGCTTGTTAACTTCTGGGAGATAGCTATAGGCTAACTATAGCTTTAACGATACTGCAAGGCAGCTGCAGAAACGCCACAAGCAAAGAGGCCAGGGTGATAACTATTTACTAATGTTACTTTCTGATATGAAACACAATTGTTAAGTGTAATGTACAATATAAGCTAATATTATTGAGGAACTACATCGACTTTCGGAAACGGTAGTCTACTATTTCACTGAAGCATTAGCATCATGACATTAGCCTATGTTGCCCGGGCAACACATACTACAGCGGTCTAGGCTGCATCTGTTTTCAATCGTTAAAATAAACATTACTCACAAATACATTTTCGTTGTACGATTTATTATGACATTAGATTACAAGTAAACGATTTGTTGGTGAAATAATCATTACCTGTGATTTCAAACCAGTACTGCAACGCTGTAGCCTACGCGAGACACTGTGTAGCTAACAAAAACATCCACAGCTGTTTACAGTAGGGAGTCAAACGGCGACAGAAAATGTTCGGCACTCCCTTAAATCAAAAGTATTTCAATAGGTGAAACTGTCTGACTACTAACCCGAACTTCATTGACACAGCCGTCAATCTGTTCATGAAAGCAATATTTAATTTCAGCCTAAACCGTACAACGGAACGTTCAACCAACGATCGCAACCAAGACTCGAACACTGTAGTATACAATTTACCGGGGCAGCTTCTCCACAAAGGGCTATATCGCATTTTGCTTTATTACTGACAATGATCGCTATTGAGCTTTTTATGCATGAGCGATTTTCCACTAAATAAATGTCAAGCTTACTTACGTTTTTGGGGACATGTCATAAGTTAGCAGACATAGAGCTACTGTTTGAATCGCGATTCCATCTGAAATATTTCCAGTGATAACAGTAGCTTCTTTCCAAGGGTGTTCTTAATGAATTATTATGCAATAGACTGTGAGTAGGCTAAATGCTTGAAAATATCACTAGAAGGGAAAAACTTAAAGGGACGGACAAGCAAGCAGGCACACCCTCACAATTTCCCCAGAAATTGTATGCTCTCTAGTTATTATTATTTTTGCTCTGTCAATATTTGGACTACATAGACAACGTAGGTGTCAAAAGTTTCGTCTTGGTAGACATTGAGTTGCGTGTATGCAAATTTACGTTCCGTTGCACAGTTTAGGACGATTTGTGGCAAAACGTGTCTTTTGTCGCCGACGGGTACTCAGTTCTAGCCTTCGTCACTACGTCTAAACACATTAGCAACGACACATGGATACAATGTAATAGAGACGTAGTAGCATGCAAATTGGAGTTTAGATTATGAGTGAAAAATACCACCCCCAAAAATCCCAACCGTTGGGTTTTGTTGAGAAAGCGATTTATAGTGGAACTGAAATCTCGGATTTTTGATTTAGGTCGTGAAAGCCTTTGAAATTTGAGCGAGTGCGGGTCGCCCCTGAGACCGCCTAGTCTTAGGGGCAGCCATGCTAGAAAGCGTCACAGTAGTATTTTCGTAATTTGATAGTTCGGTCAATTCTAAACCAAAAAACAGAAGGAGGGCAATGTTATGGCGATATGATTATTGTGAAGACAGCCAGGTGGTGGATACAAAAATATGCCCCCCAAAACTAACACAAGTTTGACATTAGCGCCAGAAATGAGAATGTTTCTTTTGACATAAAGTTTGCTGTGTCATGGAAGACAGTACACACCATAGATATATATCTATGCGACGCGGTCTCACTCAAATTCTTTAGCTTAAGATATAGTGATTGCGAAGCAGCCGGGTCAGCATATTTTTGTGATTTGTGTGAAACTTGGAATTTGAGCGAGACCGCATCTTGTTTTGACGTTAGCCCCAGAGTCAGACTCGGTCATCCACTGGCAGTGTGTAGTAGCCTACTGTCCTCATTTCCGGCGCTTTCAAACAATCAGCAGCCAGCTTGCCTCTAGCAAACTTCTTTTGAATGAGCCATTTCCCCCTAAATTAATGTCTAACTGATTTACGTTTTGGGGGGCATATTTTCAGTTGGCAGACTGTACTGTTTGAATCGCGATTCCATCTGAAATATTGCCAGTGACAACGTTGTTACAGTAGCTTATTTCAAAGGGGGTTCGCTTTTTTCAAAGGGTGTTCTGGATTTATGCAATATGAGTAGCTAGGCTAAATGCTTGAAAATATCACTAGAAGGGAAACACTTAAGGGGACGGACCCACCTGCAACCGACGCAAGCGAGCACACCCTCACAATTCCCCCAGAAATTGTATGCTCTCTAGTTGTAACTTGTTTAACTACATGCTCTTATGGTTCTTCCCTTTGGGACTTATTTCGTTTTTACAATGTATGCTTCTCGTTTTGGCTATCCACAATGTTTGGAGCTATCTCGTTATTATGATCAGTGACCTATGCACTTTTGTAAAGCTCTCTTTTGGAAGACGCTTTGGATAAAAGCTATTTATGCTAAATGCATAAATGTAAATGTATTACAACGCATTTTGAAATGGGATGACATTAGAAAGAGTTTTATTGTTTTTTATGTTTTTTTCATTATGTTTGTTAAGTTAATGTATGCCAGAACTGTTTTTATGCTGGTCCATTTGCAGAACCAACTGCACTTTCCAGACATAAAGAAATGAATGAAGTGAAAGAGGGAGGGAGGGAGGAAGAAGTGGTTACCGTAGGGACAGGGCTGCTTCCTGTGCTCGGGGATGACAGGTCTCTTCCGCAGGAAGTTCTCCAGACTGGGGCCATGGCGACCCAGAGGGTCATCAGGGGGCATGAACCTGAACACAGGAAGTGTGAGCTTTGTTCTGACACAACACAACGAGCCCTGGCGGCAGACAGCAAGGATAACCATGACAACGACAACAGTCGCATTGTTGATGTGGAATCAGCCGGACCTCAACGACCCGTCTGTGACATTGACAAAGTGGGCGGGGCTTCCTTACTTGTCGTTCACAAACGAGTACATGAGGAGTCGCTCGTCGACGAACTTCTTCCACTCAGGCTTCTCATTGGCCAGGTCTCTGTAGTTGTCGTTGGAGACGATGATGCCGTCCGACTCGTGGGCCAGCTTGACGATGAAGCGGTCGTCGTAGCAGACCACCCTGCGGCCCTGGACGCGGCGGGACGGCGTGAACACCAGGATCTTCTCCTTCTCCAGGCGCCGAAGAATCTCCTGGTCTGTTGCAGACATAGAGAGAGATCGACAGTGAAGGAGAAGGGTGGTGGGGCGGGGGGAAGAGAGAGGGAGAGAAGGAGGGAGAGAGAGAAAAATACAGAAAAACATTAAACGAGCAGTGTATTAAAAAGTGAAGTCATCCTCACATGTCTTTGATGGCTTTGTTTGTAAAGCGTGACATGCTTATCATCATACCATTACTTTCATCATAAGTTTGTTTTTGAAGAGTTCAATGTGTTTCTTTACAGGGCCGATGTGAGCTTTAATCCCATTTTCATTCCATGATTCGTTATGTAGCCACTGCTCATTAGATTGCATCAAGAAGTTGCACATATTTGCATATTTCCCTAACCTGATGTGAACAAGGTTTCTAAACCTTTAAATATTGGCCTTTTTCATAGAAAAACTAGTCAAAACCTGGCTGAACGTAGCTCATCTGAGGGGTGATGAAGTGTGTACCCGAGGCAGTGGTAGGCCTTTGATGTGATTAAAGAGGAAAACGCCTGAGTAAGCACCTGAATAAACATGTACCATCTTGGTAAAGACGCTCCTTCACTGTGTAATCTGTATAAGATTTCCACACACCGGTGTGTGTGCCTGCAAGTGTGCTTGTGTGTGTGTTGCTTACTTCATGGGTGTGTGTCTGCTTGCGCGCGTGTGTGTCTGCGTGTGTGTGTACGTATGTGTGCGTGCACGTTCGTGGGTGTGTCTACATGTGTGTGTGTGTGTGTGTGTGTGTATGTGTGTGTGTGTGTGTGTGTGTGTGTGTGTCTGTGTGTGTGTGTGCGTGTGTGTGTGCTAGAGGTACACCATCTCCCGACCCCTGCTGGTACCTGTGATAAGTGCATCGGGTCGCGACTGTTCTTTCCGCCAGGCGGGCACAAACACCGTGACGTCTCTGTGGCCACGCTCCAGGAACCAATCAACTGCCAGCTGTATGCCGTGACAGGAGAACACTTCCTTATTCCCGTGACTGCGAAGCACAACAGGATGTGATCAGTAGTGTCAGGACGTGCTTAACGTTCTCAGTCATGTCTACAGCAGCTTCAGGATGGCTCTGAGATTGAGCTTGGGAGGGGAGGAGAGGAGGAGGGGAGGAGAGGAGAGGAGAGGAGAGGAGGGGAGGAGAGGAGGGGAGGAGGGGAGGAGGGGAGGAGGGGAGGAGGGGAGGAGGAGGGGAGGAGGGGAGGAGAGAAAGCTCTGAGATTGAGCTTGGTGGTCAGATCCCACACAGCATCAGAGACAACAACAGTTTGAAAAGCAGGATGACATAGTCTACAGTATATGCAGGCACACAAGGGATTCCAACCAGGGTTCCCCGAATGCCCACCCTTAACTGAGCAGTGATACCTGGGTAGGGGACAGCACAGGGAGGAGAGGGGCTTGGTGAACTGACAGCATGTCCAACACGTTCACACCATGCTACAATACTGGCAAACACAAGAGAGCAGATGTGGGGAGAGGAGGGCAGGAGACAGGATAAGGGAGACAAAGAGAGGAGGGGAGGAGATAGGAGACACAGAGAGGAGGGCAGGAGACAGGAGAAGGGAGACACAGAGAGGAGGGGAGGAGACAGGAGACACAGAGAGGACGGCAGGAGAAGGGAGACACAGAGAGGAGGGGAGGAGATAGGAGACACAGAGAGGAGGACAGGAGACAGGAGAAGGGAGACACAGAGAGGAGGGCAGGAGACAGGAGAAGGGAGACACAGAGAGGAGGGCAGGAGACAGGAGAAGGGAGACACAGAGAGGAGGGGAGGAGATAGGAGACACAGAGAGGAGGGCAGGAGACAGGAGAAGGGAGACACAGAGAGGAGGGCAGGAGACAGGAGAAGGGAGACAGAGAGGAGGGGAGGAGACAGGAGAAGGGAGACAGAGAGGAGGGGAGGAGAAAGGAGAAGGGAGACACAGAGAGGAGGGCAGGAGACAGGAGACACAGAGAGGAGGGCAGGAGACAGGAGAAGGGAGACACAGAGAGGAGGGCAGGAGACAGGAGAAGGGAGACAGAGAGGAGGGCAGGAGACAGGAGAAGGGAGACAGAGAGGAGGGGAGGAGAAAGGAGAAGGGACACACAGAGAGGAGGGGAGGAGACAGGAGACACAGAGAGGAGGGCAGGAGACAGGAGAAGGGAGACACAGAGGGGAGGGCAGGAGACAGGAGAAAGGAGACACAGAGAGGAGGGCAGGAGACAGGAGAAGGGAGACACAGAGAGGAGGGGAGGAGACAGGAGAAGGGAGACACAGAGAGGAGGGCAGGTGACATGAGACTCACCTCATGGCCACATTGCTTCCGTCCACCACCACCGGTCTCAGGTTCTCCTGGTCCTCCAGACGGGGAGACTCACACACCTGGCGACAGAAGTCCAGAGACGACGAGGAGGACGAGTGGGAAGAAGATAAAAAGGAAGAGGAGGAAGACGCATAATGGGTGATCACTTCCTGTTCCATCTCTGTCCTGGTTCCCAGTTTGACCAGCTCTCCCAGGATGTCGTTGATGAGCGCGCCTGGGCCCAACTTTCCCAGCACCTGCAGCACCAGATCCTCCGAGTAGCCCAGCTTCAGCGCAAACTCCACCTTGGTGTGGCTGTGTGTGAGGAGGGCTGTTGTCTGAGCGGACTCCCCAGGGGGAGGGTTCTGAGCTGAGGAGGCGGGTGAGGGGTGAAGACGAGGTTTCTGGACCTCAGAAGCAGAGATCTGGACTCGCTCATCTTCACTGTCGGAAGCAGCACTCTCTTCAGAGTAGTTGCTGCAACTACTACTGGTGCTGGTACTGGTACTGGTACTGGTGCTGATACCATGGGCTCCCCTGGCCACCCCTGCCTCCAAGGGCCCTGCGTCTGCACCAGCCGTGACGCTCAGGTCTGCCTGCCGCACGCTGCCTTCCACGTGGAGGTATTCCAAATCCAGACCCAGGCTGAGGATGCGGCCTGTTTCATCCTCCAGATGTTCCTTCAGGCCCATGAAGTCGTCTCATACATTCAGTCCTGTCTCCTCCGTGACCTTGATGATTCTGGCAATCCCTGGATGACCCCACTGTCACCGCTGTTGCTAGGCTGCTGTCTGACCAATGCTGGCACGGAAGCCTGAAAGAGAAGAGTACGGACATCAAGTCCCCACCTGGACACTTGTGGCCAAATGTGGTCTACTGGAGTAGGGGGTTCACACACATACACACTCACAGACACACACACACACACTCTCTCACATACACACTCACAGACACACACACACATGCGTCGCTCATTGTTGTGGAAGGGCCACCAGGCAATGTCTTAAGATGCGATACAATCAATGTCAAACTGGCTCTGTAATGGTAGCCGGAATGACACGTATGTACTCAATGTAGTCATAAATGTGGTAAGAAAGTCAACTGCAGCCAGCACTGGGCCCTTGGGGCATGTACAGTGTGAACAGCCATTAATAAAGTCATCTGTCATTGGAACAGCTTTTAGACACGCCTGTGACATTCTCAACGCGTTCAGCATCATTCTACTTTGCAGAAAAGAGACCTGTGGGTTTCTCCGAAAGGTCAAAAATCATCTCCATTGTCTCTTTCGTCTCGTATTACCTGCGGGACCTCACTTTCAACTGATTTGCATTTAACCGATCAGTGTCACTTGAGGTGTGTTGAGATGCTTGCGCACAACGAAATCTCTGCCAATAAGATGTTAACTCGCTAACTTCCGGACTTAATTCCATAAAACGTTTAACCTTTCGCTGTAAAATGTTTATTGGGCAAATAACTCCAGCATGTTTCAGACGAAGGAGACTTAATCTGACGCGCTTGGGTTTCAACGGCTTGTTGTGTTTGTCGTGTTTTATAAAGACAGGCACCTCATATTTATACAGCACTGAGAGCGGGCCTGTCGTGTAAGAAGGAAACCCTGATTGGCTAACACAAAGGAGATCAGTCGAAGGCGGGCCTACCCCGCTAATTGCTCAGCGACCCTTTAAACGAGGGCTTGTTTTCTAATGTGTGGCGTTGTCCTCTGTGCACAATCTGAGCTTCACAATGTCTGATTATCCACATAAGGCCGCTCGTCCACATGGCCACTTTGTGTGTGTCTGGGCACTGAGTGAATGTGGACTGATTTCGTCCCACTCGACGGACGCGCGATCGACAGAAGTCGCCTCTCTGTCCAGTCGGGATTCCACAGCTCCGGTGAAGAGCGTGCACGTGCGGAGGCGCGGCGAGGAGACTTCCTGCTAGGAGCGTGCACGTGGCGGCAGGAGCGAGAGGGGGCTTCTGGACCGGAAGGCAGAAGCCCCCCGTGACCCGCGCCCCTCTCCTCAAGCTGCCTCTACAGAGGGCGTGTCCACGAATGCCAGAAGAAAGACGGAATAATTTAGTCACTCTCTAACAAAAGAGGAGAAAAGAGAGCGAGAGTGTGAGCGAGGGGGGCTGGTGGGGGGTGTAGGGGGTGCGTGAAAGTGTGTCTGGCTTGCTGTCACCTCACAAAGCAGCTGCCAGCACAATCTGGAGCTCTCCAACCAGCCATTGTTCAACAGGCCTGGGCTCCAGGCACAGACGGAGGCTGGAGCTATTCAAACAACCCTCCACTTTACACGCTCTCACACACACACACACACACTCAAATATACGCTTACACACACAGACGCTAACACACACTCAATGAGCAATGCATCTTCGAGTTGCGGGCTTCCTGAGTCACTGTTTAGCTGTCAGCTAAAATACCAGACAAGCACAAATGTGTTTCCTACGCTGTAGTTCAGGAGTGCTGTTAACCAGCTCAGACTCTTAAATATCTGTCTTTTTAAAATCTACTACCTGCCATTATTAAATATAACACCTGTTATACAGACTGATATTCTCTTTAAAAGATTCAAGGTCTTCAGCGACCATTGCGAGATAAAGAGCTTGTACTTTTCATAGTGGACTGTCCCTTTGCCTGTCTGACGACATATTCTGTGTATATATGTCTTGTTTATGCATCCATAAGAGTATATGTTCCTTTTCATGGGCACACTTATATACTGTTATACATCCTGCATGGTAGCAGGAAAACCACAGGCAGCAGCTGCTAAACGACATTGGACATTTCACATCCCATGAAACTGAGAAACCACAAATGACTTTAGCAAGTCTGATATCCTCTTCTCCAAACGTTGAGGTCAGACTCATAATGACACGTGGGAAACCACAAACTCCCTGGGAAACCGTGACTGTCACCGATATCTGCTTCCTAGTCTAACCACTGTCTGTCTGGGAGCTGGATGAGGTCTGGGTCTGAGACTGCAGAACACTGAAAGATGAGGTCTGGGTCTGAGACTGCAGAACACTGAAAGATGAGGTCTGGTTCAGAGATTGCAGAACACTGAAAGATGAGGTCTGGTTCAGAGACTGCAGAACACTGAAAGATGAGATCTGGTTCAGAGATTGCAGAACACTGATAGATGAGGTCTTGGTCTGAGACTGCAGAACACTGAAAGATGAGATCTGGTTCAGAGACTGCAGAACACTGAAAGATGAGGTCTGGTTCAGAGACTGCAGAACACTGAAAGATGAGATCTGGTTCAGAGACTGCAGAACACTGAAAGATGAGGTCTGGTTCAGAGACTGCAGAACACTGAAAGATGAGGTCTGGTTCAGAGATTGCAGAACACTGATAGATGAGGTCTTGGTCTGAGACTGCAGAACACTGAAAGATGAGATCTGGTTCAGAGACTGCAGAACACTGAAAGATGAGTTCTGGTTCAGAGATTGCAGAACACTGAAAGATGAGGTCTGGGTCTGAGACTGCAGAACACTGAAAGATGAGGTCTGGTTCAGAGACTGCAGAACACTGAAAGATGAGGTCTGGTTCAGAGACTGCAGAACACTGAAAGATGAGGTCTGGGTCTGAGACTGCAGAACACTGAAAGATGAGGTCTGGGTCTGAGATTGCAGAACACTGAGGTGGAGGATGAGGAGAGACCAGATGCTGCAGTCTGGGCCCAGGAGTGGGAGGGCAGAGGTGGGTTTGGGCCCAGGGGTGGGAGGGCAGGGGTGGGTCTGGGTCAGGGTGAGCTCCCCTGGGCATGGGGGAGGGGTGGGACTAACTGGGCCAGAGTTAGCTTCTCTGGCCTGGCAGTGGCGGGGGGGGGGTGGTGGGGGCTCCCCTGGGCACTGCTGGTTCCCTCAGGGCCAGACCTGAGCCAGGTCCCTACGGAGGCCAGCCCCAGATCCCCCCTACAGTCTGGAGAGAAGGGGACAAAGAGAGAGGAGGGAGGGGAGGATCGAGGGAGGGAGGCAGGGGGGAGGGGGGGGGGCTGCATAGGCAACCTGCATAGGGGTAACAGATGCCTGCTGAAGCCACAGGGGTAACAGATGCCTGCTGAAGCCACAGAGGAACCCTCTGCAACTGGTGTCCCTGCTCATCCTCCACTGAGCGCGCTCAGTACAGACCACAGATACATATCACTGTGGTCATGTGACCTATGTGAGGGTGCGTGTGTGTGGGGGGAGGAACTATCACCCCTCAGTGCAGACATGGACCCCTCTAACACCCGTCTGGAAATGTGTCCTCACACACACACACACACACACACACACACACACACACACACAGCAGCAGCAGCTGAGTACCTCAGTTACACCTCAGTTGCCTCACACACACTTATTCAAACACACACACACACACAGACGCACAGCAGCTGAGCTCTTCAGCTGAATGCTCTCACATATGTTTCCTCTTGTTCTTTGTTAGTCAACAGTTCAGGTCTTTCGCTTTTCCACCACTGACCATCCGATCATGCTGAGTCATACACCGGAATTTAAAAACTAAACGTATGTTATGTTTTCAAACTGTAACCTCTCTTTCTGTCAACTCTGATCAGTTGATGCCTATGAAGTTGCACTTTAGCTTGTACAGTATTCATCGTTCGAAAATACTTTGTTTGGCCTTGAGCAAAATGAGTGCACTTCATCTTTATCACCCCGCTCTACATGCAAATGTTTGTGGCTAGCATTGGCTGCCAGCTGGCACGGTGTGTAATGACCAGGAGCCAGCAGGTTGTACAGTCATCATGGTTGTCCAGCCATGAAACTGCATGTTATCAGGTTCAGAAGAAGTGATCGATTCCACAATGAGTGACTTTGCAAAAGTTCCGCTACTCATTTGACTGTAGCAATTCCAGTATTGGACATCTAATTCACAGTCATTGACAACTCATAAAACAGAAAGCATTTACAGATATAGAGGGAGAGCCCCTTTTAAATACAGGAACACACACCCTGAAGACTTCTCTTTTCCAATACTTTGTCTTTGAAAACACTTTTAAACCAAACTTCCAAACCTCTGCTCTTTCAGTCCAAGTGAATTCTCCACAAACAAACTCACCGCCGGGCTCCACAGCGAGGGGTTATGCGGGCACAAGTTAATCCAGCCAAACACACACTTTCTTCTGCAGGACTCCCGAGAGAACACCGCGGGCCATTCCAGCGAGGACGTCCTTTCACTTCCGAGAGCTTTTCAACAGCTTTGCCGTGTCGCCGTTAAGGAAACTCCACACCCAGACTACAGTCCACTCTGCACCCGAGCAGAGGAGGAGGAAAGAGGTAAAGTCCCAGGGAAGCTGAGGGGAAGGAAGGTCCCTGTGTCTTAGTCGATGATCCCGTCTGTGGGCAGCAGGACCCTGGGGGGCAGCTTGAACAATGTGAGAGTTAGCAGATGGAGCGGCAGTATCAACTATTCCCTCAATACATTCAATCTGCTCCTGACCAATGGGAGCCCCGTGACCTCACAATGAGACACTCGCACACACCCACACGCTCTCTCTCTCTCTCTCCCTCCGTCAAGCCTTCTCCTACGGCACGCGCTTTTTTCAAACACACACACACACTCGCGCACTCCCCCCCTTCACACACAACCTCCCTCCCCTTTACATACACGCACACACTCTGCCTCACTCACACACAGACACACACACCAAAGGAAACTAAGATAGGAAAGTAGAATCTCCCCACACCCCTCCCCCGACAATCCTCCCCCCAACCCTCCCCCAACCCCCACCACATCCAGCCGACTCGAGCCATGAATGGGTGTGTGTGTGTGGGGGGTATGCTGACAATGAGGACATGCACACAAAGGAGGGCCCATGGCAGGCAGCTGCACACAGACACCAGGCACAGGGCCATTAGAGACAGAGAGACATGGAGAGCACCCATGGCTAAGCCCTGAGGAACACCTGGTCTACCATTGGGGACGTAGGAGTCAGACGACAAATCATGTTGAAAGCAGATCATGCTGTACATCCCTAGGTTCTGAATTACTACAGGCAAATAAGCAGCCAAAGATTTAGTGCCAGGCGATTAGGGGTTAACAACTTTCCCTGTATGTTGAAATGTAACTAAAACAAGCTTGCAGACATGGCTGGCCTCAAGGAAGATGTCAGCCACGCCGTGCAGAGAAAAGTCTGTTCTTGTTGTCAGATATTTGCATGTAACACTCTCCAAAAACACCTAGAGCGACGTCGTTTTACGGGTTCACATTGCTTCCCAACAACAAAAGGTGTCAACACAAACAAAATCACACTCGGGCTAGCAAAGGAATCCCAACATCAGTCCAATGGAATATACGTTTCATCGGGAGATTTAATCCAACTGTAATTGGATGAATGCGTTTGCTTGGTTCCCGCCACCATAGTTGGTTCAGAGGTCTTTGAGACTCGTCAGTACAGCGCTGCCCACACGCTCACTTGGACATTACACAAGCACAAGTATGTACCTGAGAAGCAGATGGTGATGTCATAGCAGAGGGAGAGAGGCGGACTAGGTTTGCAGGGTATTGCAGGATGCATGCGGACTGTCCTGTGTGTGTAGAGTGTGGGTGTAGAGTGTGTGGAGTGTGTGTCTTTGTGAGTGTATAGTGTGTGTATGTATGCATTGTGTGTGTGGAGTGTGTGCATTTGGAGGGTATCTCCCTCTCTCTGTCTCTCTGTCACTTCTGTGACTTTCCCCGACTCCTTAATGGAGCCTGAGCTGGCTGCTGGCCCCTGGGGGACTGTGAAGGGACGGCCATCTGCTCGCCAGCCCGGCATAAACAGGTGTCCTCTCCCCTCCGCCTGCACCTTACCAGACCCTGCAGCACTGTTAACAGAGCCCCGTTCCATGCAGGATGGTCTCAAGGCAGGATGGTCTGCCTCCCAGCCCAGCCCCAGAGCTTCCAGGGACCATCCTGCCTCCCAGCCCTCCCAGCCCCAGAGCTTCCAGGGACAATCCTGCCTCCCAGCCCTCCCAGCCCCAGAGCTTCCAGGGACCATCCTGCCTCCCAGCCCTCCCAGCCCCAGAGCTTCCAGGGACAATCCTGCCTCCCAGCCCTCCCAGCCCCAGAGCTTCCAGGGACCATCCTGCCTCCCAGCCCAGCCCCAGAGCTTCCAGGGACCATCCTGCCTCCCAGCCCTCCCAGCCCCAGAGCTTCCAGGGACCATCCTGCCTCCCAGCCCAGCCCCAGAGCTTCCAGGGACCATCCTTGGCTGACGCTCGTCAGGGGAGACAGCTGCAGGAAGGGAAAGGACAGGGCTTCCATCGTTGGGAAGACTCTTTTCCAAAGTCCAAAACAGCTTGAGAAAATAGCCCCAGTGATCAGAACTGGGGAAGAGAGAGAGAGAGATAGAGAGAGAGAGTGGACGAGAGAGAAGGGGGAGAAAGGAGTGCTAGGGAGAAAGGATAAAAGAAAGAAAACAAAAAAGAAAGGGAGAGAGGGAGGGAAAGAGACCACATTTAGACTCAATGCTCCATCTCGTCCGTGCGATTGTAGACTGTGGCAGAGATAGGTACACCAGAAAGTCGGACGGAGAAAGAAGACCCGTCAGCAGCCACAGATGTAGAAGAGGAACAGAGAGGGGCGTGTGAGTGGAGAAAGGAGATCCAGCTCCTAATCCTGTTGACCAAAAGACTTGGGGAACAGACGGAACAGAAGGAGTCCCTATGGCCAGGCAGGTCTTGCTTTTCAAGCTCACTGTGTAAAAATGTTTGGGGGGGCTGCCCACTCTAGTCCCAGGCCTCAAGGCCAGAGCGAGGCCTACTAACTCCAACCCAACACGGTCGAATCAATCTGTGCCCAAGAGCTCAAATGAAACTTTAACATGGCATCTCTCTCTCTCCATTACAGTACACACACCCTTTTCT
Source organism: Mallotus villosus (assembly GCA_903064625.1). Lineage (NCBI taxonomy): Eukaryota > Metazoa > Chordata > Actinopteri > Osmeriformes > Salangidae > Mallotus > Mallotus villosus. The sequence goes on from CAEFZP010001500.1 coordinate 208,814, forward strand.
CCGACGTAATACGGCCCTCACACATGCCTTCTCACCCCCCACAGAGGATCAGCAAGCCAGAGGGACCTAACAGGCCACATGGTGTGTGTGTGTGTGTGTGCGCACACATTGCCTTTAAGTGACCCTGAGGGCATTAGGCCTAAGGCCAATCTTTTGTACCCTCAAAGTCCTTTACGACCCCCTCCACCAACCCCCTTACACACACACACAGTTGCACACACACACATACACACAGACACGCGCACACACACCACCTGCTGTTCCTGCAGTCTACCGGCTATTAGAGTGGAAATTGTGAAGTGAAACACCACATTCTGTGATATCATAAACACAGTCTTGCAATGAACAAAATGGTACTACTACTCATACCACTGCAGTGCTCAAAATATATACTACATAACAGGAGATGGTGACTCATGTTGATATACTGTAGTAGAACATGTGAGTTCTGTGCTCATAATACCATCTGATACAGACAAGGTGCAAATACTCTGGATTCTAGGCACGTTCTGTTTAGTTTAAATTCCAGTATGTCACTAACCACCCGTGTGTAGCTAACAATCAGTACAGCGAACCAACGGTACATTGCTAACCAGCTGTGTAGCCAACCACCATAATATGTAGCTAATTATCAGGATATAGCTAACCACTCGTATTTATCTAACCATCACTTTTGGAGCTAACCACTCTTTTTTAGCTAACCACCACTATGAAGCTCACCATCACCATGTAGCTAAACACCAGTATTCTGTATGTTGCTAACTATCAGTATGTAGCTAACCACCAATATGAGGATATCCATGTATGCTAGGCTGGGAGGTCACCATGTGTCGGCAGAGTCTGATTAAGTCATGATGGATTACCCAGGAGGGCGATAGGGAGAGAGGGGGATAGATAGGGGGAGAGGGGGGAGATGAAGAAGGATGGGGGGTTGGGGTGGTGTGGAGCCGGACGAGTGCCATGTCACTGGGGCCAGAGGAGGACAAAGCCAGGGACCAGGTCCCCAGAGGGCTACGGACAGCTGTTGGGACAAACGTCATCACTGACACACACACGTTCCACCCAGGGATCCCCGGTCACGTCTGGGGCTGGCTAGAAGCTAGGGGAAAGGTCACATGGAGACATATGCGAAGCACAAGCACCCACATGCATGAGCCTGTTCTCTCCATCTCTCTCTTTCCCTTTCACACACACATGCGATCGTTCACATACATACACACACATTCAGCATACACACATACTACAACAGAAGATGTGTTATCATGTAAACCATCTGTAGATCCGAAGATCTACCTAAAGGGTACAACCCCATGTTTGGCACCTGGCTTTCTGTAATTACACAGAGCTGCGTAGTCAGACACATTCAGATTAAGATCAAGGGCTGATGCTGGTATAGATTGCCTTGGTTGGTTTTTAGCTGCAACATTATTGTGATGTGTAAATGCATGTATGTGTGTGACTGTTTTACAATCGCTATGTCAATTTTTTCAATACTTCTAACAAGTTTCCTAAACTCTTACAGTAATGTACCAACACACCTACCACACACGATTGGCAAAACAGTTAATTTCATGATCAAAATCACACATTGTAAACTAAACTTACACACTAATTTTCATAACACAAAAATACACTGAACAATACACCATGTCTAGAAAACACTAACACACGTTCTCTTTCAACAGGACCATTTAGTCAATCATGGCACAAGGTCATAAAAAACACTAACATCAGATGGAATTACAGAAACTGCATTATTTTATTTATGTGTCGGGTCTCACAGTATATGGATCATAGATTGTGTTTTGCAATGCAGTTTCTTTTGAAGCCTTTTTATATTTTTGTCGGGTTTAGTAAATGCATACCTTTTGTTTCTTTTGCTGCAGAAATTCAGAACAAAAAATGAATGACCCATCTCAGAGTAGCTTTATAGAATGTATGGTTACTGTAGTAAAAAAGAGAAGGCCTGGCCCTTCTCTGAGCGCCACCACACATTCAAGCTCTTGTCCCACTCCTCTCCCTTGTCCTGGTACTTGTCTTACTCTCCCTCATGCAGGCATTATTTTTACTTTCTTCATGTTGCTCTATATTTGTATTTTTCCATACAAGATCAGCCCAAAGAGGATCCCTTTACCGATATGGTCATGCGATAGAAAAAACCTCAGTGTTTTCAAGTTGGGAATCAGCTGTGATTTACAGTATTTGCATAACCTCAACCAGCTGTTTCTCAGTAGCAATGGAATAAAATACAGGGGATATATTTGTGTTTCAATTTACAATATGAACAGCTGTTCACTTTGACTTTAGCCAATAAGTTAGGTTTTGAACATGATGTTATCTGTTCTGACATACAGTATGAAAGCATTTGTAAATTGGGCAGTAAAAATCTATGCATTTTGTGTGAAAGCAACAAGAAATGTGTTAATTGTATAGCCAACACAGACAGATGTTGTGCTAACTGTGTCAAGAGTTTAGGAAACTTGTTAAAGGTTTTGAAAAAATGTCATAGCGATTGTAAAATACTGTATTTGAATGTTATTGTCGTATTCTCTTTTAGAAAAAAAAGAGTTTAAAACACAGTATAGGAACAGCTGGGATGTATGTCACTGGAAACAAGTATCTGTCCGATAATCCTTGATCTATTACCAGACCTGGGTCTAGCCATCTGCTTCATCACACACAAACAGAAACAATGAATGATCAAATATAAATATTTTGCCTATGTCGTGTAACAAGTATGATGAATTGCCATAGCAATCTACTCGCAGTCTACTCACATCAACAGCTTATCCAACTGTCAGCTGTCTTTGGTGGAACTGTCACGCCAAATAGTGTCCTAGGGCCAAATACTGTCCTACCTGACGTCACAATGCCGTCGCTATGCCGACCTTATTTGGCCCTAGGACACTATTTGGCGTGACAGAACTGTTTAGAACCATAACACTCTCAGTCAGACAACAGGAAGCTCAAGCTTGAAGGAGCAATCTTAAAGATATTTTTTTCCAAACAGATAATGGCCTTTGAGTAAATGTCAGCCTGTCTCTTGCATTCTCTCGCTAATCCACTGGCTGGATTAACCTCACAACCAACACAGCGCCTAACACACACACACACACCCCATAATGTCCTCAGGTGTGTTTGCATGCTGTGTAACCCCAGATACTGTGTGTCAAGACAACCGATGACTTGGAGGTTAGGGTTAGTCAGAAAACTCCAGGGTATCAACATCAGTAGCTAAACACACACACACATATGCACATAGGCACACACACAAATACACACGCACACTACACAGACACTGATACACACACCACACACACAGACACATACCACTGCAAACACAAGCAGACGTCAAACGTGTTTCTCTTTAATTCCAGACATGATTACGTAACAGAGTTCCAGAGCAGCAGATGCAGTGAAGGATCACGTTGACGCCGGTGCAGGTTCCTCCAGCAGGTGAGAAGGAACATTTGGCTGAAAGCTGTGACATTTACTTGTGTTGGTTCAGGCGTAATTGCTTAGTGAGGCACAATGAGAGGGGAGCAGCTGTAATTCTAGTTCTGTATGCTTGCAGGAATGTGTGTTTGTTTATAATGGGTGATTCGTTTTTGGCTTATTTGTATCCCTCCACCCATTTTTCCCTCTGTGATGGATTGCGTTGCCTAATTGTGTGAAATGCGCTAAACAAATAAAGTTTGATTTGATTTGATTTACAAAGGGGAGAGGGAAGTTGTAATTCTAGTTCTGTATGCTAGCAGGAATGTATGTGTGTGTAAGGGGGGGGGGTAATACAATTCCTGTATATTAGCAGGAATGTATGTGTGTGTAAGGGGGGGGGGTAATACAATTCCTGTATATTAGCAGGAATGTATGTGTGTGTAAGGGGGGGGGGTCATACAATTCCTGTATATTAGCAGGAATGTATGTGTGTGTAAGGGGGGGGGGTAATACAGTTCCTGTGTAGTATCAGGAATGTGTGTGTCTTTTGTTTGGGGGTGGGGTGGGGGGGGGGATTTCCATGGTTGTATTCAAAGCAGAAGCGTGCCAGGGATCTTCCTCTGACGGCTGGTCACTCTGGATCAGGGTCTGTCAGTCAGGAAGAGTATCTCTGACGGCTGGTCACTCTGGATCAGGGTCTGTCAGTCAGGAAGAGTATCTCTGACGGCTGGTCACTCTGGATCAGGGTCTGTCAGTCAGGAAGAGTATCTCTGACGGCTGGTCACTCTGGATCAGGGTCTGTCAGTCAGGAAGAGTATCTCTGACGGCTGGTCACTCTGGATCAGGGTCTGTCAGTCAGGAAGAGTATCTCTGACGGCTGGTCACTCTGGATCAGGGTCTGTCAGTCAGGAAGAGTATCTCTGACGGCTGGTCACTCTGGATCAGGGTCTGTCAGTCAGGAAGAGTATCTCTGACGGCTGGTCACTCTGGATCAGGGTCTGTCAGTCAGGAAGAGTATCTCTGACGGCTGGTCACTCTGGATCAGGGTCTGTCAGTCAGGAAGAGTATCTCTGACGGCTGGTCACTCTGGATCAGGGTCTGTCAGTCAGGAAGAGTATCTCTGACGGCTGGTCACTCTGGATCAGGGTCTGTCAGTCAGGAAGAGTATCTCTGACGGCTGGTCACTCTGGATCAGGGTCTGTCAGTCAGGAAGAGTATCTCTGACGGCTGGTGTCCCTGCTGGTGTCCCTGCCTCCTGGCTGGTAAAGCAGTGGGCATCAGGTACCTCACCCGCTTCCAGAAGGCCGATGTAGCCACGGTAGCACCCCGCGCTGCCCCACGCCACCTGAGGGGGGCGCTGCTGCGGATCAGCAGCTGCAGGGTGGGGGGCAGGTGTGTGTAGCTCATGTCCCCCAGCTGAATCAGGATCACAGTCACCCCACTCTGCATCAGGGCATGGTGAAGCCCCAGCTGCCAGTCGTACTGCTGCGCAGCACCCGGACCTTCGACCTCTGACCCTGACCCGGAGCTCGGGGTGAGGATGACCATCAGCCTCCTGCTCAGCCGTATGCATCTCTCCGCCAGCTCCATGCAGTCTGGGAGGGGGTGGGGGCGGCAGGGGATTTGAGAAGGTGAGTAGAGGAAGGGGAAGAGAGGTGATGGAGAAGAGGAGGGGATGGAGTAGAGAAGGAGGGGATGGAAGAGGAGAAAGAGAGCAGGAGGAGAAGGAGAGGAGGATATGGGATGAGAGGAGGGGGGAGGGGAGGAAGAGAAAAGGGGTGAAGGAGAGGGGGAGGACAGGAGATGCAGTAGGGGAGAGGGGAGGGCTCAGGGAGGAGGGGGGAGATAAAGAAGATGGACAGTGTGCAAGCAGAGAAACAGGATTGTGTCTGTGTTTTTCTCACATCTGTCAGGTTGCTACTAAGTGCATTACAGAGCACAGGGCACTGCACTTACCCCACCCCTAGAATAACCTTCCCTGGTCGACCTCTAACCCCGACCGGCACAACCTCTAACCCTGAACAGTATCTCACCCTCTCCTGGCAGGTTGTCTCTGCCGTGGATGAAGAGGCGGAAGCCACACTGGTTCTCCAGGACAGAGGGCAGAACCCCGGTGACGAACAGGCCCAGGGTCTCCTCCGTGGCCTGGTCTAGTCCCTGGCGCTGGTACGCCACATATGCATCGTATACCTTCCCATCTGCAGAACACACACGAAGAGCTGCTCTACCACACGCATGAAGAGCTGCTCTACCACACACGCATGGCTGCTCGACCACACACACACAGATGCCTGACTGTACTATACAAAAGAAACTGCTCTATTCGATTTGTCTTTATTTTATGTACAGTTTTTTTTTGTCTTCGAAAGTGTGTCGAATCCGAGGCGAAAGAACACCACAGAGCTCTGCGCTGTTCAGGGTTAGAGGGCCCCCCTTGTGGCGGGATGAAACCGGCACGCAGCCACCTGCTGTGTTCTCGCTGTCGTCTGCCTCCGCCCATGTGTAGTCCTGGAGCACCTGACAGGGCTCACCTTCAGGACGGCTGTAGGAGCGCAGCAGCCATCTGAAGAAGAGAGCCAGGTCGATGGCAAAGTGTCGGACGGCCAGTGCAGCCAGCAGGGCCAGCAGCAGGACACACACTCCCCCCACTAGAGGGAGCAACAGGGAGGCTGAGGGCAAGACAGCAGGAGGGAATCAGCTAGATTACTGAGGGTGTTCAAGTTTGTAAGTGTGTGTGTGTGACAGTATTTGCAAACCTTCAGGCTTGAGAAACAGAACAGCATCTGTGATCCACTGGTCGTTCATGGCATTGCATGTAAACGTTGAGTGGAAGTCCTTGGCAGAAACTCTGTCTATGGTTAAGACAGACTTGAAGATATACAGCTTCCCGGTAGTTTCATACTCGCTATATATGTAGAATAAACATATCAGTGAGTTCATCAGCAACCATGAGATACATACAAGGACAATATAATGTATGTGTGTGTGTGTGTGGACCTGGTGAGGTTTTCACTGTAGCCCTCCAAGGCGTCAGCCTTTTGTCCATCCACCGTCCACCACACCTTACAATCTTTAATGTTGATTCCACAATGCGCAGAGCAGGTCAGGAGCTTCATGGAGCCTGGCATGAATACATCATCACATGATGAAGACTTTTTCCGTGGGCCAGTAATCATATTCTGCCCATGCCCAAGTGTCAGGCTCACCCATCACTGCCGTCTCCGTGGATCCGTTGGCTGGGGTGTTGATGATTGGTCGATAGTATACCACGGGTTCTGGAGGAAGAGCACATACCACATGTCCTTCCCAACAGCCTATTCAACACAGCCTTCTCAAGACAGCCTACTCAACTCTCCCTACTGAACACAGCCTACTCAACACAGCCTACTAAACACAGCCTTCTCAACACAGCCTACTCAACACAGCCTACTCAACTCTCCCTACTGAACACAGCCTACTCAACACAGCCTTCTCAACACAGCCTACTCAACACAGCGTTCTCAACAGAGCCTTCTCAAGACAGCCTATTCAACACAGCCTTCTCAAGACAGCCTACTCAACTCTCCCTACTGAACACAGCCTACTCAACACAGCCTCCTCAACACAGCATATTCAACACAGCCTACTCAACTCTTCCTACTCAACACAGCCTTAACAAGGGGAAGAAAGATGACGTGGCCCAAGTGAACTCCCACATTATTGGTTTAAAGATCCTTATATTTACCCACAGGCTTGGTAAAGGGCTGAATCTCCAAACAAGAATAATTCTTGGCCTGTAACTGTTAACCCCAATACTCATAGATCTCCCCACTTGCTTTCCTTGAAAGACCCAAAGAAGATCTTTAAAATGTCTATGTAATGACTAGTGTTTTGTCGAGGTTTGGAGATTCTTTAATTCCACAGGCAAGGAATATACTTTCTATTCAGCTCTGAATTGATGTCCTTTTCTCAATAAACCGACTGTGTTCAGATTTCCTCTTACTTCTATAGGAGACATCTAAGGCCTATGCAAGGAGACTGATTATATATTTTTTCACTAGAAAGAGAAAATGATTTCAGAAGAAGGCGGTATTAGAGATACTTCTTATCTTTCTAGAAAGGAAACTGAGTTCCAGTATATCTCATCAATTGCAAATGGAAATCAAGTTTAGAATCTGAGAAGCATCAAGGATATCTGAATGTGTTTGCATCAGAACAAACACAAAATGCGCTTCAATTAACAAACTATTTATTTGCGGATAATAATTTACCAATGATTATTGTTAGATGAGGGTCCCTTCTCAGTGCACCTATCACGGCAGAAGAAGTATTGCACACTATTCAAACATTACCCAATGAGAACGCCCCTGGGCCTGATTCGATGTTGCAGTGAGTTTTATGAAGAGTTACTTGAGATGTTTTATGAAATGTTTATGGCTCTCTGCGTCTTCCTCAGTCACTGCAGGCAGCAAATATGTGACACGTGGTTTACAAAAGGAAGCCCGCAGATTCCGCTTCATTGTACAAGCCATCCTATCCTGCCCTTAATCATTAACTGCAATCAAACTGCTTTCTCGGAGGAAGTCAGTTATGTAATAATGTAAGACAGTTTCTTACTGCAATTCTGGCATTCCAGCAAAGGAACTAAAATGGGCCGGTACTCACCCTAGATGCTAAATACGCGTTTGACTGTATAGATACACTGTGTCGATATTCTTGTCATGTGTAATGAAGCCCAGCGCAAGTTCAGTCAGGCAAGACCGATCCCTGCGCACGGGTTAATCGTAGTGTACACTACCCACTTCCCCCCGCTAAGATCGCCCTTTCTTCCTTTCGTCCTTGGTAGGGCGGTCACTGGGGGTCAGGTCGATTAGCGATCTCTGGGGGTCAGGGTGATTAGCGCTCTCGCTAAACAAGCAATTGCATCACATGATCCGTGCCTTTAAATACGATTCTCTCCCTGTGTAGTTTGTCCATGCTTTCAAGTGCGCGACCCTCCACCTCCCCGTCGCCACCCGGTTCCTGTATGAGTCTTCGGCTTGTCTGGTCGTCGGCTGTCGCCACCGCCACCGGTGTCTGGACTCCGTGAGGGGATTCTTCTTCGGGCGTTGGGCAGGCGCCCGTTGATTTATATAATTCCCCGTGGGGTCCAAGCTCCAAACACTGTCGTACATTTCTTATTATGTAATAAATGTATTCAATCTTCCCAGGTCTCTCCTGATTGAACTAGATCTGTTTTACAAGGTATGACATCAATTCCTAAACCACCTGGGCCCTGAAACTGTTTTGTTAAGTGGATTTCTCTGAACAAGGATCATTTGCACCACCAATTGCACGGGACTCAAGTGTGCTTTTCGGGTAACTGTTATTGAAATCTGTTTTGTTGTGTGTGTGTGTGTGTGTGTAGTGTTTTGTCTAGTGTTGTCATGTTTTCCTATGTTGATTGTAAAAAGGCTGTCTTTGTTTCCAACGGAAAAGTCCAATCCAATTATTTTGAACACCCTTCACAGCTTAGCCCCCGTCTCTCTGTGTATAGCTGTGTTACCTGGGGAGCTCTCTCTCACCTATGACATTTAGCCACCTGGACGCTGAGCTGTTGTATACTTCCTGGTTGTGTGTCCAGGTACACACACACGTGTAGTTGGCCTCGTCGGCCTTGGTGGCATTGCGTACCCACAGCAAGCTGCTTTTCTCAGATGGAAGGAGACGTAAGTTCTGAAAAACAACAGAAAACAGCAGTTGTTCAATCATCCAATGGACTTCTCAACAATCTACCAGTCATCCCACCAACTAGCCAACAAGCCAACCAGTAATCCAGTCAACCAAACAATCTACTCAACAAGCCAACCAACTACTCCACCAACGAATCAGTCAACCAGTCAACTATCCAGTCCACCAACCACATCAACTAACCAGCCCAAGGGTGACATACCTTGTACCAGCTGAAGTTTCCTTCACACTCCCCAAGTTTGTAGACGGGCCATTCGATGTCGATGTTGACGGACGACTCGGAGACACGCGGAAACAAGACCTGGGGACGGGGCTCGGTGGGTAAAACGGTCACGTTGGTTACATACAAGAAGCATCTGTCCGGTGAAGCCCTCCTGGAGACGGCCCAGAGGCACAGGGACACAGAGACACACACACACAAGCACGTCTTAGCACGGTAAGACAAAGACTGCATTGGCTAGAAAAGGTACAGGATGTGGTGGTCGTCTCGGTCACCCGTAGCTGTAATAGTGTTCCGAGTCATCGAGGAGGAGGGGGAGGAAGAGCAGAAGAGAGCCGTGCTGATGCACGCGCTGGCTTTCGGAGGAGGAGATCTCCTCGGTGCCGTCGCGGTACCACCGGGGGTCCGTCACGTTGGGATCGGACACCTCGGCATGCAGACGAAGACCCTCCCCCTCCAGCACCTGCAGCGGCTTCCACTCATCCTCCTGCAGGCACGGGGACCATTCTTCCTCTGGGGATTCATCTGGACCAGAGGGTGAACCACAGAAGAAGACCTTCTCTATGATTGAACACAAGACGTGTTTGTACAGCACATGTGCTTTTCTGTGGGGGTGACGTACTAGTAGGGCTGTGAGTGTGAGACGTAGCCTTGTGAGGGTGTGTGATGTAGCGAGGTACCTGGAGGTTCGGTAACTTCTCCACAGGTTGACACCCAGACCAGGGCCAGCAGCAGACATGCTCCTATGGGGACAGCCATCTATCTGTGCTGCTGCGGAGAGGAGAGGGGAGAGGTGAGGTGAGGGGGGAGGGAGGGAGGGAAGAGGTGAGAGGTGAGGGGAGAGATGAGGGGAGGGGTGAGGGGAGAGGTGAAGGGTGAGGGGTGAGGGGGAGAGGTGAGGTGAGGGGGGAGGGGAGGGGAGAGGTGAGAGGAGATATTAGGGGAGGGGTGAGGGGAGAGGTGAAGGGTGAGGGGTGAGGGGAGAGGTGAGGTGAGGGGGGGAGGGGAGAGGTGAGGGGAGAGATGAGGGGAGGGGTGAGGGGAGAGGTGAAGGGAGATATTAGGGGAGGGGTGAGGGGAGAGGTGAGGGGAGATATTAGGGGAGGGGTGAGGGGAGAGGTGAGGGGAGATATTAGGGGAGGGGTGAGGGGAGAGGTGAAGGGTGAGGGGTGAGGGGAGAGGTGAGGTGAGGGGGGGAGGGGAGAGGTGAGGGGAGAGATGAGGGGAGGGGTGAGGGGAGAGGTGAAGGGAGATATTAGGGGAGGGGTGAGGGGAGAGGTGAGGGGAGATATTAGGGGAGGGGTGAGGGGAGAGGTGAGGGGAGATATTAGGGGAGGGGTGAGGGGAGAGGTGAGGGGAGATATTAGGGGAGGGGTGAGGGGAGAGGTGAAGGGTGAGGGGTGAGGGGAGAGGTGAGGTGAGGGGGGGAGGGGAGAGGTGAGGGGAGGGGGAGAGATAAGGGGAGGGGTGAGGGGAGAGGTGAAGGGAGATATTAGGGGAGGGGTGAGGGGAGAGGTGAGGGGAGATATTAGGGGAGGGGTGAGGGGAGAGGTGAGGGGAGATATTAGGGGAGGGGTGAGGGGAGATATTAGGGGAGGGGTGAGGGGAGAGGTGAGGGGAGATATTAGGGGAGGGGTGAGGGCAGAGGTGAGGGGAGATATTAGGGGAGGGGTGAGGGCAGAGGTGAGGGGAGATATTAGGGGAGGGGTGAGGGGAGAGGTGAGGGGAGATATTAGGGGAGGGGTGAGGGGAGAGGTGAGGGGAAACTCTGCAACTAAAGTACAAGGTTACAAACTGCTGCTTTTTGCGTTGTTGCAAAAAACAACAACGCTTAGGGACAGGAACACGAAGGGACAAACTAACACTTGGAAACCTGTGTACCTTTATTTACCTGCCTGGATGCTGCAATGCAATTTCCTTCCAGGGATCAATAGAGCTAATCTGCTCTTTACATTTATGATATTCATGTGGAATGGTGTGTTGGTCATGCTTCGAAATTGTCTCCGTCTGTAAACAACAGCAAATGATCCATGACAGGCCGTATGTCTTGGACCTTTTAAACCAGGCTATATTTTTGATCCCATTGAATGTTTCACATCTCCAAAGAAATGTTACTTGATATCTAACTATTCCTAGGGTAAAGGTAAAATAGTTTGTTCCAGTTCAGACAAGTTTTGTCAACCTAAATATATTGTGTAAACTACCAAGGCCACCTGAGAGTCAAACATTGGCTTATTTTGTGAAATCACTGTCAATCATCAGTGGGCTGGAGGAAAGTGCACAATTTCAGACAATAATTGGGGGAGCTGATTCTCATACCAGAACTTGTTTTATAATATGACCTAGTGCAGCTTTAATGACTGGGTAAACATAAAATGAACATGATGAGATGTTTTCAATGTTCTGTACACATTTTGTACGGTGTTCTTCGTGGTCAATTTGACCTGAGGATGTCTTACAAATATCAAATTTATAAGACATATAAACACTATATGTCAGAACGGATAACATCATGTTCAAAACCTAACTTATTGGCTAAAATCAAAGTGAACAGCTGTTCATATTGTGAATTGAAACACAAATATATCCCCTGTATTTTATTCCATTGCTACTGAAAAAAGGCTGGTTGAAGTTATGCAAATACTATAAATCACAGTTGATTCCCAACTAGGAAACACTCAGGTGTTGAGGTTCTTTCAATCGCATGACCATATAGTATATACAGTAAAGAGGAGCTCTTTGGGATGATCTTGTGTGGAAAAAGAACAATATAGAGCGAAGAAAGTAAGAATAATGCCTGCTTGAGGGTGAGGAAGACAAGTACCAGGACATTGGAAAGGAAGACAAGTACCAGGACATGGGAGAGGAAGACAAGTACCAGGACAAGGGAGAGGAAGACAAGTACCAGGACAAGGGAGAGGAAGACAAGTACCCAGGACATGGGAGAGGAAGACAAGTACCAGGACATGGGAGAGGAAGACAAGTACCAGGACATGGGAGAGGAAGACAAGTACCAGGACATGGGTGAGGAAGACAAGTACCAGGACATGGGAGAGGAAGACAAGTACCAGGACAAGGGAGAGGAAGACAAGTACCAGGACATGGGAGAGGAAGACAAGTACCAGGACAAGGGAGAGGAAGACAAGTACCAGGACATGGGAGAGGAAGACAAGTACCAGGACATGGGAGAGGAAGACAAGTACCAGGACATGGGAGAGGAGTGGAACAAGGGCAAGGGAGAGGAGTGGGGCAAGGGCAAGGGAGAGGGAGAGAGGAGTTAGAATGTGTGGTGGCCCTCAGAGAAGGGCCAGGGCTAGGGTAATACTGTAAATGGCAGCTATGTCCCTGTAAGACCCCTTGTTGTAAAATTACAACGTCACCTTTAGCTCTTTACTGTTACAATTGCTCATTTCTTTTTTTTGAAAGACCAAATGTATCCAATAGCATTGCAAGACAAGACAATAGGACTCATTGGTTATGTAAATGTGGTCGTTCCCAATAAAAAACTTATAGTATTTGCAAATGTGTTTTTTGGAGAGATAAAGGTGATGTTGAGATTTTGAACCGGGTCTTACAGGGATATTGCATATTTATTGCAGTAATGTCCTGTTGCAAATGAAGCCTTTACTGCAGCAATTATGTTTTTGTCGTATTTTTCAATACAGTAACCGTACACACTATAAAGCTACTCTGAGATGGGTTGTACATTTTTTGTTCTGAATTTCTGCAGCAAAAGAAACTAAATGCATGCATTTACTAAACCCAACAAAACAAAAAAGCAGAGAGGCTTCAAAAGAAACTGCTTTGCAAACACAATCTATAATCCATATACTGTGAGACAGGACACATACCTTCATAAATGAATGCAGTTTCTGTAATTCCATCTGATGTTAGTGTTTTTTATGACATTGTGCTATGATTGACTAAATGTTCCTGGGGAAAGAGAACGTGTGTTAGTGTTTTGGTAGACATGGTGTCATGTTTAGTGTATTTTTGTGTTATGACAATTAGTGTTTGACTTTAGTTTACAATGTGTGATTTTGAACATGAAATTACATTTTTTGCCAATTGTGTGTGGTAGGTGTGTTGGTGCATTAAGTTTAGAAAACTTGTTTAAGGTATTGAAAAAACGGTCAAAGTGATTGTAAAAAACTGTAACAAGGACACAGTACCTAACAGTACCTGACAGTACCTGACAAAAACAAATACCTGACACATAATTGTTATCATAATCATTGTCTGGAGGTTTAAATTGCTGGGGTCAATGATTACAAATTGTAGTACATTTGAAGAACACAGGAGGGTTGAACGTCTAGCTTTTAATTATAGTATACATATTAGTGTGTCACTGTTACAGTAAAAGCATATATACAGTATAACATACTGTACAGGATGGCCTGAAATATGCTACATGGTGGACTGAAATGCCTTACCAAGATACAGAGGAGGAGAATTACGTTGAAAAGATTCAGCTTATTGGAGTTTTAAGAACTGATACTTAAACGTTCTGTCAGCGGTGATATCATCAAGCGTTTGCTATAGATCAAATTCAGTAAAAGGCATTAAATTAAAGGTCTTAATATCCATAAACAAATTCTCTATGACCAGGACATAAAAAAGCAATACTCACCTTATATGCACAAGATAACCAGAAGTTGCTTCCTGCTAACTGTGCTCTGTGCTTCATTTGGTCTAATTATTATAGAAATGGGAAGGGGAAACTGTAGACTCTAATCTCAGATAACAATCTACATGGTAGTCAGAATGTGCAGCTGCAAACAACCCACACACTAAACACACATAAGGACACACAAATACACACATGTACTCTGAGTCAGAATGTGCAGCTGCAAACAACCCACACACTGAACACACATAAGGACACACAAATACACACATGTACTCTGAGTCAGAATGTGCAGCTGCAAACAACCCACACACTGAACACACATAAGGACACACAAATACACACATGTACTCTGAGTCAGAATGTGCAGCTGCAAACAACCCACACACTGAACACACATAAGGACACACAAATACACACATGTACGCTGACTAAAACATACTTACACAAACATGCAGGAACACACACATACAGTACACACAGAATCCAAACATCCACATGTAATCCAAACAGCCCTATATTGCTGTTAGTGAACAGCCATGACTCTACATTGTTGGTGGTGAACATCCCTAAACCCAAATTGCTGTTGGTGAACATCCCTAAACCCACATTGCTGTTGGTGAACATCCCTAAACCCACATTGCTGTTGGTGAACATCCATAAACCCACATTGCTGTTGGTGAACATCCCTAAACCCACATTGCTGTTGGTGAACAGCCATGACTCTACATTGTTGGTGTTGAACTTCCCTAAACCCACATTGCTGTTGGTGAACATCCCTAAACCCACATTGCTGTTGGTGAACAGCAGCTTTAAAGATGCCTTCAACACCAGGCCATCCATTTCACTGGCATACTGTACCATGGTCTCTCAAACCTAGTCTATGAGAGGAGACAGAAGGTTCTCCTACAAAACGTTGTTGGCTTGACATTTAACTCAGGGGTTGCAGTGTTCTAATGTCCTAATTTGGTTATTGGATAGAGCCCATGAGTTCCTTGTTACTTGCCTATCAGTTATAACAGGCCTCCAAAGCCTGGAACAAAGTTCAGGGTATGAACACTTGTTCCATAACTTTCCATTTAGATGGATGCTATGTTTTTCCAACGTCAATAATTCTCTCAAGGATCCCTCCCAGATCAGCCTGGTTCACATAAGGACAAACATGACATTTAATAGCTTAATCCTCCAGTTTTCTGCTCCGACAGAACCTTGTAGAATAACCATCCTACAAACAAACAAACACACATACTCTTAAAGTAGGAAATGTGTGTACGAAAGCTTTCACATAGTAATAACCGAGTCATTTCATTGTTATTACTACACTGTAGTGCTAAATGTTTCAACATAGCAACAAAGTAACAGTTGGATTTCAGTATTCTTTACGTAAGCTTTAGCCTAGTACTGACAGATTCGTTAAACCATACTAATAAAGTAACAGTAAAGTTCAATTATCTATGTTTTAGTAAGCTTTATCACCGGAAATGTTGTTTGAAGGATGTTTATCTGCTAGCATCACCTATCCTGTTCAAGACAACCTGATTGTGGAAACTGCCAAGAAAGTCAGATACAGTTTTTCTCGATTGCTTACACAGAAAAATTGTATGTGTAAAGCAAGCTGTGCTTATGCAACTGTTGGGCTGTTCATGTGCGAAATACCCAGTTTGTATATCCTGTATTGAAGTAAATACAGCTACTTGTATTTGATTTCACCACGACTGAGCGTCCTTTTCGATCATCAAAGAGAACCAAATCACCGACAATGGCAACTATATTGCATATTTCCTGCAGTAATGTCCTGTTGCAAATGAAGCCTTTACTGCAGCAATTATGTTTCTGTCTTCTTTTTTTCAATACAGTAACCGTACATTCTATAAAGCTACTCTGAGATGGGTCGTTCATTTTTTGTTCAGAATTATTTTTATGACATGTGTTATGATTGACTAAATGTTCCTGTTAAAAGAGAATGTGTGTTAGTGTTTTGGTAGACATGGTGTCATGTTTAGTGTATTTTTGTGTTATGCAAATTAGTTTAGTTTACAATGTGTGATTTTGAGCATGAAATTAACCGTTTTGCCAATTGTGTGTCGTAGGTGTGTTGGTGTGTTACGTAAGAGTTAAGTAAACTTGTTAGAAAATTGTCATAGCGATTGTAAAACACTGTAAGACACAATTGTTACCATTATGTCATTTAGAAAACACTGCCGTTTGATAAGTATACTCAAACCACCACAAAACACAAAACACCCTTAACAACCAATTATCCATGTGTAAGCACTAACAAGCACACTAACCATGCAGCTGAGCCTTCATGACAGGAAATTCATATTTCATGTCGATCACCCTCAGCTGGACATTCTTTCCTGTTCATCTTTCCCATACAGATTTCCACCCCCTCATTAAGTTGTTAGGACAGTCTTGGTACAAGTTGTTCTTTTCACTAACTGCGTAGTATCATTTGGTCGGCCATTTTGGGCCTGCTCCTAACCTTTACAACGTAGCCCTGTTTTCCATAATCAAAATCTACCACAATTGTTTTCTTAGCCTTTGTCTCTCAAATTAAAATGTAATTTGTGTTGTTGACTAACAGTACTACTAATGGCATACTGTGACCACTACAGTAACATGAGCTCAAAATGCGATTACTCTATAATGTAAATAGAAAATAAACAGTCTGTAAGAAGGACAATTGCAGTATTTGTGAGTTTTATGATTTACATCACGTCAAACTCATGAGGTGGAACATATCTAAAATTCAGGGACAAGTTATAGTCAATGGTTCATGAAAACACTATTATAAAAGGTTTTCAATTCCTCCCAGCAGTGTGTAAAGGGTATTCAGAAGGTTGAATTTATTTGAGGGCTTTGTGTGTATTTTGAATGCAAAGTTTGGTTTCTACGACAGATAATATGGTTTTGACTACAGTGTTTTAGCAATTAAGAAAAACTGTTTTTCTCAATTGCTAAGACACATTTCTTGACGATGTCTTACCATTGTCACTCCCAACACTCATTTCTGGTATGACACATCCACACACAAACCAAACCAACACACACGCCTGTAAAATGATAAGAAAAACATTTTTAAATAACATTATGGGCACTTCAGTAGTCATACTTCATAGACAATACGTCTACATAAATTCACATTTCTATCATGATATAATAAAACATTTCACATTCAAATACAAGTACACATGTATTTAAATGTGAATAATTGAATTGAATAATACATACAAATGTAAACGTACAGAACATACACTTATTATTCCGCAACAAAGATATTTCACGTTATAATTAGAGCTCAGTATAAATCCTTCATGTCAGACTTTGTCATGATCATGTCAGCTGTTAGAGCTACATGTTTCTTTTCTTTGAAAATACAATGACTTAGACCCCATCACGGCACAGCAGGTTAGGGATCAGTAGCAGGGAAATGCTGCCAACAAGGCTAAGCAGACGTGGGAAATGCTGCCAACAAGGCTAAGCAGACGTGGGAAATGGCATGAGACCAGGCGTGTCCCCTGACTAATAACTTTGATATCCCTGAGCTGTGTGAGAGAGGGAGACAGGCTGGGTGGGAGATAGAAAGAGATAAAGTTGGGTAAGAGAGAGAGAAAAACAGAGGGAAAAAGGGAATATGTGAGAGAGAGGGAGAAAGGTGTTGGGAAAAAGAAAGAGAGAGTGAGAGAGAGGCTGGATGAGAGAGGGAGAGAGAAGGAATATGTGAGAGAGAAAGAAAGAGAGAGAGAGAGAGAGAGAGAGAGAGGGGAAGATAGAGTCGGAGGGAAAGAGAGACAGAGAGGGGCTCGGCGAGAGAGGGAGAGAGGGGCCGGCCCTCAGACTGTCCCCAGGGTGCTCTCTCCAGGCTCAGATGGCATGTGGTATCTTAGGTATTTCCAGAAGCGTCCACTGGGGGGCGCCGTGGGGCTGCCTGCAGGGCTGGGCTTCCACCTCAGAGCCCCCTGCTTCATGTGGATGTATCTCAGGGACTCTGGCAGGGCAGAGTAGTCCACGTGGGCGTCAGCCTCCACCAAGATCACCCTGAGGCTGCTGTGGACCAGGGCCTGGTGCAGACCCATCCTCTGGTCATAGTCCTGTTGCCATAGTGACTTCTGCTCCACGCTGGAGATGCTGCTCCCTGACAGGACAATGATTAGTCTGCGGCTTCTCTCCATCGCCTGGGCAACTGCGTCGTGCATTGCTGTGGAGGATTGTGGACATGGAGCTTCAGTAGGTTGTACTTGGGCCAAATAGAATATTTCTTATTACTTGGAATGTAAGTTCTATTCTAAGTGTTTGTGTGTGTGTGTGTGTGTGTGTGTACCTTCCCCAGGGGTGTCATCTCGTCCTATGACGTACAGCGTGTACCCGTGCTGTCTCTCCAGGACTTCAGGCAGCATGTGCAGGGCAAAGGTCATCGCCCTGGACGAACACATCGCATCGCCATGGAGATAACTCACAAAGGCATCAAAGAGCATTCCATCTGGAGCTGCAGAGGGGAGAAGAGGACATGGAAAACCATTGTAGACTTGACCTTGAAAAGACAACATCCTCTTTAAAGGAACAGATAAACCAAGCTTGTTTTCGCACTTCTCATCCTCCTGAACACACGGGGGCGCAGTTTCCTGTAGACCAGCACCAAGTCCACCTTGAACAGGAAGCCAAAGACCACGGCCAAGATGACCACAGGTAAGACCAGAGGCAGGCCCACACAAGTGTAGAAGAACCTGTGATCGGCTACATGTTGAAAACATCCAAAAAGCGAGAGACAAAAGTGAGTCAATTTCTTGTATAGTTTTGTTTAATGAACCAAAATCTGGATGTTTGTTACATAAATAACCATTACCCGACCAAGTTTAATCTTTTGGTGGACTTTTCATTTTGGAATAGCATCCGTAGACACAATCCCTACTGTAGGGAAGTTGCAAGTCAGCCACTTGGCTGTATGTGTGTATTGTATGTGTATGCGTGTGAGCATGCACGTGTATGTGTGTGTAGCTGGTGTGTGTGTAAGGTCTGTGTTCAAGGTTTGTTTGTGTGTGTATGTGCATGCGCGGGTGCATGGTGATTACCAGGCTGTAGCCACATCACACCGGTATCCTGGCCCAGGGGGTTGGTGACCACGCATTTCAGCGGAACGTTCAGGAAGTCCACCAGGACCTCGGAGATGTTGAGGGTGGACTGGAGGTAGACATTTGCTCCCTCGCGAACACTGGGGACCAGGACATCACAGACCAGTCACTGCCTGGGGGCCAACAGCCCATGGCTCAGAAGCCACATGTGCCTCCTTGACCATTCGTGTGGCTTCCACACAAGTTTAGGATTTGTTCTACAATTTATGGTAAGTAGCCTAAAACTTCAGAGTCGCAAATAGTCTGCGTAAAAGCAAACAACATGAAAAACTAGTGAATCAAGCGGTATGACTAAATGTTTAAATGGCATTAAAAAAGTATGTTTGATCGGCTGTGAGAAGTTCCCCCAGAATAAACCATTTTGAGAGACACCCCAACTCTTACAGTGAAAAGTAACTGGAGATGCCAGACTGAAGGCAGTGGCCGCCAGAGGTTAATCTGTTCCTCATTTACATATCTACACTACAGTACATAAGCTGAAAAAGGCAAACTAGAAAACATTTTAGTTGTGATTATCATTTTGAATCAATGGATGGCAAAACATAGTTGATACTTTTTCAGCCACTCCCAATGTACCCTATTTTATTAAAATGTCTCGACATCACAAAGATTGCCGACACCTAGACTAGATGCTGCTTCACACAACTGTTCACTGTGAAGTTTGCTACTCACACACAACACCCAAACACTCGCGCACATAAAGACAACTCACAAATCCCAGGAGTCTCTGAGCTGTTGAAACTCGTCAATGTGTCTGCCATTGATAGTCCAGTGACCCTCCACATCCTCCACATCCTCACCAGCACCGACCCAGGCAGAGCAGGTTAGCTGCAGACTGGAACCTGGGACCAACACAGCAACACACAGACATCCTTTATAAGATGCCCAGACAAAACACGCTTTGAGTCTGTGAAGCTTCAGCAAGGTGTGTTAGTAATCAGTACTAGCCTGGTTCAACTGTGATATTTTCCTGCCTGGGGTAGTTCACCTTAGGCATCTGAAGAAGTTCAGACACTTCAGACACACACACAGTGTTGACAAAGTTAGGAGTTTGAACAGGATTAAGAGTAAACATACAGCATCTAACAGAACTTAATCTAGACAGACATACTAACACGCACATTATACACACAGTTAGGAGTTTAAATTGAATTAACAGTAACCATAAAGTATCTCTCCCTTATATTACCACGGCATTTGAAATAGATAGGATGTATGACATTTGTTCAGTTAAAGTTCAGTCAAAGTTGTTGAGCGTGTGTTACCATTGGTAACAGAGAGCCTCATGCTTCTGGAGGCATTGTAGTTGTGCCCCTCCAGAGAAAAGTCCACCATGCAGGTGTACACTCCAGCAGCCCCCTCTGACACTTTAGGGACTCTCAGCAAATCTTCAGAAACATCCATTGGCGTGCAGTTCTGACAAGTCAAAAACAAGGAGAAAGTACAGAAAGGATCTGAAGAAATATTTCAAAGTCTGTTTCTTAATTTTCCTAAACAAGATCATGTTGGTCATGTTGATGATGTACTGTAGTGGATATACAGCTCTGGAAAGAATTGAGAGACCACTGCACCATTTTCTTTTAGTTAATAAAAAAAAGTACAGAAGGATTTTGAGTGAGGAACTGAAGGGTAAAATTTGCAGTGGCCTCTTAAGATTTTACCCTTATGTTCCTCCCTCACAATTGTCCTTCTCAACTTTTATGAAAGAAAAAGGTGCAGTCAGCTAAAAAAAATAATCCCAGAGCTGTGTTTATGGAAAGTCTTGTGTAGAAACTATGCTGTGCATTTGTGGTTGTCTGTAGGTGTTTTGTGTTACATTCATTTGTGTAGTGGTGTGTGAGTGAGGGGGATTTCCAACCTAGGGGATGGTTTGGGAAAGAGTTCCTGTAATTTGAGAGGTACTATAAAAGGTATCTGAAAGGTATAACTTGAAAAACAAGACATTGTTTAAAAAAACTAAGACAAAACAAAGAGTGTGTATGTGTGTGTCAATATGAAAAGCTCTACAGTGTAGATCAGGGCAGTAGGCTATACTTAACACAGTCAAACATACGGCCCACCACAACCGGCCCACCACATGGTCCAATCCCACCCACTATATGACATTGCAAGGTGTGAAAGTTGTAGAGAAGTCATTCATTCTGAGTTTTCAATAAAATGCACTGCAATTCCTGATTTGTTCATAGTCTGAAGTTTAGCAACTCTAAGCAGTGGCGGTAGCCTACGTTAATTGTGTGCAGTGAGTTTTTTAAATAATACCTCCACAGTCTTGTGTAAAACAAATTGGGTTCAAGGAATCCAAGTACTTTACACATATTCAGAGATCTAAGCTAGGATACAAACAAGCACTCAAACTGTGTAGCTCCAAACTAGCCAAAACAGTCCACATTTACCAGGTTAAGCGTAAACTCTTCCATAAATAAAAGAGGCCTATCCCAATTATATAAAACACCAACATAAAGAGATACCATGCTAAACAATAGGCTATTACAATAAATAAATACAAATGTGAACAATAATCTTGAAAATGTCATGTAACTTGACGCTCTTATCCAAAGCGACTTACAGTAAGTACAGGGACATTTCCCCTGAGGCAAGTAGGGTGAAGTGCCTTGCCCAAGAACACAATGTAATTTTTCACAGCCGAGAATCGAACCGACAACCTTCTGATTACTAGCCCGATTCTCTAACTGCTCAGGCACCTGACTTAGAAAGTGACTAATGACAGCCAAACCACATGTGGGCTACAAGTAAGCTTGTTCCCACAACCTACTTCAATTAAAATACTGCTTCAGAAGCATTTCCACCCTGACAGTTCTCTGAAAAACCACTGACTACTTATTGTGGTCATGTTTAAGACATTGAGCATTGTGCAAAATATTGTCAATCAGCACTTTCAGTATAAAATAAAAAAGTTAAGTTAAATACAAAAAAAGAAGTTAAATACTATATAGTATGTATAAAATACTATGCTATATGGTATACACCGATCAGCCATAACATTATGACAGGTGAAGTGAATAACACTGATTATCTCTTTATAATGGCACCTGTCAGTGGGTGGGATATATTAGGCATGAAAGTTTACATTTAAAGAAGTCTCAGATGGTTCATCTTCTGGTTTGTAATTGGATGGTTCATTCATTATAAATGTTTTTAGAATGTTCTTTACATTTAAAGAAAGGGAAAACAGCAAGTGTTGTTTCACTGGTTCGGCACACTTGAGAAGTTGGCTGTATGTGGCCAATGAACTAAACTGAGTTTGACAGCCCTGTAAGTGGCTCTCTGTGAAACATGTTAATAGTTACCCACGGTGTTCTAGTTGACAACAGTTAAAAGGTTGCCAGATTTAACTCCTACCTTAAACCACCTTATGCGTGCTTTGCTGTCCAGGATGAAGACATGGTCCTGCTTGCAGGGGATGTAATCGTTTGTTTCCTGGATTAGAGACCGGTTCTCGTCAGGCTCAGGGCATGGTCCTGGGTCCACAGACACAGAAAACTCATTTTCCCAGGATTCATTGTCGTTCCTGCTATTACAGATACAAGAAGTACCTTGAAATGCATTCAAACTACTCAGAAACCGTAATGATGTCCAGGGTAGGTTTAAATGTGGTTTGAGCTGTTGGTTCTCTGCGTACAGATACTGTGCTCCTCTGGTACAAGGATCCTGCTAGTACATTCTCACCTGGCCTTACAGGTGTACAGTCCACCATGGTCGTAATGGGCGGGTAGGAACAACAGCGAGCCTGGTCTGACCTCCACTCCCAGGGGAAGCCCTGGGCCCGGACTGCCACCTCTGGTCCAGTTCACACTGTCACATCCCTCACTGCAGCCAGCACATGAGAGCTGGAAGAAGTGGCCTGAGGTCACATGGTAGCTATCCAGCGCCCCCTTGTGGCCTGTTGAAGACAGGCAGCAGAGCAGCGTCATATCAGGTAATGATGTGGGACAACGGGACAACACAAAGGAGAAGTACAACTGCAATAACACTTTCAAGAAATGACCTATGAAACTCAAGTCTGTCGCTTGAATGAAACACTCGACATTTTTACATTTTACTTATTTAACCAATTCTTAGTTTTAAAAAAATGGCAAGAAGTCTGGCAATGAGAATTTGTATTTCAATAAAGCGGGAAAAATCACAGTAAGACGCAAGACGCAATGACAATAACATGCAACAACAGCCAATAACTACAACAGCAACTGCGTGTGCAAACCAGCACCAGCATTAAGACAAGAAAGCCCACCACAGTGAGAGTTCCAGACACATCATGTGACAGCAAGAGTGAATGATTGACTCCTTGACTCAGTGGATGGTGATAAAACTGTCCTTGAGATATTTCTGAAACTATTTTGGTAAAGGTTAGCCATAGCACACATCATACACAGCGTATTGTGTCCTGTATGTGTCTGGCACATCAAAAGAAAATCTTCTTGTCTGCTCAACTGCTGCTCTAGTTCACACTTGACTGATGGGGACCTGACCCTAACTGTAACTGTAACTGTTATTTGTTCCTTTGCATTCTCTAACCCTGCTGTCCTCTCTCTGTACTCCCTCCACACCTCCCCCGTGGTGTGGGGGGTTGAGCTGTCAGCATCTGCCTGGTCACCAGTCTGCCATAGTTGGACCTCCATTTGTCGCCAGTGGACATCGATCTATGACGGTCTGCCAATGTTGGAGTTAGGAGACCAATGTCCATTTGGTAACTACGACGGACAACACAGAGTTCCTGGTCCCTTCCTGTCCATCTAACTGGCTGTCCTGTGATGCTGTGCCAATCCCACGCCCCCAGCCCTGTGGCTACCGCTGCCTAAACTCACATGCACCAACTCAGAGCACTGAGTTGAACCCTGGAAATCTGTGTTTCAACATCCATTTGCTCATTTTTATTCTCTACTCTTGATTAGGGCTGCAACTAACGATTAATTTAATAATCGATTAATCTGTCGATTATTTTGTTGATTACTCGATTAATCGGATTAAAAAATCATATATATATTAATTTACAAACCTTTATTCAAAAACAGATCTGACAGTGCAAATTCACAGTGCAAAATCTTCAGAAAGTGCAGACAGGCACACAATTTTGAAAAAGTTATTAAGATTAGAGTGGATTTAATTCTATTTTCAAAGATGAGCAATTTATTTGAATTTTGTTGAAAACGTTATTGAAAATGATGATTGTTGATAATGATTGAAAGGTTGTGGAAGTAGGCCAGACTTTACTAGAATAATCTAGTGTATATTTTAGAATTTTCAGTACAATTCTGAATTCTTTTTTAAACTTACTTGAAAACGTAAAAGGTGTGGAAGTAGGCCAGACATTATTAAATAATCTGGTGTATATTTTAGATTTTGTGACACAATTTTGAAAACTTTATTATTCCATCATTTTATTTACATGTAGTCATTTTAGCAGAACATTATTTGAAATAAAAGTCATAATTTTTCAAAATGGTATGGGTAGTTTTCACTCGGTCCCTAACGCGATGCTGCAAAGTAGCGTCTTCCGAATGTGAGACGAATGTCGAATATGAAACTAACTTCACCTGTGTCAATTAACACACTTTTTCGATTTAAAGGGCAGTTTCGGTTAAAAGGCAGTTATATGGTCGTATGTGAAGTAATCTGGGACATTGCTTGTAAAAGGGGCTATACAAATCAAATTGATGCTGTAAAGTAGGCTACCACAGCTTCTAGTGATATGTTCTGAGTTATACCTGAGCTATACTCATAGCTCAGTGGTATTGCATTTGACTAGGTCAAGAGTCCCAAGTTAAAATGTCCCCCTGTAAAGTGCTTAAGTGAAAATGTACAGTGTTTATAATTCCAGGAATTTGTGTGTGTGTTCGTTCTGTCAACAAGTTCAGAATGACAAATAAATAAATACAATTATATTTCAGTTATCTAAAAAACGGTCTGGTTGCACTGTTGTACAATGTACAACGGCTGCATTTATGGCCAGATGAGCACTGCTGACTGACAATGCTGGCACAAAACTAACAGCAAGACTATATAAAATATAAAATAAAGTGGATACTTCATTTTCAGTATCAATAAGTGAACATGTGTTAGGTTAATAGCATGCAGCATCAAAGGGAGAGCATCACAGGCACAGCACAGTACTAGTATATTACAATACAATACGTTTTGGTGGTGGCGTCCAAGCACACTAGGAAACCCCAATGTGTGAACATACACCAACACTACTAACAGAGTAACACCACAATTACCTCATCTATAGCAGATTCAAAACAAGATTTGGCAAAATCTCTGTATTGACTACAGTTGAGAAATCTGTACCATGCATTAACTCAGATAACACATGCCTCTCTGGTGGATGCAGGAGCTGGAAGCGGTGTCGATCGTCAGTATCATGACAACTCTTGGGAACTTTTGAAAATGTCTTTGAAAAAGCTTTCTGCCAAGTTGATAGCTGTTTTGAGTTATACAAAGTTAAATGCCACCCACCAGCCCAATCAGAAACACCAGCAGTACCCCTCTGGGTACCTGCAAAATTAAAACCTTGCAAAGTGCACGGTTCTCGAGTTCAGTGTTCGACAAAAATCCCACTACAGAATTTGCACACACACGGTAACACACACACACAGATTATTGTAATTCTACTTATCTGGTGATGGGGTAATTTTAGCAATAACTTCAGACTAGAGAATGCTGATTTATACTGAATAGGCCAACGGACTAACACAGGTTCTCATGTCCCCCAGGGTTTTTTCCCCCCAGAAAGCAGGTTATGCGACATACCCGTGTAAGTTAACTCTTCATCTGACAGCCAGCGTTGTAGCAACATTGCCAGTAAGTTGCTGCAACATTGTGTGTCAGCTGGAGTTAACTACACAGTACTAGTATATTACAATACAATACGTTTTGGTGGTGGCTTCCAAGCACACTGTAGGAAACCCCAATGTGTGAACATACACTAACACTACTAACATATTGTAACACCACAATTACCTCATCTCTAGCAGAGTCAAAACAAGATTAGGCTAAATCTCTGTAGTTGACTGCAGTTGAGAAATCATTACGTGTGTGTCAGTCCAAGAGAAATGCACTGAGAGGAGAAAGTGTGGGACTGTACCATTAACTCAGATAACATATGCTAATAAACCTCTCTGGTGGATGCAGGAGCTGGAGGCTGCATGTGTCGATCGTCAGTTTCATGACTACTCTTGGGAATTTTTGAAAATGTCCTTCTAGGATGTGGGTGAGTGACATTTAAACTGGTTCATGGGTTTGTGAAAATGAGGCCAATAGGTTAGGGGAGCACGATATGCGTGTGCGTGCGTATGTGTGCTTTTTTTATGGGACTGAGGCTAAAGTATCAGTAAAATGTTTAAGACAAACATCTAGGGCTGTGAAACACCTTAACCAACTATACAATCTAAAAAGGGGATACAATATTTTCATTGTATGTCTTCCCATTGTTATCATGCAAGAAGAATATAGGCCTAACAACCCTTAGGTTCCTGCAACCTTCCAGGACACAGCCCAAGAAAAAAGCCTAAGTAGCCTACCTTTAACAAAACATCCCACGGTTTGACAAATCCAAATCTACACAATTCGACCCTCAGTGAAGATGTATTTAAATAATGTTTAAATCATGAAAGTCAGATTTAGCCGAGTAGGCAATAGCCTAGGCTACTCTTTCATTTTCTCTGCCAGACTTACCGTCTTCAAGAGTTGACGGGATCATTGACGGGATCAGTAGAAAAATAATGCCGATGTAAACCTCCTGCATTATAGTCAACACCTGTGGAAGGAGAAAATATCAACGGATACCATGTTGTTCATGTGTGTAATTGTGAAGACCACGTTCTGTGTTCGATCATCTGTAGGCTACCGAAGGATTTGGAAATATTTCCTGTCAGTTCAGCAATGTCGAGGACTTCCCAACAACGACAAAGGGGAAGTGAAACCAAGACGGACTTTATGCCCTCAGGTATTGTAATTTTGTAGCTATTACTGAAAAAAAGAAACAAACAAATAAGTTATGATTTGTGGAAAGTTCTTACAAGAAAGGAAAATCCAATGACCACCACAATCCTAGCTCTACTGATGCACAGCCTGTTTTGTAGTGTTTGAAATACAGTACACCAACAGACATACAGTGTAGTAATAATAGCTGGCCTACTACAATACATCTGGTTTGTGATCAGTCAGGTTTGTGGTACTGCCGCGTTAATAAGAACCACTGGAAATACTGGAGTGGTTAATTTAGCGAACTAAACACAGCACCTGTTCAAACAAAAAATCATTTCTTATATACTCTGAATAACAGTAGTCTAGGTCTACACTCAATGGAACATGCGGAGTCACCAAAAAGTCATCAAGTTTATATAATCCAATATATAAACTCAAATTTACCTGTATGACATTCGTTTTAGGTAGAGTTAATCTTCGGTTTCGGAGTTTCCCATCCTCTTGTGAAACCGTGGTGTATGATGCGCCCAATAAACGTTCCACACCAAGCTTACGCTTCAAATCAGCGTCCGGTGTTGTACGCTTTACTTTCACAATGTAGCCTTTATGTTTATGGAACTTAAGAGGTGTGACGGAGAGAGATATAGTCTATTGGTTCTCAACCCAGTCTTCAGTGACCCCCAGCCCTGCATCTTCTATGGGTTGGAGGGGCGAATCTAGGTTTCCACTTTTGGGGGGGCTAAGCCCCTAGATAAAACCTATTCTTTTTCCTGTG
The DNA here is from genome assembly GCA_903064625.1 of Mallotus villosus. Lineage (NCBI taxonomy): Eukaryota > Metazoa > Chordata > Actinopteri > Osmeriformes > Salangidae > Mallotus > Mallotus villosus. Next base: position 236,659 of record CAEFZP010001500.1, read on the forward strand.
ACCCAGCAAAATTAGGGGCGTCCGGGAATGTTCCCCCAGAAGATTTTAAAAAATATATCCTTTTAAATAGTGTCCTCTAGTGGGTTTTAGGAAGAGAAATTAACAAATTTAGATTTAAAATATGAAATATTTTTTTTGTTTGGGGGGGGCTAATTAAACTTTTGGGGGGCTCCTGCCCCCGCAAAATAGGGCTAGATACGCCCATGGTTGGAAACATCTAGAAGATGCAGGGCAGAGGGATATTCCAGAAAGCATTATGCGACATAACCGGGTTAGTAAACTCCAGCTGACACACAATGTTGCAGCAACTTACTGGCAATGTTGCTACAACGCTGGCTGTCAGATGATGAGTTCATTTACACGGGTATGTCGCATAACCTGCTTTCTGGGGGGGGGGAAACCCTGGGGGACATAACATGAGAACCTGTGTTAGTCCGTTGGCCTATTCAGTATAAATCAGCATTCTCTAAAAACTATTGACAGCCTGTTATTGTGTAGGAATGAGAGTGTGCTTAAATGTGTTGGCTAAAAATGATTTGATGATCTACCTGCAGTACATTTCTATGCAGGCTGATTTTATCAGTGAACTGAATTTATTGCTAAAATTACCCCATCACTGTAGATTCTAGATTAAGCCTACAGGTTAAAATGTACTTTTTCATGAAGGCTTTAAACTTCCTGATGCTCATAAGCCGTGAGGCTACATATTGTTCCATGTATGAAAATAAACATGAGATAAATCGAATTACAATAATCTGTGTGTGTTTCCGTGTGTGTGCAAATTCTGTAGTGGGATTTTTGTCGAACACTGAACTCGAGAACCGTGCACTGTGCAAGGTTTTAATTTTGCAGGTACCCAGAGGGGTACTGCTGGTATTTCTGATTGGCTGGTGGGTGGCATTTAACTTTGTATAACTCAAAACAGCTATCAACTTGGCAGAAAGCTTTTTCAAATACATTTTCAAAAGTTCCCAAGAGTAGTCATGATACTGACGATCGACACCGCCTCCAGCTCCTGCATCCACCAGAGAGGCATGTGTTATCTGCATGGTACAGTCCCACACGTAATGATTTCTCAACTGCATGTATAGTCAATACAGAGATTTAGCCTAATCTTGTTTTGAGTCTGCTATAGATGAGGTAATTGTGGTGTTACTCTGTTAGTATTGTTGGTGTATGTTCACACATTGGGGTTTCCTAGTGTGCTTGGACGCCACCACCAAAACGTATTGTATTGTAATATACTAGTACTGTGCTGTGCCTGTGATGCTCTCCCTTTGATGCTGCATGCTATTAACATAACACATGTTCACTTATTGATACTGAAAAAATGGAGTATCCACTTTATTTGATATTTTCTTACATCTTTAAATGTTACAGTATGCCGACAGGGCTAGTTAGTTTCGCATCGCATTGCTGTTGTGGACACGCACCGTAAGTGACTGATGGCTTGTTTGGAGAAAACGGTTTTATCTCCTGACGGGGGAAGCAAAGCTTTCTGAAGCAACAAGCCGAAAAAGTCATTCTTTTTCTGAGCGGTTGATAAATCCTTTCCATAGGGACATCTGCTGGTCAGTTCGGGGTACAGCGACTGTATCAAATGATTGAAGGAATACATATCATATATCATAGGCCTATTACAACACAAATTATATATATATCAATATATAATGTTTCCCACTGTGAAATCTTCTATTTTATGGAGCTAGAAAGCTGACAAAAGTATCTGAATTTGAATATGAAAGATCTGAAATAATTGTATGTCGAATTTCATAAAACTGAAATATTTTACTGTTGAATAGGACTATATAATATCTGAATTATTTGTATGCCGAATTTAACAAAACTGAATTATTTTGGTCCAGAAATTCAGAATTCAGATTGCGGAAATTCAGATGGCGGAAATTCAGATGGCGGAAATTCAGACTGCGCAAATTCAGATTTGTGTCTGAACTAGGCCAAAGGTGAAACAGCTTGCTTTCACAGGGAAAAGTAGACAATTTCAGAACGACCAAATTTGACCTCAGAACAAAAGCTAAGAGTTGCTCGTTGGAGGAAAAGTATGGAGCCCAATCGAGGTATAGTGCTTATGAAACTTGTAAAAACTCCTCTGCCAAAATCGGCAGTTACTGTAACCAAGTGAGTCGAGACGGAGTCGGAGGGCGGCGGAGACCGATGGAAGACGCGGAACAACTGGCAAAGCTGTAGCCTATTATGTTTCTGTTCCGTTGTTCTCTTTTCTGTGTTGGAGTTCTTTTAAGAGCTTGATGGCATCAACATCCAGCCTGATATAAAATCATGAACTTGAATTGTGTCTCTTAATTATAATACCCAAACAGAAAATCCAGGTTGAATCAAGTAACGCTAGCTAGCTACTATTGCTAATAGCCAATTTTGGGTGGTCAAGCATATTGTTTTTCATTGTCTCCTATTCATATCAAAGTCAATGTTCAGCCTATATATGTTCATTTGCTAAGTGACATTTCAGATCGGTTATAGATAGTGAAATAGTTGCTGTCTGAGAGATCGGACATAGTAGGCTAGTTAACAGCATAGATATAAAGGCGTTATATATCTGGTTAACAGCATGTGTAGTGTGGCCTGGTGGTGTAGCTTTGATTAATCGTCCACACATCATCTGGAAGTCAGTTTCGATCAAATACCAACGATCTCCTTACTACATCCATAGTATGGTCTACGTAGAGCTGTGTGCTAGGCTATCTGGGTCTTCTTCCAACTAGAAACTCAGTTTGTTCTTAGGTAAAGTTCGGTCGTTCTGAAATCGTCTACTTTTCCCTGTAAAGCAAGCTGTTTCACCTTTGGCCTAGTTCAGACAAAAATCTGAATTTGCGCAGTCTGAATTTCCGCCATCTGAATTTCCGCAATCTGAATTTCTGCAATCTGAATTCTGAATTTCTGGACCAAAATAATTCAGTTTTGTTAAATTCGGCATACAAATAATTCAGATATTATATATTCAACAGTAAAATATTTCAGTTTTATGAAATTCGACATACAAATATTTCAGATCTTTCATATTCAAATTCAGATACTTTTGTCAGCTTTCTAGCTCCATACTATTTTACAAAATATAAGGGATCACTAACATTGTCCATTTTTTCAGTTATTTTGAACATTTTCACTGAACTGCACCACAATTGTGTCCTATGGTGTGACAAATAACATACCGGTATACAGATAGACTGAGACTCATCTTCATTGTTACCTTTTCCATAGTGGTTTTTATTTAATGCAACATTATGAATAACACAATTTCTCCCCTATAACTTGTTCAACTTTATGGACTTTTCCAATAAATGCAAGTCAAACTTTGTTGTCCTTACAAAACTGTTGATGATACCGATTTAAGATGAGTGATTAGATCACCTAATTCAACACTCAACAGTTGTTTTAGATAATCTGATATAAAACCCCTTTTTTGTGTGTCACACCAAAGGACATTATGTCACACCAAAGGACAAAAGTTCTAGTTATTCCATTAAAGAGGAAGACAGAGCATATTTTTAGTTTTAACTTATAGTAAAAAATTAAATTACATTTTGATTATCAATACAAACAGTATCATGTATACCATGTTTTTAGAAAACAAAAACACTTTTCACCAACAAAAAGAACTTTGATCATCAAAAAATCTTTCTTAATTCTATGTTTGTGTCTATATTGGATATAAAATAATATAAAGTGGTTAATCAAACTTTATTTAACTATTGAAAATGATTCTTAAAGAGACATTGTCCTCTTGTGTGACGTATTGTCCAGCGTGACTGTCAAACCAGTGGACATTTTCTGTCACACCAAAGGATGTTTCGGCCTTTTGTGTCAGTTAATGATCATGCTATTCCTCACTAACCTGTCATGAGAAGTTAGCGAGACAAATTTGCATACATTTCCATAATTATTTAGTTCAATACAATTTTTTACTTACTTTAGGGTGTCATGTCACCCCAAAGGACAACAAAACTTAACACTTTCAGTGTGACATATAAAAAGTTACATATTTGAACAATTCTGAGATAAAACCTTTTAATGTGAAGATGACAGGGGCTTCACAGGGGTCTTCAGTAACATGACCTTGAATCGGGTCCTTCAACTAAATAAAGTTGTCTGTAGAATTGCCCATTTTTTAATCAGGATATGGCATCACACATGGACATGGTTTTCAGTGACAAAGTGTATCATGTTCCAAAAATATTAGGATATGTATATATATTAATGCTTTTCATTTCTTTATCGTGAAATACTAGTAACGTTGGAAAAACTTCAACACCACACCGGATCTAACTAGACCGGAAACAAAACAACAGGCACACACTTGTTTGGGCTTGCGATCGGCCAAAGAGTAGTAGGCTAATGTTACGTTAAGTGGATGGCAAGCGCGAGACGCCAAAATGGATGCCCATAAGATTCTGAAAGTTCCATTGACAAGACCAAAGTGATCTGTGTGTTTTGTCCATTAAAATGAGAAAAAATAATGGGACAAAAAGAAATCAAGTGACATTTAGAATAGATAAAAATTTGCGATTAATTGCGATTAATTATGATTAATGGCGAGTTCACTATGACAATAATGCGATTAATTGCGATTACATATTTTAATCGTTTGACAGCACTAATATATGTGGATGAATAAAATGATTGCAGTTTACTGAAATATACACTTGTAACATTATGCCTGGGGGTTTATCATCAATAATTCATTGCATCATGCTTGAGACAGTCACACCATAGGACAATGTTGAGAGTTGGCTCAAAGTTATTTCCAAAACAAATAGCAATAACGTTTTTCGAACAGGCCTGTGTAAAACAAAGACATGTTTAACCATTTACTGCATTTTAAATGATGACAATACTGATTATACTTATTTTATCTGGTGTGACTGTGAAAATGCCACGTCATGTCAACAATCCATCTATCGCTATCTATACCGCAATACAACCAGTTCATCACACTCACGGTACAGTGGTTGAGAATTCAAGATGACATTTGGAAATCATTATTGGACAAACGCAATGTCAACTTGTGTGTATTCTGGTTGTTGATTGGTCCTCATCCTTCATTTCTCTCTAGGTCAGGAAGTCATAACTCCAGGCCTGTAGGGTCATTTTCAAACAGCATCTTTAAATGTTACAGTATGCCGACAGGGCTAGTTAGTTTCGCATCGCGTTGCTGTTGTGGACACACACCGTAAGTGACTGATGGCTTGTTTGGAGAAAACGGTTTTATCTCCTGATGGGGGAAACAAAGCTTTCTGAAGCAACAAGCCGAAAAAGTCATTCTTTTTCTGAGCGGTTGATAAATCCTCTCCATAGGGACCTCTGCTGGTCAGTTCGGGGTACAGCGACTGTATCAAATGATTGAAGGAATACATATCATATATCATTGGCCTATTACAACACAAAGGATATAAATCTTAGATTTTAGAAAATATAACAAAGGTCAACAGTGAGGTGTGATGCACGGCTAAACCCAGAAGTACACCCTGTCTGGTTGTTTCATCCAGCTACTCTGCTGTGTTGGGTGTAGAGGAAGTGTCACTCTAAGAGGAGAGTGTGGTACAAGATTGAGTCCTGTCTCTGTATTTCCTGTGAAACAGGCTGAATATGCTTTGCTAGAGGTAATTCCGCATGCACATTCGCTTCTGAACACCATGTGGTCAGGAGGATGAGAAAATATGCAATGTTTAGACAGTGTGAGTGTGTGTGAATGTTGACCCAGAATTTCCATTTCCTTAAGATACTTCTGTATTTGTATTAGAGAGTATGTAGGTCACGGCCACAGCCATGCCCGTTTATGTTCAACACGAGCTTCCCAGAAACTCGTGTTTTCTGTCTGTGTGTTCCAGTCCTGGTTTTGTCTCTCTTCTTTGTCCCTGTCTTGTTTCAATCAGCTGTTGTCCATTCATTGTGTGATCGCTCTGCCCTGTATGAATGTCTGCTCCCTATGTCAGTCTTGGTCGCATTGTTGTTGTGCAACGTGAGTAGTTCCTGAGATTCCGTTTGATAAATGCATTTTTTGGTAACTTGGATTCTGCCTGCCTTTTCCTGCATTTGGGTTCACCTCCTGCCCTACCACATGACAGTCACAGACACACACATACCTGTTTCTGTGTAGAGGAAGGGGAAGACTCTCCGGAAGAAGAGCACAATGTGGATCTTGAACAGGTAGTAGAAGACCACAGCAGCAGTGAAGCTCAGAGCCAGGCAGCCTAACAGCAGGCCCACAGGAAGCATCAGGTTGGGATCTGTACAGACGGTGGTTAAATAACTAGGATCAATATAGAAATAGGTCAAAGTTAAGGTTACACACATTGTTCTTTTATGAACAGAAGTGAGGTTCCACTATCATAGATGAGGTTCAAATACTGTTAATGAGGATTGACAGGCATCAGTGAGGTAACACTATCATAGTTGGTGTTACATTGTCACATCAGTGGGTTGGTTGTTTTCTGACCTGCAGGCAGGAGTGTGAACTGTGCCTCCACAAAATCATGGGAACTGATAACATGACATGAGTAGTTGACATAGAAGTCTTCCTGCTTCACTTCAGAGAACGTCAGCAGGTGATTCAGCCACACACCCTTTTCCCCATTAACCTGTCTTTGGTCCCTGGCAGGGGAAAAGGAATACATGTACTTATGGATGGATGGATGGATGGATACATGGATGGATGGATGGACAGATAGATGAACCTACGGTTGTGTTTGGTGGAAGACTCTCTGGGTGGAGTCACTGGGGATGTAGTCTTCAGCACCGCTGGCCAGCCAAAACACATTCACCCCGTGTTCTCCCACACACGGAACAAACACACGACACTCCTTGCTGAAGTCCGACCCTGTAAACACATGAAGACACATGCAGACAAACATATGGTACAAGACAGGGGAGCAAAATGCGTGTTGAATGTAACTCACCCAACTCTGCCTTGACCGACTCATTAGTAGGCGCCACTAGTCGGGGTTGAAGAACATATTCCTCTGAAATGACGAGGAAGTAAAAATAAGAAGTTATTTTAGCATGTCTAGGAAGACAACTCTAATGGTTAATGTTAAAAAATGATGACCTGGCTATCAAAATGATGGACAGTTTGCGTACACGTCTGTCTTTTTATGATTAATCATTAATATAAGCATTATCACCTATCACTGTACAGTTGATGGTGGCTGACATGCTTGTACGGATTCCCCCCAGGTCATAGGTCACAGTGCAGGTGTAGAAGCCTCTGTCCTTGGGCTCGACACGCTTCACAGTCAGACTCTGGTTGCCATCACGATACATGAACTTGTCCCCTGTTTCAATAGGCTGACAGTCCTGGAGGAGTCCATTAAAGGAACTATCAAAAGGAGGTTCAACTGAAACTGAGACTTAAATACTAATCCAAAAAAAAGAATAGCATTAAATGTAATTTTGCAACTTGCATGGCTACTATGCACTATATATTTCCAGATCATGATGAAGTCATTACAGATTTTCTAGAAATTCTTGTGCCATGTTAGAAAACATGTTTAGTTACAGGGTTCATACCTTTTACATAGCTACAAGCCAGTATTTTTTTCTTCAGGTAAATATGACAAAAGTGATATTTTCCACCTTAGGTCTCACCTTGTACCACTTGAAGGAGTAAGAATCTCCTAATTCCCTTTTCATGTTCTTCAAGGGACAGACCACTTTGTCAAAGACAATGTTCGTCAGGTACTGGAAGTATTTATTTGGACGGTCACAGTGTGAGTTGGTTTGGTTTACGATCAGTAAGGTGGTCTGAGAGAAACACTGGGTTGGAGTTCTGTTGTCCAGAAAACACACAATACTCCATTAGATCATGTTGATGCAGAAGTCGAGTTCCTGATCTCCTTCACTAGATGTTATGTCTTTGTCTCACACAAACAAACAGTACTAGTTCTTAGTACTTACCATTTAGCACAACATGTCCACCATGAAAGAAAATACTAGTTAGGTTTGACGAGGAGGTGTTCAATAGGTACCTCACAACACACAAGTATTTTCCCGTGTCCTGCAGCGAAGCATTGAGGAACCACAGAGTGGTGCCCCTCACAAGAGTATGTTCTGTAGCCTGGCCCAGCTCCAGTGTCTCCTCGCTGTACCAGTGGATGTTGTAGGAGACATTCCAAAAGTCAAACACCTCAGGGGCTACCAGGGTGCAGTTTAACATGGCAGCCTCTCCTACGACTGAGAATGACCGCTCAAACTGCAGACCATACTCCTTACAGCCCTCTGCAGAGAGAGGCGGCAGGGGAGATAGAGGGAAGGGAGGTCATTGATGAGCAAACACACATGGACCAGTCCACTCACACAAGAGGGCACTCTTTTGAATTTGTCGAACCATATTATTTCACTTTCAATTCTTATAGACCACGTTCATGTTTACCAATTCAGGATGCGCGCGCAGCTAGGTTTCAGAAAACCGGGAAAGGATAGCATTGGCAAAAGGACCACACGGATCATACAAATAGTTAGATTTAAAAGACCAAAAAGTCAGAGGAGTACAGCCTTAGAGAGACAAAAAGCGATTCCCCATTGATCTGTCGGATCAGAATTTTGATTTGGGTCTCGAAAGTCTTGACATTTGAGTGAGAATGTCGCCCGGTACAGACCGCATAGTGGAGCGGCAGCCATGTCTTCGCGTCATGTCACAAAGTTAATAATGTTACCGTTTTGCAGTCAATTCAACATCTAAAAAGTCGAGCAGGGCAGCTTTCAAGAGATATGGGAATTCTGCTTTTAGCCAGCTGGTCCGATTTTTTTTGTGATTTGTTTAAACTGGCAATTTGAGTGTGAGACTGCGTCCCCATTAGCCTCAGTCAGACTCGTCGCTCACTGGCAGTGTGCACAATGTAGTTCGGTAAAGTTGGCATGATATTCACAGATTCAAACTTGCGGGTTCAATAACTCTACAGCGAAATTTTATTCAATCACAAATAACGCATATTTCGTACTGTAGTAAGGTAAACAACGAGCTACAAAGTCATTTTCATCAAAACGAGTCGTCCTGCAACCTGAAGAAATAACATTGCTCTCTACGAGCAGCCGGCGGCGAGACTGCAGAAAGACGACTGCTTAGGGACCGTCTACAAAGTACAGCACCAAAAAGAGATACATAAAAAATATGTATTAATTTCACGTTTAAATAAGGTAGTTGTTCCAAACTTACCTCAATTATAAGTTGTCTCATGCTAGTTGTACTACATCACTTACTTTTCAAAAATATGCGTAATCCAAATTTATGGGAATATTTTTTTCACAAAATCTTTAATAGTTTTATAATTACATACAGTTGTGTCTTTAAACTTTCCTCACACATAATTAGTCTTCTGCTGGTTGTACTACAGCACTAACTTTTCAAAAATAAGGATAATCCTAATTTTGGGGAATATTTTGGGCCAAAAACGTTTAATAGTTTCATATATAAACAGAGTTGTGTCTTTAAACTTTCCTCACATATAAATAGTCTTCTTATGGTTGTACTACAGCACCAACTTTTAAAAAATACGAATAATCCAAATTTTGGGGAATATTTTGGGCCAAAAACGTTTAATAGTTTCATATGTAAACAGAATTGTGTCTTTAAACTTTCCTCACATATAAATAGTCTTATGTTGATTGTACTACAGCACCAATATTTCAAAAATAGGCATAATCCTAATTTTGGGGAATATTTTGGGTCAAAAACGTTTAATAGTTTCATATATAAACAGAGTTGTGTCTTTAAAAAGAAAGAAAGATTGCTGCTGTAGTACAACCAACATAAGACTATTTATATGTGAGGAAAGTTTAAAGACACAATTCTGTTTATATATGAAGCTATTAAACGTTTTTGGCCAAAAATATTCCCCAACATTAGGATTATGCATATTTTTGAAATGTTAGTGCTGTAGTACAACCAACATAAGACTATTTATATGTGAGGAAAGTTTAAAGACACAACTCTGTTTATATATGAAACTATTAAACGTTTTTGACCCAAAATATTCCCCAAAAATAGGATTATGCCTATTTTTGAAATATTGGTGCTGTAGTACAACCAACATAAGACTATTTATATGTGAGGAAAGTTTAAAGACACAATTCTGTTTACATATGAAGCTATTAAACGTTTTTGGCCCAAAATATTCCCCAAAATTAGGATTATGCCTATTTTGGAAAAATTGGTGCTGTAGTACAACCAACATAAGACTATTTATATGTGAGGAAAGTTTAAAGACACAACTCTGTTTATATATGAAACTATTATACATTTTTGGCAAAATATATTCCCCCAAAACTTGGATTATGCTTATTTTTGAAAAGTTAGTGCTGTAGTACAACCAGCAGAAGACTAATTATGTGTGAGGAAAGTTTAAAGACACAACTGTATTTAATTATAAAACTATTAAAGATTTTTAGAAAGAAATATTCCCATACATTTGGATTATGCATATTTTTGAAAAGTAAGTGATGTAGTACAACTAGCATGAGACAACTTATAATTGAGGTGGGTTTGGAACAACTACCTTATTTAAACGTGACATTAATAAATATTTTTGATGTATCTCTTTTCGGTGCTGTACTTTGTAGACGGTCCCTAAGCAGTCGTCTTTCTGCCGTCTCGCCGCCGGCTGCTCGTAGAGAGCAATGTTATTTCTTCAGGTTGCAGGACGGCTCGTTTTGATGAAAATGACTTTGTAGCTCGTTGTTTACCTTACTACAGTACGAAATATGCTTTATTTGTGATTGAATAACATTTCGCTGTAGAGTTATTGAACCCGGAAGTTTGAATCTGTAAATGTCATGCCAACTTTACCTAACTGCACAATGTTGTATTTCACTCCAGAAACGTCAGAGAGGATTGCCTAACGTAGATACGAGCCTGCTGAAGATAGCCAGCATATTGGATTTCTTTAACCGAGCCTGTTTCATTACTCATTTTCCTGAGAAAGCGACCTCCGTTAGCCAGGCTAGTTTTGCCCGATCACTTGGTCAGGCTATTTAACGCTATGGGGGTCAAGTGACTTTTGTGCATTGACAAGTGAAATGTAAATGTACTCGTCCAAAGGACAAGTGCCTCAAAAGGTTAATGTCAAGCCCTGTAATCCAGTGAACAGAGATATATGATGACCTGATCGACACTCCAGGTGTATTATACCCGGGAGAAGTTCGTCTTTTGCAAACCACATGCGCAGTTGAGCCAGCTTGACAGTCGTGTGACGTAGGTTTGAAAGTGGTCTATTGTATGAGGCTTCAATCACTTTCTCTGTTTCTGTCTCTTTCTTTCCACTGTTTATCAATGTGGTATTCACTGCATTACAGTCCTTTATGTTTGTATTAGCCTACAATGTTGACTTGAACAGGTGATTGAAATGATGGTCCTACTTACCACCTGCTGCTGAGGAGCTGCTGATGAGGCTGAGGGCTGAGAGGAGAAGAAAGTTCTGGAGCCAACCCATGTCTGGAAGAAAGAAACAGCAATTTCCGGTAATAATGGCTATCACCTTAAGTCACACATCTCTACAAAGAAATATGATTGATAGCCTATGATCGCGTTTTTCCCAAAACACACGATTGAAACACCTTTGGAAAAATCCTGTCTCAGACAAGAAACCATTTACTCTCAATAGAGATGCTGTATGCTACAGTAGGCTACGTCCGTCATTTATAAAACACACTTATACGTCTGTAGTAGAATGCCTGTATGAGCCTCTGGCATGTGAAATTCCATGTATTAGCGTTTAACCCCCCATTGACTTCTTAAGAAAATTCTACCACAACCGCAAGAGTTGGATATATGATATAAAAACTCACCCTTTATTGTAAAGTGAAATTGTTTATTACATTTGGTCGGGCAATTGTATTTTAAAATAGGACAGTAGCTGCAGACTGCTGATAATTATTAACATCTGGCATCCTACTGACCACTTCTCTTTCTTATTTCTCTTTCAGTTTCGACTGCCGTCTCTGGTCCTACGTTGGAAAGTGCACGTTTATTTATTTATTTGTTTATTTGTTTATTTAACAGGGACAATGCACAGCACATAAGCAGTGCCAGAGTTAGCTATAAGCTAATTTTCATCTGTAGTCCCTGGACAGGAAACAGAGTAATACATCTCTATCAAAAAGGGAAACTTAAGTATAAAAACAATAACACACAATTTCACAACAGTAAAACATAACACAATACGACATTAAAATCACAACATTTAGACACCACAACAACAACAACATCACAACAGTAAGACACCAAGACAACAGGACGTTACAACATTAAGAAAACAATCTATGGATGATGGGTGCATGCTTGGATTGATTTCAGCCATGATTTCATTTTACTTTTAAAACCGTTCAATTACCCATTTCAGTAGATGTATAAAATACATTGAAAGATGTCCATGAGTCTCAGCGTCTTTACCAAATTATGACAGAATAGGCTAATGAATGCAAATCTGAATGGGAAACCAAGTCACTTATAGGCTACCCCAATGAGTTTATGTAGCCGATAACATCTAGTTTGGGAGTTTCTACAGCATCCAACACAGAACTCCGCGCGGCCGATGATAAACTTTCCACTTCAAACATCGCAGATAATTATTATTGGTTTCAACGTCTAAAGTTTGATAATACGTGAAGCTGAGGGGATAAGCCTGTCTCCCGTGCCAGATGCAAGTAATCCAAAGGTTGCTGGTTCGATTCCAGGCCGTGAAAATTACGTTGTGTCCTAGGGCAAGGCACTTCACCCTATTGCCTCGGGGGAATGTCCATGTACTTACTGTAAGTCACTCTGGATAAGTGCATCTTCTAAATGACTAAATGTAAATGTAAGATTAGGCTAAATCTCTGTAGTTGACTACAGTTGAGAAATCATTAGCCTACGTGTGTCAGTCTGAGAGAGATGCACTGAGAGAAGGAAGTGTGGGACTGTACCATGCATTTACTCAGATAACATATGCTAAGAAACCTCTCTGGTGGATGCAGGAGCTGGAGGCTGTGTCGATCGTCAGTATCATGACTAGGGCCTAGTCTTCGGAATGTCCTTGCAGTTCAAAGATGTGGGTGGGTGGGTGACATTTAAACTGGTTCTTCTGGGTTTGTGAAAGTGAGGCCAATAGGTTAAGGCAGCACGAAATGTGTGTGCGTATGTATGTGTGTGTTGCATGTCTCTGACCTATTTTGAGATTGGAGACAGGATGTAGTCTTAGTCCCATTTTTTTTAAATGGGACTAAGGCTAAAGTATCAGTAACATGTTTAAGACAAACATCTAAGACTGTGAAGCACCTTAACCAAATACACAATCTAAAATAGAGATACAATATTTTCATTGAATTTGTCTTCCCATCAGAGGCGTTTTTAGACATAAAACTCTACTGGGGCACAGGCCTCTATTTATATCCCTTTTATAAAGGGTCTAACAACGCCCCTGCTTCCCATTGTTACCATGCAAGAAGACATAAGAATATAACAACCCTCAGGTTCCTGCAACCTTCCAGGAAACAGCCCAAGAAAAAAGCTTAAAATTGTTTTGTGTAAGTCAGATGATGTTGTAGGAGTCCTCTGATGCAGATAATGAAGGATTCATTTTAAAAATATGTTTTTGTAAGTTTTTAGGGAAACGTAATATTGTAACGTTGGGCCTATAGTTGGGTGCAGAATTTCAGCATTTGCTCTCAACCTGTCAGAACAAATACACAAAACAACTAATGGTTAATTTGGAGTGTGGATTGCTTACATAGCACTATTACAGTACATTTCATTAATAATAATCAGTCCATTTTTGCAAATGTGTTTTTTGGAGAGCTAGAGGTGACATTGGAATATTACAACAAGGGGTCTTACAGGGTTAAGTACTTTTAACAAAACATCCCAACGTTTGACAAATCCAAATAACCTACTACACGATTCAACCCTCAGTGAAAATGTATTTAAATCATGTTTAAATCATATGACATATGAATTCTTTCAATTTCTCTGCCAGACTTCTTACCGTGTTCAAGACTTGACGGGATCATTGACAGGATCAGTAAAAAAAGAATGCCGATGTAAACCTCCTGCATTATAGTCAACACCTGTGGAAGGAGACGATATCAACGGATACCATGTTGTTCATGTGTGTTATTGTGAAGACTACACTTTCTGTGTTCGATCATGTGTAGCCTGTGGGAAGGCAAACGGAGCGTTGCGAGTTGAAAGTTCTCAACTTTATGTAAATGAGGAGGGTTAAACGCTAGCGTTTGGCCAATCTGTTTGGTTTCTGGTTTCTTGTAACGTAGCAACCGTTAGTCATGGTAAACATTTCTAGGTTTCAGTTTCAAGATGGAGGAGAAACTTATCGTGTGTAGCTGCAGACCCAGTCCTGTTCAAAACAAAGTTCTGTAGCAATTTTAGACTATTTTTTGAGTCAAAAGAGTTGGAATTATTATGAATTCTTATTATCTTAAATAAGTTTAAGTGCTCTAACATGTTAAAACAATGTTTATTTATTGTTGACACATCATTATCGTTTCATTTGATGCTGGTAGTTCATGAAGAAAGTGACTGTCTTAGTTTTTTCATTCATTCAATATTTTTTGCATAATACTAAATAAATGTATTAATTGTTATCCAGTGAAATTATTGATTTATTAGTGTAGCCGATGTGTATCGGTGAAACTCACTCCTCAGGTATGTAATGGGCCACCCGCGTCAGAGAATAGCTAGCTTTCCTTTGGCGTGGTTGGTAGTGGTGGCGCTTGGGAAGCCAGAGGTGGTAAGTTCGAACCCAGTGCGGGACGGTAGTGCCAGATACCTCTGACGGAGCTTGCAAGACCACGACCGTTGCATACCCGTTATATTAGCAATGGGGTTTAACACTTTTGCAATGCACTGTATCCATGTCACATTCTCATCGGGGGCTGAGCCCCCCTAAAGGTCTGATCCTAGAATCGCCCTTGGCAACCAATATATCTAAAGGTTTGACAGTAATAATCATTCTGACATCTCTGGGCGTCGAAGGGAGGAGGTGGGATATTTTGGTTTGAATCGTGTCAAAATGAAGCTAAAATAGCTAGCTTTGCGCAACTTGCCTACCCTGACTTTAACTGTTACCTTCATTTTCAGGTCAACTCAGACCTTCACAACTGGCTGCAAGGAGCACCTGGCTGTCTGCCTGAATGTCTCCACCAATGGGCTGAGCCCAGAAGGAACAGTATTTTCCAAAAACCAGGAAAATTAAATGTCGAAGTTCAGGGTACCAAGATTGTCAAAAGGGATTTTTGTTTTTCTTATTAGCAGTACTGTATATGCCTTTGCTCCAGTAGATTTTGACCGTTTGTGAACTGTGTTAAACTCAGTCTCATTTACCATGCTTTGTGGGTGTGACTTTTTTCTGTGTCATCATTCATCTATGACTGATGTGAAGTGTTTGATAGAAAATCTTTGCTGGAGCACAACATTTTTTACAATAGCACAAAGTTCTTTATTGACAGACAAGTACACCAGATTGATGCATTTAACTTAATAAGTAGTTCAATAATGTACAATGTATTTTATCCAGTGGATGCACGTCCCAGGACCCCCATGAAAAGTCTGAGGTTCTGTGACTATACAATGCAGACTGTGTTATGAACACACATTCACAGTGAGTAAAGGATTAGTAGTCCAGTGATCTTTAGGAAGAATTGCTGTCAGAATCTCAATTCGTCCATCCCTCCGTCTGTCAATATGTCAGTCCATCCCTTCATTACTCCATCTATCCATCCATTCATCTATACCTCATTTAAGTCATCCATCCATCCTTCCTGCTCCAGTGTTCTGGCACGGGGTATTTATACGTTGCCCAGTGTTTTCCTTTCAGAACATGGCGTCCTCTTGCCCCTGACTGGCATGTGATACCTCAGCTCCTTCCAAAACCGTGACGACGGACACAGAGGGGGTTTTGCCAGGCCTGGCACCCCCTCTTGCCGCTCCTCTTCCCCACTTGCCAGACTCCACCCCCCCGGCCTCCTGGATGTCCTGCGGGTCGCGTGGTTCTTACGGAGACGCACGACGCCCTGCTTCTTCCGTAGCTGGCGTAGCGAGGGTGGGAGGACGGCCAGTTGGGCGGGGTGGAGCTCCTCCAGCTCCAGCAGCACCACACGCAGACTGCCCTCCAGCAGGGCGTGGTGCATGGCCGTCTCTCGCTCGTACCAATGCTGCCACGCCTCGGAGACAGCGCTGACATCACAGTTGCTGAATGCAGAGCCGGAATAGAGAAGCAGGAGACGCCGGCTGGCCCGTATCCTCTCCTCCACCAAGTCTACTACAGCTAGAGGGAAAGAGAGAGGAAAAACAGGTCATACAGGTTTATTTGAAAGGAAGACGTCCTGTAATGTTGTGCTGTATCTGAAGAAAAGCAACAGAAGCTCCTCTGACATAACATGACAGAATTGTTGTACAGTAGTGGTGTATAATTTAGTAAGTAAGTAAGTAAGACTTTATTTATATAGCACATTTCATACAAGAATTGTAGCTCAAGGTGCTTTACATGAAATCAATAAAAACAATAATACAAGTGATAAAAGTAATAATTAAAATAGCAAATCAATGAAAACAATAATATAACTAATAAAAGTAGTAAAACCCTTCTGAGATAAAATTATTTAAATGCTTCGGTAAAAAGGTAGGTTTTAAGATGTCTTTTAAAAATGTCTAGCATGTTTGCTTCCCTAATATTTATGGGTAATTTGTTCCATAGTTTTGGGGCGTAATTGACAAAGGCCGAATCACCAATCTTCTTATGACTGCTTCTGGTGACCTCTAATAGGCCTGCGTTTGATGATCGCAGTGTTCTAGCTGGTGTGTAGTTTACAAGGGAGTTAGCAATGTAGCTAGGTCCTTGTCCGTGTAGAGCTTTGTATGTGAGGAAAAGGACCTTAAAGTCAATTCTGAAGGTAACAGGGAGCCAGTGTAAAGTAGCTAGAACAGGACTAATGTGTTCTCTCCTTTTAGTTTTGGTTAATAATCTAGCTGCAGAATTTTGAATGAGCTGTAGTCTTTCAGTGGTCTTCTTGGGAAGACCAGTGAAAAGTGCGTTACAGTAGTCCAGCCGGCTGGATATAAAAGCATGAATTAACTTCTCTGCATCATTTTGGTTTATGAATGGTCGTACCTTTGCTATATTCCTCAGGTGAAAGAATGCTGTTTTGGTCACTTTATTAATGTGAGAGTTGAAATTCAAATCTGAGTCCAGTATTACACCGAGACTCGTCACCTCTGGTTTAAGACAGGGGGTTAAGCCTCCTAGATTCTTAGTAAGCATCTCTCTTTTGGATTTGGGGCCACATAGTAGGACTTCGGTTTTGTCTTCATTTAATTTAAGAAAGTTATCATTCATCCATTTGTTTATTGCCAACAGGCAGTTTGTAATGGAATTGATGGCCGCTGCATCGCTGGGTTCAGTGGATATATATAGTTGTGTGTCATCCGCATAGCTATGGAAATCTATGTTATGTTCTCTAATAATGTCGCCGAGTGGTAACATATAAAGAGAGAAAAGTAATGGACCTAAGCAGCTTCCTTGAGCAACCCCGTAGCAGTTCTCATGTTTCTTGGACCTATGGTCTCCTAAACTAACATAAAACTTCCTTCCTCTGATATATGATTTCATCCAGTTCAATACGCTATCCGTTAGCCCAATAAGCTTTTCCAGTCTATTGATTAGGATGTTGTGATCAATGGTATCAAATGCTGCACTGAGATCTAACAGGATAAGGATAGAGACTTTATTTGCATCAGAGTTTAGTCTGAGGTCACTAATTATTTTGGTGAGAGCAGTTTCAGTACTGTGATATTTCCTGAAACCTGACTGCGAGACTTCCAGGATTTTATTTTCTTCAAGAAAAGAATTTAATTGAACTAAAACTATCTTTTCCAGTACTTTACTAATAAATGGAAGGTTTGATATTGGTTTGTAATTTGCAAGTAGACTGTTATCTAATTTGGGTTTCTTTAATAGGGGCTTTACAACAGCTGTTTTGAAGGCATCTGGGAAGACGCCAGTTCTAAGGGATGTGTTTATAATCTCTAGCACCGGACCTGAGACACTATCAAACACTCGCTTAAAGAATCGTGTGGGTATAGGATCAATATCTGAGGTTGTGGAGTTAGATTCACTGACAATTTTGGAAAGTTCACTAAGTGTGATACAGGTAAATGTGCCCATGTTTATGTTGCATAATCTACTGATGTCAGTTTCGACCCCACTATTAATAATACTAGCTCTGATCAAAGTTATTTTGTTCTTGAAGAACAGAGCAAGCTCTTCACATTTAACTGCTGAGGATGGAGGTGGGGCAGGGACAGTGTTTAGCAGCTGGTCAATGGTGGAGAAAAGAACTCTGGAATTTCTGGCATTTTCTGTAATAATGTTGGAGAAATATTCTCTCCTTGCTAGACGAATGGTTTTGTTATAGGTGGTTAGTGTATCTTTGTAGATATTGTAGTGGATAGTGATCTTTGCTTTCCTCCATTTTCTCTCTGCTGCACGGCATTTTCTTTTCGTTTTACTAACATTTTTATTTCTCAGCCATGGGGAGGTTCTGCTTGTGCACTTCGTTTTGGTTTTCAGTGGTGCAACAGAGTCTAACACAGATAATAGTGCATCATTGAGGTTCTCTACCATGAGCAAATTGTTCAGAAAATGTCATCACAGCTGTATCGTCTAAATATCTTCTTTGGACTAAGAATTCTTTTTCTTATTTAGGTATCAGACTCCTGATTGGTCCTTGTTCTATCCCACATGACTTACCCTCCCCTGGTAGGTTGTCTCGCCCCGGTATGAAGAGTTTGTAGCCACACTTCCCCTCCAGCACCTGGGGCATTGTGTGGAGGGCAAACCCCTCCACCTCCTTGTTGGCTCCGTCTCCAAACAGCCGAGGATACGCCACATAGGCGTCGTACAGCTTCCCATCAGCGTCTAACACAGAACAACAGGGGGCGCCAAAAACACTGGAGGTTAGGGACCTCAGGGAGGGGAATCATGGTTTAATTTGGGGCCAGTGATTTTGTACTGAAAACCATGGTGCATCCATCAGTATGCAACAATATGGGCAAAGTATTACCTATGTTACCGTGAACAAGGTCAACAGTGAGGTGTGATGCACGGCTAAACCCAGAAGTACACCCTGTCTGGTTGTTTCATCCAGCTACTCTGCTGTGTTGGGTGTAGAGGAAGTGTCACTCTAAGAGGAGAGTGTGGTACAAGATTGAGTCCTGTCTCTGTATTTCCTGTGAAACAGGCTGAATATGCTTTGCTAGAGGTAGTTATGCATGCACACTCGCTTCTGTCACACTCGCTTCTGACAAACATGTGGTCACCTTGCGTATTTGTATTAGAGAGTATGTAGGTCACGGCCACAGCCATGCCCATTTATGTTTTCTGTGTGTGTGTTCCAGTCCTGCATTTGGGTCCACCTCCTGACCCTACCACATGACAGTCACAGACACACACATACCTGTTTCTGTGTAGAGGAAGGGGAAGACTCCCCGGAAGCAGAGCACAATGTGGATCTTGAACAGGTAGTAGAAGACCACAGCAGCAGTAAAGTTCAGAGCCAGGCAGCCTAACAGCAGGCCCACAGGAAGCATCAGGTTGGGATCTGAACAGACAGGGGTTAAATAACTCGGATCAATAAAGAAATAGGTCAAAGCTAAGGTTACACACATTGTTGTTACATGAACAGAAGTGAGGTTCCACTATCATAGATGAGGTTCAAATACTGTTAATGAGGATTGACAGTCATCAGTGAGGTAAAACTATCATAGTTGGTGTTACATTGTCACGTCAGTGGGTTGGTTGTTTTCTGACCTGCAGGCAGGAGTGTGAACTGTGCCTCCACAAAATCATGGGAACTGATAACATGACATGAGTAGTTGACATAGAAGTCTTCCTGCTTCACTTCAGAGAACGTCAGCAGGTGATTCAGCCACACACCCTTTTCCACATTAACCTGTCTCTGGTCCCTGGCAGGGGAAAAGGAATACATGTACTTATGGATGGATGGATACATGGATGGATACATGGATGGATGGATGGACAGATAGATGAACCTACGGTTGTGTTTGGTGGAAGACTCTCTGGGTGGAGTCACTGGGTATGTAGACTCCAGGATCGCTGGCCAGCCAAAACACATTCACCCCGTGTCCTCCAACACACGGAACAAACACACGACACTCCTTGCTGAAGTCCGACCCTGTAAACACATGAAGACACATGCAGACAAACATATGGTACAAGACAGGGGACAGCACAACATGCGTGTTGAATGTAACTCACCCAACTCTGCCTTGACCGACTCATTAGTAGGCGCCACTAGTCGGGGTTGAAGAACATATTCCTCTGAAATGACGAGGATGTAAAAATAAGAAGTTATTTTAGCATGTCTAGGAAGACAACTCTAATGTTAAAAAATGATGACCTGGCTATCAAAATGATGGACAGTTTGCGTACACGTCTGCCTTTTTATGATTAGTCATTAATGTAAGCATTTATCTATGGAACGCCGATTTAGTCAAAATTAAATAAATAAATAGATATGTAAATAAATATATAAATATGGCTATGAATTAAAGCCTAAAATAAAAAAAGATGGCAATGAATATATAAATAATAAATGTATTTATTTCAAAATGACGTTTTTGTAAAGACAACATTTATTTATTTAATGGGACTTTTATTTCCTAATGCCACATTTATTAATTTTTTGAGACTTTTACACTCCACATTTATTTCCACATATATTACCACTCCACATTTATTACCACTCCACATTTATTACCCCTCCACATTTATTACCACTCCACATTTATTACCACTCCACATTTATTACCCCTCCACATTTATTTCCGATCTCACATGCAAACGAGAGGGGCGTGGTTATCTTCAGACCAACACAGCTGCACAAGATCGAAGGCAGACAGGGACACCTATCTACCTCTATCACCAGAATTGTCACGAATTCGCACAACATTCAACATTATTGACGATTTTTAAAGTCGCATCTCATATTTGCTGCTTTAGGCTCATGGATGTAAGGAGCTTTTAGTCACAAATTCAGGCATTCAGGCAACATTTGTATGGCCTCATCGAAAACAACTGGTTATCGTGAGCACACCAGAATGTGTAGGCTAATCACGTATTTGGGGTTGTCTTGATGCAATAGCCAAATTTCCCAAAATAGCATACCACAACCCCTTATGAAACTACAAATTACTTAAATCGTCACTGTGAACACAGACGATAGCTTACTATCAAAATACTCTTGCCCCTAAGAAAGATTATGTTGAGCCCCATGGTGGATTTCTACAGTTGCCATCTTGCACACGAACATGGTGTTCGATAAGTCTCAAACCATTTAAGACTTTGTGGTCAATATCTATGTTCTGTAGAGCACTTATCCGCCCAAAAAGTGTTCCAAAATAATATATCCTTACAAGCCATGCTGATCAATTTGATCTGTAAGGCCAGCAAGCGATCTCTGACACTATGTCTTCCTTCATCTACCGAATCTAGGTGTCCCTATCATAGGTCCCTATCTGCCTTCGATCTTGAGCAGCATGCGTTGGTCTGAAGATAACCACGCCCCTCTCGTTTGCATGTGAGATCGGAAATAAGAGAGTAATAAATGTGGAGTGGTAATAAATGTGGAGTGGTAATATATGTGGAAATAAATGTGGAGTGTAAAAGTCTCAAAAAATAAATAAATGTGGCATTAGGAAATAAAAGTCCCATTAAATAAATATTATATATTTATGTATTTATATATTTATTTACAGATCTATTTGTTTATTTAATTTTGACTAAATCGGCGTTCCATATTATCACCTTTCACTTGACAGTTGATGGTGGCTGACATGCTTGTACGGATTCCCCCCAGGTCAAAGGTCACAGTGCAGGTGTAGAAGCCTCTGTCCTTGGGCTCAACACGCTTCACAGTCAGACTCTGGTTGCCATCACGATACATGAACTTGTCCCCTGTTTCAATAGGCTGACAGTCCTGGAGGAGTCCATTAAAGGAACTATCAAAAGGGGGTTCAACTGAAACGGAGACTTAAATACTAGGGGTAATGATACACTCAGTTCACGTTACAATATGTATCATGAAACTGGATGTACGATACAATACGTATTACCATTTATTTTTTATGAAACTGAAATTCAATTAACAGATTTATTTCCAAAATATTAAACATTTTCAAAAATGTACTTTGTAGTATATACAATTTAGTTCAATCAGTTCAAGCGATTTCTGTGAATGCAATTAATGCATGCTCAACCAATAGGATCAAACGGACGTCAAATTGTAAAAATATTGCCATAACTCTACGAAACATATTGAAAAATATATATATTATGATATATTGTTCCACAATATCTTGTTACACCCCATTAAATACTAACGCAAATAAAAGAATAGTATTAAATTTAATTATGCAACTTGCAGTGTATGGCTACTATGCACTACATTTTCAGATCATGATGAAGTCATTACAGATTTTCTAGAAATTCTTGTGCCGTGTTAGAAAAACATGTTTAGTTGCAGGGTTCATACCTTTTACATAGCTACAAGCCAGTATTTTTTTCTTCAAGTAAATATAACAAAAATGATATTTTCCACCTTAGGTCTTACCTTGTACCACTTGAAGGAGTAAGAATCTCCTAATTCCCTTTTCATGTCCTTCAAGGGACAGACCACTTTGTCAAAGACAATGTTCGTCAGGTACTGGAAGTATTTATTTGGACGGTGACAGTGTGAGTTGGTTTGGTTTACGATCAGTGAGGTTGTCTGATTGAAACACTGGGTTGGAGTTCTGTTGTCCAGAAAACACACAATACTCTGTTAGATCATGTTGATGCAGAAGTCCACAACAATCTGATCAAATGAGTTACTGATCTCCTTCACTAGTTTTTATGTCTTTGTCTCACACAAACATACAGTACTAGTTCTTAGTACTTACCATTTAGCACAACATGTCCACCATGAAAGAAAATACTAGTTAGGTTTGACGAGGAGGTGTTCAATAGGTACCTCACAACACACAAGTATTTTCCCGTGTCCTGCAGCGAAGCATTGAGGAACCACAGAGTGGTGCCCCTCACAAGAGTATGTTCTGTAGCCTGGCCCAGCTCCAGTGTCTCCTCGCTGTACCAGTGGATGTTGTAGGAGACATTCCAAAAGTCAAACACCTCAGGGGCTACCAGGGTGCAGTTCAACATGGCAGCCTCTCCTACGACTGAGAATGACCGCTCAAACTGCAGACCATACTCCTTACAGCCCTCTGCAGAGAGAGGCGGCAGGGGAGATAGAGGGAAGGGAGGTCATTGATGAGCAAACACACATGGACACAGGGCACTTATGACTATTTCACTTTCAATCCTTACTGTATGAGGCTTCGATCACTTTCTCTGTTTCTGTCTCTTACTCTCCACTGTTTATCAAAGTGGTATTCACTGTATTACAGTCCTTTACATCTGTATTACAGTGGTGACTTGAACAGGTGATTGAAATGATGGTCCTACTTACCACCTGCTGCTGAGGAGCTGCTGATGAGGCTGAGGGCTGAGAGGAGAAGAAAGTTCTGGAGCCAACCCATGTCTGGAAGAAAGAAACAGCAATTTCCGGTAATAATGAATATCACTTTAAGTCACACATATCTACAAAGAAATATGATTTAACAGTGAAGTACATTTTTTCTTGCGTTCTTTCCAAAACACACGATTTAAACACCTTGGAAAAATCCTGTCTCAGACAAAAAACTATTCTCAATAGAGATGTTGTATGCTAGAGTACGTCCGTCATTTATAAAACACACTTATAAGTCGGTAGTAATGCGTGTATGAGCCTCTGGCAGGTGAAAGTCCATGCATGAGTGCAGGACTCCTCCCATTTCCTGACCTCTTCCCCTTCTTAAGAAAATCCTATCACATAAAAAATCTCACATTTTATTGTAAAGTGAAATCATATATTACATTTGGTCGGGCAAGTGGATTGTTTTCATGACTTAGCCTACCCTCCCCTGGTAAGTTGTCTCGCCCCGGTATGAAGAGTTTGTAGCCACACTTCCCCTCCAGCACCTGGGGCATCCATCGTGTGGAGGGCAAACCCCTCCACCTCTTTGTTGGCAAGTGGATTTTAAAATAGGACAGTAGCCCGCGGACGGCTGAGAATCATTACCTAGCCTATCTGGCATCCTTCTCTTTCAGTTTATTATCTTCATAAACTGATACGACTGCCGTGGTGGAGGTCTCCCTTTCTGGTCCTACGTTGGCAAGTGAACGTTAAATTCCCCAGTTCAGTAGTAAAATACCTTGAAAGATGTCCAGAAGTCTCAGCGTCTTTACCAAGTTATAACAGAATACTAATGAATGCATCTGAATAGGAAACCAAGTCACTTAGGCTACCCCAATGACGATAATGTAACGGATAACATCTTTAGTTTGGAAGTTTCCATAGCATCAACAGAACTCAGCGGCCGATGATAAACGTTCCACTTTAAACGTTTTGGGTTTAAACGTATAAAGCTTGATGATATGCTGAGGGGATAAGGCTGTCTCCCGTCGCAGGCTGTTTCTAGACACCCGATGAACTGAGTTGGTTTCGAACGGAAATATGATCATTGTAAATCATGTAAAATCGTAGGCTAGTAGGATTTGGTCAGGCAAGTGGATTTTAAAGGACAGTAGCCTGCAGACGGCGGATAATTTTTAGTAGGCCTATCTGGCATCTTAGTGACCACTTATCTTTCTTATTTCTCTTTCAGTTTATTATCTTTACAAACTGATACGATTGCCGTGGTGGAGGTCTCCCTCTGGTGCTATGTTGGCAAGTGAACGTTAAATTCCCCAGTTCAGTATACCTTGAAAGATGTCCTTAAATCTCAGCGTCTTTACCAAATTATAACAGAATAGGCTACTAATGATGGAAATCTGAATAGGAAACCAAGTCACTGGACTACGCTACCCCAATGACGTTCATAATGTAGCCGATCTGTAGTTTGGGAGTTTCCACAGCATCCAACAGAAGTCAGCGGCCGATGATACACTTTCCACTTCAAACATATTTAGCGATATGCGATATCGCAGCTAATTATTGTTTCGACGTCTAAAGCTTGATGTAGCCTACGTGAAGCTGAGGGGATAAGGTCGCACGCTGTTTCCAGACACCCGATGAACTGAGTTAGTTTCGAACTGAAATATGATAAATTGTAAGACCTATATCATTATAACAGGTCTATTTAACTTCAAAATGTTAAGCGCTTCAAAAGCGCACCTTGGACTCATCCCTCAGTATTGTAGGCTATAGATATGTTTCTTGTTTGGCACGATTTCGGTTTGTGTGTCTGAAAAGAAAATCTTCCTTTGACAGGTTTTGTCCATTATGCCGCTTACTGTCAGTGACGGTGTCGTGCTACAACCAGTGGCGGTCCAAGCACATTTGGCGCCCGGGCAAGGGGCAATTAGGGTTTACGCCCCCCTTCCCGGTGGCGGATGAAAAGGTAAATTAACACCAAATGAACTAACCAACAAATAAACTAACCAACATGTTAATCACCAGCAAAATCAAAGGGAGAGCATCACACAGTACTAGTAGCCTATATAACAATACACCACGTTTTGGTGGTGGCTTCCAAGCACACTTTAGGAAACCCCAATGTGTGAACATACACTAACATATTGTAACACCACAATTACTCATCTATAGCAGATTCAAAACAAGATTCGGCTAAATGTCTGTAGTTGACTACAGTTGAGAAATCCTTACGTGTGTCAGTCCGAGAGAGATGCACTGAGAGGAGAAAGTGTGGGACTGTAGCACCATTAACTCAGATAACATGCTATAAACGTCTCTGGTGGATGCAAGACTGGAGGCTGTGTCGGTCGTCGTCAGTAGCTATCATAATTACTCTTCGGAACTTTTGAAAATATTTTTCTAAGATGTGGGTGGGTGACATTTAAACTGGTTCATCTGGGTTTGGGTAAAATAGGGATCACACATACTAAAATAGGGATCAAATATGTTCGTTGTATTTGTATTCCCATCAGAGGCGTTCTGTGTGCGTGCTGCTGTGGCTATTTGGCAAGCTCAGAAGAGCGCGCTGACATATTCTCAAGGCAGTTTGTGTTTTCGGTTAAACTACTTTGATTTTACAAGCGTTGATTGTGATACTGCGGTTTTTTTCTTCTGTGATTATCAATCTAAATGAATGCACTGACTAATAAAGTAAATTGTTAAAACTCAAACTTCTGGGGCACAGCAGATTTATACTGAGGCAAGTGCCGCAGTAACGACGCCCCTGCTTCCCATTGTTACCATGCAAGAAGACGAAGAATATTAACCCTCAGGTTCCTGCAACCTTCCAGGAAACAGCCCAAGAAAAAAGCCCAAGTAATTTTAACAAAACATCCCAACGTTTGACAAATCCAAATAACCTAGGCTACTACACGATTCAACCCTCAATGAAAATGTATTTAAATAATGTTTAAGTCATATGACGGGTCTCTTTCAATTTCTCTGCCAGACTTCTTACCGTGTTCAAGACTTGACGGGATCATTGACAGGATCAGTAGAAAAAGAATCAATGCCGATGTAAACCTCCTGTATTATAGTCAACACCTGTGGAAGGAGACTATATGGATACCATGTTGTTTATGTGTGTAATTGTGAAGACTACACGTTCTGTGTTCGATCATGTGTAGGCTACCGAAGGATTTTGACATTTCTTGTCAGTTCAGCAATGTCGAGGATTTCCAAACAACACCAAAGAGGAAGTGAAACCGCAAAAGATGGACTAAGTTATTGTCCTTTATGCTCTCAGGTATGTAATTTAATATATGACTGAAAAAAGACAAACAAATACCTAAGTTATGATTTGTGAAACGAATTCATCATCATAAGCTTTATTTCGGACACTTACTAGGTCCATAGATTAAAAGACAACTACAGACCAAAATATAATAAAATCACGAGGCAGATCATTTTCTGAGGAGGCTCAGACGCCAGTGAGTCCACATGTTAGAAAAGTATCATACTGAGCTTAGTGCTGGATTGGTTAGTACCAGGATGATACTGTTCATAGAGGTTGTAAGTCTGCACATGCAGCTGTACATGAGTCTGCACAGCACTGCAGGGCAGGTGGGCACATCCGCATTAACAAACATTTGGCTTGCACTGCTGCAAGCCATCATTATAGGCATCATTCTTGTCGTTATGCCCTCAGGTATTGTAATTTAATATATTACTGAAAAAAGACAAAAAGAAAACAAATTATCATTATTTGTGGAAGTTCTTACATGAAAGGAAAATCCAATGACCACCACAATCCTAGCTCTACCGATGCACATCGGTCCAGAAGGACTGGGCAATATGTATAAAAAAATGATATCTCGATATTGTAAAAATGTTTACGATATTCGATATACATCTCAATATGTTTTCATTTGCATTTCTTAATAAAAAAAATTATACTCATTTATTTCAGTTTTATTGAAATAATGAAAACACATGCTTTTCTTTTGCCAGTGAGGTGTGATGCACGGCTAAACCCAGAAGTACACCCTGTCTGGTTGTTTCATCCAGCTACTCTGCTGTGTTGGGTGTAGAGGAAGTGTCACTCTAAGAGGAGATTGTGGTACAAGATTGAGTCCTGTCTCTGTATTTCCTGTGAAACAGGCTGAATATGCTTTGCTAGAGGTAGTTATGCATGCACACTCGCTTCTGTCACACTCGCTTCTGACAAACATGTGGTCACCTTGCGTATTTGTATTAGAGAGTATGTAGGTCACGGCCACAGCCATGCCCGTTTATGTTCAACACGAGCTTCCCAGAAACTCGTGTTTTCTGTCTGTGTGTTCCAGTCCTGATATTGACTCTCTTCTTTGTCCCTGTCTTGTTTCAATCAGCTGTTGTCCATTCATTGTGTGATCGCTCGGCCCTGTATGAATGTCTGCTCCCTATGTCAGTCCTGGTCCATTGTTGTTATGCAACGTGAGTAGTTCCTGAGATTCCGTTTGATAAATGCCTTTTTTGGTAACTTGGATTCTTCCTGCCTTTTCCTGCATTTGGGTTCACCTCCTGCCCTACCACATGACAGTCACACACACACACACACACACACACACATACCTGTTTCTGTGTAGAGGAAGGGGAAGACTCCCCGGAAGCAGAGCACAATGTGGATCTTGAACAGGTAGTAGAAGACCACAGCAGCAGTGAAGCTCAGAGCCAGGCAGCCTAACAGCAGGCCCACAGGAAGCATCAGGTTGGGATCTGTACAGACGGTGGTTTAATAACTAGGATCAATAAAGAAATAGGTCAAAGCTAAGGTTACACACATTGTTGTTACATGAACAGAAGTGAGGTTCCACTATCATAGATGAGGTTCAAATACTGTTAATGAGGATTGACAGTCATCAGTGAGGTAAAACTATCATAGTTGGTGTTACATTGTCACGTCAGTGGGTTGGTTGTTTTCTGACCTGCAGGCAGGAGTGTGAACTGTGCCTCCACAAAATCATGGGAACTGATAACATGACATGAGTAGTTGACATAGAAGTCTTCCTGCTTCACTTCAGAGAACGTCAGCAGGTGATTCAGCCACACACCCTTTTCCACATTAACCTGTCTCTGGTCCCTGGCAGGGGAAAAGGAATACATGTACTTATGGATGGATGGATGGATGAATGGACGGACGGACAGATAGATGAACCTACGGTTGTGTTTGGTGGAAGACTCTCTGGGTGGAGTCACAGGGGATGTAGTCTCCAGCACCGCTGGCCAACCAAAACACATTCACCCCGTGTTCTCCCACACACGGAACAAACACACGACACTCCTTGCTGAAGTCCGACCCTGTAAACACATGAAGACACATGCAGACAAACATATGGTACAAGACAGAGGGAGCAAAACGAAAGCACATCATTGCACAATGCGTGTTGAATGCAACTCACCTAACTCTGCCTTGACCAACTCATTAGTAGGCGCCACTAGTCGGGGTTGAAGAACATATTCCTCTGAAATGACGAGGAAGTAAAAATAAAAAGTTATTTTAGCATGTCTAGGAAGACAACTCTAATGTTAAAAAATGATGACCTGGCTATCAAAATTATGGACAGTTTGCGTACACGTCTGTCTTTTTATGATTAATCATTAATATAAGCATTATCACCTATCACTGTACAGTTGATGGTGGCTGACATGCTTGTACGGATTCCCCCCAGGTCATAGGTCACAGTGCAGGTGTAGAAGCCTCTGTCCTTGGGCTCAACACGCTTCACAGTCAGACTCTGGTTGCCATCACGATACATGAACTTGTCCCCTGTTTCAATAGGCTGACAGTCCTGGAGGAGTCCATTAAAGGAACTATCAAAAGTGGGTTCAACTGAAACTGAGACTTAAATACTAGGGGTAATGATACACTCAGTTCACGATACAATACGTATCATGAAACTGGATGTACGATACAATACGTATCACCATATGAAACTGAAATTCAATTAACAGATTTATTTCCAAAATATTAAACATTTTCAAAAATGTTCTTTGTAGTACATACAATTTAGTTAAATCAGTTCAAGCGATTTCTGTGAATGCAATTAGTGCATGCTCAACCAATAGGATCAAACGGACGTCAAATTGTAAAAATATTGCCATAACTCTACGAAACATATTGAAAAATATATATATTATGATATATTGTTCCACAATATATTGTTACACCCCTATTAATTACTAACGCAAATAAAATAATAGTATTACATTTAATTATGCAACTTGCAGTGTATGGCTACTATGCACTATACATTTTCAGATCATGATGAAGTCATTACAGATTTTCTAGAAATTCTTGTGCCGTGTTAGAAAAACATGTTTAGTTGCAGGGTTCATACCTTTTACATAGCTATAAGCCAGTATTTTTTTCTTCAAGTAAATATAACAAAAGTGATATTTTCCACCTTAGGTCTCACCTTGTACCACTTGAAGGAGTAAGAATCTCCTAATTCCCTTTTCATGTTCTTCAAGGGACAGACCACTTTGTCAAAGACAATGTTCGTCAGGTACTGGAAGTATTTATTTGGACGGTCACAGTGTGAGTTGGTTTGGTTTACGATCAGTAAGGTGGTCTGAGAGAAACACTGGGTTGGAGTTCTGTTGTCCAGAAAACACACAATACTCCATTAGATCATGTTGATGCAGAAGTCGAGTTCCTGATCTCCTTCACTAGATGTTATGTCTTTGTCTCACACAAACATACAGTACCAGTTAATTTCCATTTACATAGCACAACATGTCCACCATGAAAGAAAATACTAGTTAGGTTTGACGAGGAGGTGTTCAATAGGTACCTCACAACACACAAGTATTTTCCCGTGTCCTGCAGCGAAGCATTGAGGAACCACAGAGTGCTGCCCCTCACAAGAGTATGTTCTGTAGCCTGGCCCAGCTCCAGTGTCTCCTCGCTGTACCAGTGGATGTTGTAGGAGACATTCCAAAAGTCAAACACCTCAGGGGCTACCAGGGTGCAGTTCAACATGGCAGCCTCTCCTACGACTGAGAATGACCGCTCACGCTGCAGACCATACTCCTTACAGCCCTCTGCAGAGAGAGGCGGCAGGGGAGATAGAGGGAAGGGAGGTCATTGATGAGCAAACACACATGGACCAGTCCACTCACACAAGAGGGCACTCTTTTGAATTTGTCGAACCTTATGACTATTTCACTTTCAATCCTTATTGTATGAGGCTTCAATCACTTTCTGTTTCTGTCTCTTACTCTCCACTGTTTATCAATGTGGTATTTACTGCATTACAGTCCTTTATGTCTGTATTAGCCTACAGTAGTGACTTGAACAGATGATTGAAATGATGGTTCTACTTACCACCTGCTGCTGAGGAGCTGCTGATGAGCCTGAGGGCTGAGAGGAGAAGAAAGTTCTGGAGCCAACCCATGTCTGGAAGAAAGAAATAGTAATTTCCAGTAATAATGGATATCACCTTAAGTCACACATGACTACAAAGAAATATGATTTAACAGTGAACTACATTTTTTCTTGCGTTCTTCCCAAAACACACAATTTAAAAATCCTGTCTCAGGCAAGAAACAATTTACTCTCAATAGAGATGTTGTATGCTACGTCTGTGTGTCTAAGACACACTTATAAGTAGGTAGTAAAATACCTGTATGAGCCTCTGGCAGGTGAAAGTCCATGCATGAGTGCAGGACTCCTCCCCTTGACTTCTTAAGAAAATACTACAACAGCAACACATTCCAAATCTCCTGGAAGTTCAGGGAGTGTCCCGCATTTCAATAGCGGCTCTGACGCACGCAAATTCAATACAAAATCGTTTTTTGTTTTGGATGAAGGAGCGCTGGATGGGAAACCACTGGATAAAGGAGCACATGATGGGAGACCACTGGATAAAGGAGCACATGATGGGAGACCACTGGATGAACGAGCGCATGATGGGAGACCACTGGATGAAGGAGCGCTGGATGGGAAACCACTAGATTAAACAGTAGTGCAAATGTAACTTCTTACCTTGGCAGTTGGCATAGCTCCATCATACAGTAAAACTGTTCCATAACGACATGTGTTTGAAACTAATGCTAGCGAGTTCTACTATCTAGCCTACCATGAAGTAAAACATCTGGACTATCACTTTTTCAGCAAGGTTAGCTTGCCAAAACTCCCACATCTCTGGCTATCTGTTGCGTGTGTGCAGTCATTTGTTTACTAAGGTAGCAGCCCAGGCATTGGAAAGTCCATATTCGCACCCTGATACCAATCAACCAATGGGGTTAAGGTGACACCGTGACATTCATTCATTGACAGCTTACCTCATTAGCTTAAGGACAAGGAAATACAGAAATAAATGAACACAGAAATAAATAAATACAGAAATAAATGAGGACAGAAATAAATGAATACAAAAATAAATAAATAGCCTACAGAAATAAATGGGCATGTAAATAAATAAATACGTAATTTATATTTTTTCAAACATTTATTTATAGATATTTGTATTTGTTAGTGTATTTTTATTTATTTATACAATTGTGAAGTGACACCTATATTGACACCACCTGTCATTGACAGTCTATGATGCAGAAAGTCATAACACCCAGCCACCATGCAGCTGGGAGTCGACAGTCCTTCTCTAGGGAAGAAAGTACAGGAAATTCGACTGATATCCAATACAGATTCAGTAATTGGTAGTCCAGGAATCTACAGGGTGAAAGGGTGTCTGAATGCCCATTTATCCATCCATTAATTAATTCCTTTATCTCTCCGTTCACCAATCCATCCATATTTCATTTTACATTACAGTCTTTTTACAGAGATTTACACGTTGCCCAGTGTTTTCCTTTCAGAACATGGCGTCCTCTTGCCCCTGACTGGCATGTGATACCTCAGCTCCTTCCAAAACCGTGACGACGGACACAGAGGGGGTTTTGCCAGTCCTGGCACCCCCTCTTGCCGCTCCTCTTCCCCACTTGCCAGACTCCACCCCCCCGGCCTCCTGGTGGTCCTGCGGGCCGCGTGGTTCTTACGGAGACGCACGACGCCCTGCTTCTTCCGTAGCTGGCGTAGCGAGGGTGGGAGGACGGCCAGTTGGGCGGGGTGGAGCTCCTCCAGCTCCAGCAGCACCACACGCAGACTGCCCTCCAGCAGGGCGTGGTGCATGGCCGTCTCTCGCTCATACCAATGCTGCCACGCCTCGGAGACAGCGCTGACATCACAGCTGCTGAATGCAGAGGCGGAATAGAGAAGCAGGAGACGCCGGCTGGCCCGTATCCTCTCCTCCACCAAGTCTACTACAGCTAGAGGGAAAGAGAGAGGAAAAACAGGTCATACAGGTTTATTTGAAAGGAAGACGTCCTGTAATGTTGTGCTGTATCTGAAGAAAAGCAACAGAAACTCCTCTGACATAACATGACAGATTTGTTGTACAGTAGTGGTATATCATTTAGGTATCAGACTCCTGATTGGTCCTTGTTCTATCCCACATGACTTACCCTCCCCTGGTAGGTTGTCTCGCCCTGGTATGAAGAGTTTGTAGCCATACTTCCCCTCCAGCACCTGGGGCATCGTGTGGAGAGCAAACCCTTCCACCTCCTTGTTGGCTCCGTCTCCAAACAGCCGAGGATACGCCACATAGGCGTCGTACAGCTTCCCATCAGCGTCTAACACAGAACAACAAGGGGCGCCAAAAACACTGGAGGTTAGGGACCTCAGGGAGGGGAATCATGGTTTAATTTGGGGCCAGTGATTTTGTACTGAAAACCATGGTGCAACAATATAGGCACAGTAATACCTATGTTACCGTGTACAACAGGGGTCCCGCCAACGCATTTGCGCTCTGCCCTCTGAACAATGACAGTCTTTTTTTTAAATATATATAAGTTTACACTGATTAATAGTAAGTAAGTAAATGTTTTGATTTCAATAGCAATGAATATGAAAAATGGTTGCTACGATAGTAATAATGCTCTTTTAATAGGCCATATATCCCTTGATATTTACGGATGTACGGTGCATAACTAAATAATAAAGTAATCTACCATAATAAATACAACAGTCAACAGTGAGGTGTGATTTGGTAACCACATGTTACACCCAGAACTTAAGCCTGTGTTCTATCCAGCTACTCTGCTGTGTTGGGTGTAGAGGAAGTGTTACTCTAAGAGGAGAGTGTGGTACCGAAGCACAGTCTTGCCTCTGTTTCCTGCCAAACCTGTAAAGCACACTGAACATGCAGTGCAAGAGGAAGTTCCACCCGCATACACACTCACTTTGGTTTTCACATGTGGTTAGGAGTAGAGTGGAAAAGATGCAATGTTTACAAAGTATGTGTGTGCGAATGAATGATATATTTGTGAATGTTTGTGTTTTTTGTACGTGATGCATGTTATGGAATTTCCATTTTCTCTCAACTGAATCAGCTTTTGTCTTAGAGAGCATGGAGGCAACAGACACACACACATACCTGTGCTTTTGTAGAGGAAGGGGAAGACTCTCCGGAAGCAGAGCACAATGTGGATCTTGAACAGGTAGTAGAAGACCACAGCAGCAGTAAAGTTCAGAGCCAGGCAGCCTAACAGCAGGCCCACAGGAAGCATCAGGTTGGGATCTGAACAGACAGGGGTTAAATAACTCGGATCAATAAAGAAATAGGTCAAAGCTAAGGTTACACACATTGTTGTTACATGAACAGAAGTGAGGTTCCACTATCATAGATGAGGTTCAAATACTGTTAATGAGGATTAACCGTCACTAGTGAGGTAACACTATCATAGTTGTTTTTTTCTCTGACCTGCGGGTAGGAGTGTGAACTGTGCCTCCATACTACCACGGTAACTGTAGACTTCACATGAGTAGTTGACATAGAAGTCTTCCTGTTTCACTTCAGAGAATGTCAGCAGGTGATTCAGCCACACCCCTTTTTCCCCGTCAACCTGTCTCTGGTCCCTGGCAGGGGAAAAGCAATACACATATGGATGGATGAATCGAGATACAGATGTTACTCACTGAATTTGAGGATTCTTGCTTTAAGATAGCAAGCAATGCATATCGGGTATAGCAACAAATGTTATCCTATAGAGGTTGAATGCTTACAATGCCAATTTTGTTTTTAAAAACATTACGTGTTCACTGCCCACTCATTATATTGCTTACGATCACATAATAGCGGTTTTGCACAGATTTACATTCCAAATTCTTGACTTTTAAGAGGAGAGACTTCGGGACAACACTCTTTAAGCCTCTTTGTTCACTGTAACACAACTCCTTAGATGACCTGGTGATAGTGAAGCAGTGACAAGATATAATAATTAACTGAATACATGTTATAATTCCATCTTAACCTAAGTGGTTTTCTGGTTCCAACTTTATAACAGTTACATTATACAACATTAACAATGTATCTTTCAACCACACTAATAACAAGTGGTAGAGCACTTGACTGCAGATCTAGAGGTCCAAGGTTCGAAAGTTCCCCTGAATGTCTTACTTTGGATAAAAGCAATTAAACAACATTTTAGATATTTTTGTCTTTTATTGAAATACGAACCATGTGTTACATTAAATGTATATTTCGGACATTAAATTGACACAATTGTACCCCCTAAAGGGACATGAAAAAAAAACGTTCTCGTACTCACAAGATACTTTCTCGTGCTCACGAGAAAGTATCTTCTCAGACACAGATACTTGTAGGCGAGGTGGAGGCTCGAAAACCACATTATTTGGTGGATCACAAATAAAAACTGCCAGTTGCAGCATATTGCTGCTGCCATCAACTGTGTCAGTGATACCCCGAGTCGAGATACAATTTGAAAACAAAAGCGTTTTGTTATGAACAAGTTGGGACTGATAACGAGGACGTTTAGCGATTGCGCCGGAGCTTATAACTGTATTTCCAGTTTTTGACATATGATGATGCACATTATTCAATAAATATATTTGGTTACACTGTGTTCTGCAGTTATCTATAGGTAGGGTATGATGTTATCCTGTATTCCATGCAGTCAGGGCATCTCGTCGTGGACGTGATGTTAAGACAGCCCTGAATTTTCAGTTAAGATTTGAGTTGGATTTTACAAGGTGTTTGTGGAACAATTATCACTCAGTAGGCCTACAAGCGCAAATAACACTGCTGGATTTAATATTCATGATAATGATGATATGGAGTGAAAAAAACGTGTGTGATGAAAACGAAACATAAATATTATTAGTAGGCTAATCGTTCTTCCCACATTTACTTTCTGCAGTCTGACTACAGTAGCCTGAGGTCATCTGTGTCGCCAATTCCCACTGTCTCTAAAATGTGCATAAGCGTGGAAAACAGACGACACAACTTCAACATTTGATGTCTTTCTAGATAATATAGTGGTGACGCAAGCAAACTTGTCCTTATAAGTAATTTCTCCCGCATGAAAACAGCAGATCTAATGCACGCTTCTGTATCTCGTGCGCACGAGAAAGTTTCTCTTGCCCACCAGATATTTTTTTTCCATGTCCTTTTAGGGGCTCCGTACAATTGAGTGGTATTTGGAGTACTGAACTGGTAATAAACTCCGATCTTAACTGGCTCTGGTCTAACAAGACTCTGACTCTCCTCATATGATCATGTGAGGAGACTGAGAGTGGGGAGAGATAGGAGCCCCTTCACCAGGACTGGGCAGTATTGTCCCTCTGGGGCCACCGTCTGGAGAGATAGGCAGCGTGAGGGCAGAGCTGAAATGACCCATGTCTATCACCCCCATTCACATTCATGTCATCCACTGGGTGTGGACTTGCCAGATGTCCTGCTTCATCAACATCAACATCATCAACTCATTATCTGTTTTTCTATCAGGTTCAAGATGCCCTGTATACCATACTGTGAAGATCATTACTTTACGGGACAGTATAGATGTTGATTTAAATTGCTATTAAAAACCTGGGAAAAACAAATGTTGCAATTTAGTAGGTCATTCTGAAACATTTCTATATTGTGTTATGAGAACTACGAATTGACAAATTTAAGGAACCAGTATGGCTACTACTCTAATACAATGTCTGCTCTGAGATGCTAAGTTTTAGCAAAGTTAACCCTCATAAATAAATCTTGAGTGAAAGCGCCATCATGCAAGCTCCAAGATGAACTTAGCCGCACCAAAGTGATGATCCAATTAAGGGAAAAACATCAGTAGATAAGACAGACAGACAGACAGACAGATATATAGATAGATATACAGATTAACCTACGGCTGTGTTTGGTGGTAGACTCTGTTGGTGGCATTATTGTCGAAGTATTCGTCAGCAACCTTGTCTAGCCAATACACATCCACAGAATGTCTCCCCACACACGGCACAAATACATAACACACCTTGCTGAAGGACGAGCCTGGGCACACATAAACATGTACACAAACACACACACATACACACAATATTTAGACTCCTAGAGACTTCTCAGACAATCATTGCATGATAAGATAACTGTCATTAAACACACAATGAGTCCAATGAAAGTCCAACTAACATTACACATGGTCCAAATGACACAGAACAGTACAAAATGACACTGTAAGGTGTACATGCTTTAGGTCAACTGAACTCACCTAACTCTGCCTTGACCACCTCATTAACAGGCTCCACTATTCGAGGAAGTAGGACGTAGTCCACTGAAATGACAACAAGGAGGCTGTTAGGATTTGCTACTACCACTCTAAACAAAACAAACCTTAGTTAACATTGGGGCGATTAATCTGGCTGTGAAAATGTGGTTGAGCATGTGCAATACAGTTAATTCTGAATGGTCGTTTATAACACAATGCATGCACTTATTGCCAAAACATTTAACCCCTAAAACAGCCATCCTGGACTGCCCCTGTGCCCCTGTGCCCCCCCCTCTGGACCCCCTCTTCCTGGTGCCCCCCCTCACCTTTCACCCCACAATCGATGGTGGCTGACATGCTTCTGCGCACCCCACCAAGGTCAAAGGTGACGATGCAGGTGTAGAAGCCTCTGTCCTCGGGTCGGACCCCTCTCAGCATCAGATCCTGGCCCCCACGAATGTAGGTATACCTGTATTTGTTTTCAATGAGCTCACAGCCCTGAAAGGGTTTATTGAAGAAGCTATCAGACAGGAGTTCAACAGAAACTGAGACATCAATGCTAATGCAAATAAGCCTTTTAAGTACTTATACTAGTACTAATACTAGTAAGATACTACTTAACAAAAACGTATACAATGTATTTATGTATGGCTACTATTTATCAATACTAGTTATAAATAATTTGTGTAAACGGCAATGTGTTGCCGTGCATCTTATTACAGTATTGCTACAATGTATCTTTCTATTGCTCTTATGTGTCTGGTTAGTTAATAGGTCATTCTGGGTCATTATAGGCCTTTTTAGAAACATCTGATTTGGAAGTATAACTGATATCAAAAGTCTATAAATGTTTTTGCATTTCTATATTCAATGAACTACTAAACGAGTTTGGGAAGCACTTATTAACCAGTGTTATTTCAGTGAAGACACATTTCTCACCTCAGGGCTCGCCTTGTACCACTGGATGGAGTAGAACTCTCCTATTTCATTTAACTGATCCTTCAGTGGACAGACCAGTTTGTCATTGACCAAGTTGGTCAGGGTCACAGGGAATTTATATGGACGGTCACAGTGTGAGTTGGTTTGGTTCACGATCAGTGAGGTGGTGAGAGAGTAACACTGGGTTGGAGTTCTGTTGACCGGAGAATGGTGGTAAAATGGTCAATGCACAACATTTAAAAGCATTTATCAGCACCGAGCGGCACTCAAAGCACTTAACACTTGCCTCTCATTCATCCATCATCCACACACACACACACACACACACACACACACACACACACACACACACACACACACCCCAATGACAGCAGAGTTGCCATGCAAGGCGCTGGCCTGACCATCAGGGGCAACATGAGTGCACACTCATTTGGCTCATGTTGATGCAGAAATAGTTAAGTCCACAGCACTGCTCTGATCTGATCAAAGGTAGGCTATATGTATACTGAATCAATTTAATGGACATCAGCTAGAAGATTAGATCGTCTAGATTAGATGTGTCTCTTTGGAGAGTATTTCAAAGCGATATTTAATGTCTGATAAGCCAAAACACAGAACACACAAAGTCAAACACACAGATGCCCAAACTCTCCCAGATACATTCAGTGTACAACATGTCCACCATGAAAGAAAATACTAGTTAGGTTTGACGAGGAGGTGTTCAATAGGTACCTCACAACACACAAGTATTTTCCCGTGTCCTGCAGCGAAGCATTGAGGAACCACAGAGTGGTGCCCCTTACAAGAGTATGTTCTGTAGCCTGGCCCAGCTCCAGTGTCTCCTCGCTGTACCAGTGGATGTTGTAGGAGACATTCCAAAAGTCAAACACCTCAGGGGCTACCAGGGTGCAGTTCAACATGGCAGCCTCTCCTACGACTGAGAATGACCGCTCAAACTGCAGACCATACTCCTTACAGCCCTCTGCAGAGAGAGGCGGCAGGGGAGATAGAGGGAAGGGAGGTCATTGATGAGCAAACACACATGGACCAGTCCACTCACACAAGAGGGCACTCTTTTGAATTTGTCGAACCTTATTATTTCACTTTCAATTCTTATTGTATGAGGCTTCAATCACTTTCTGTTTCTGTCTCTTACTCTCCACTGTTTATCAATGTGGTATTCACTGCATTACAGTCCTTTACATCTGTATT
Source organism: Mallotus villosus (assembly GCA_903064625.1). NCBI lineage: Eukaryota > Metazoa > Chordata > Actinopteri > Osmeriformes > Salangidae > Mallotus > Mallotus villosus. The sequence goes on from CAEFZP010001500.1 coordinate 275,929, forward strand.
AGCCTACAATGTTGACTTGAACAGGTGATTGAAATGATGGTCCTACTTACCACCTGCTGCTGAGGAGCTGCTGATGAGCCGGAGGGCTGAGAGGAGAAGAAAGTTCTGGGGCCAACCCATGTCTGGAAGAAAGAAACAGCAATTAATACATGATATCACCCTAAGCAAGTCACACATGACTACAAATAATCTTTGTAGAATTACATATCTTCCATAACAGAACCAGAACAACAGAACCAACAACAGAATCCTGTCTCAGACACTGAAGAGCTCAATCTCGATTGAGTTGCTCGACAGTACGTCAAAAAGTGCGGGTGCTGTTCAGGTGAGCCTCTGATAGACTCTTAGACTCTGCTGGGAAAACCACACACACCCCACTGCCAGACTCTGAAATCGGACCAGAAAAGTGCCTAACTTCGATCTGATGCTAATAAATGAATTGGGTTGTGCCACGTTTTATTCATTTTCGAAAAGTTATGTACACCAGGCCAGGGTACCTAGCCAGAAGCTAACAAACATGGTCCAGAATTATTGACTCAAACACTGGTTTAAATCCTGAGCTTTCCCACTGCCACACCCAGACGACAGTTTTCCCCTAAGCAATTCACTGACATAATATAAAGGTTGCAAATAACTCCACCTCATTGAGGATATCACTCAAACTGAAGAGATGTAACGGTATAACTGCCAATTCTTGTGGTTAAAAAGAAATGTCTCACACATTCCCTTGGAGGTGACACATCCGCTCACAACATTCCTTGAGGTGAGTAATCTCTCCACCTATCTCTGCTGAGGCGACGCGTGGGCGAGCCTACACACAGAGTAATATCAGGATTCTGCCAATCTGTTCAACAGGATGTGGAAAACACAGGCCAAGCACCAGGCGACAAATAGCCCCAAAGCGTGCAGAGTACAAGGACGGGAATCTCTCATCTGAGCCACCACATGGTTGTGAACCAAGAGGCTTGTTTCTGTCGTCCAGATCCAGCAGGGTGCAGTGGTGGGACGGGCCAGAACAGGGAGGGGAGCGTGGGAGACGGTGGGGCCAAGTTGTGGGGGCCGCGGGAACATAGCTGAACACTCCAGGGTTTCACATCCTCTTCCTTCCACTTCTGACTGTCAGAGGATATTTGAAACCCATTCAAGATTTCAGAAAGAAGCACAGCTTTAAACAGTTCTGAGAGAGAGAGAGAGAGAGAGAGACACACACACACAACAAAGTCCTCAAGGTGCATTTGCTGTGTTTCTGTACACAAACCCCTCAAAAAACTACAGACTCACAATCCCCCGAATTGTCTGTGTGTCAGTCGGATCAACGTCCCAAAATGCTGATGAGACAGAACGTTCGCCGCAGTCGTGGCGCAAGAACAAAATGGTAAAATGTGCACTCAGTCTTTCGCAACAGCCCAATGCCAGCGAGGGTGTTTGAATGGGTCTTCACTCTGAGTGCCAGTGTGATGTTGACTCAAACACAGCCATCTCAGGTCGTCGATCTTTGACCATCTGTTTTGCCTCTAAAACAGTAAACATGTTGGAACAGTATGTCCGAGTGGATGGGCCCTCAACGAGCTACCGGGGCAACGCTGCCACAACGCTGAGGCAACGTCCTGCTTTCTAAAGTTGAAACGCATGGCGTTTGCTAGACCTCACACTAAAGTTGCTGCTCGCTTTCAGACATCCACTGAGATGGTGAAGCTAAGGTCCTCATCAAGCAGACATAAGTGAACTCTGACTCTGTTAACTTGATGATCCTCTCTGCCTTGATTTGGTGTGAGTGTTGTGCAAGTTGTGGTTGAATCACACTGAGCCATAGCAACCGTTCTGTTGTCACTGTAAACGTCTGATCACAATGCCTTTGATCAAATGTAGCTCACCATCGGACAAATCTAACGATGTTCTTTATTAAGTATTTGAAGAAAGAGTACATTTGATCCACTTTTATGAACGTCTTTAAGGTTAAATATTGTCATGTTGTGTGGGTGGAAATGTTGATCTGCAACAAATAGGTGGAGCAGAATATCACATGTGAGCATAACCCCACAGACAAAGAGAGAGAGACAAAAGGAAAGGGAGAAATGACTGCTAATAGTCACAAAACTAGAATTGTGCAAGGTAATGCTATAGCTGAATCATAAACAAATCTCAACCTGTCCACACTTGCAGTCAGTGTTCCCACTCTTCACATTAGCCTGGGTGTTTCTGTGTCTGCAGCATTAAAACAACAGGGAGTGTCTCCATGCATTTTTCATAACAGCCATATTGAAGAAGTTCTGGCTGACTTCCATTACTATCTTTGCTAACTGGACAAACGAACCAACTCGATGATTCAAATCAACATGCACAAAACTACTTCTTATGTCAACTCTATCTTACAAAAGAATGCATTCAGTATAACTGCCATTCAAGATGGTCTTTTGTAACATCATGTTTACGTGATTAAAGAACCTTTTCAAATTCTCTGCACCCGATTAAGACAACATTGACATAACCATGTTACTATTTGCACAAATACTGGCCTGAATATGGGTCATGTTTATCTGTGGGTTAGCTCTGAATGTTGGTTTTGTCTGATTAGTTGGATTTGTTTTTAATCTAAATAATGGTTTGGTTGTGGTGATTTGTGTGGGAACATTCTGATTCGGTTGATGGAACTCCTGCAAGACAGACAGCCTCTCTGAAGGAGAAGAGCCGCGAAAACACAAAGGTTTGAGGTGAATTAGAATTCATTGTAATTTCAGTAGAAACGGATGCTGATGAAGATGGAGAAACTGTTACTTAGGGAAGAACAGGAGCCAGGCAGATCTGAGTCACAACCACAGGAAACCTCAACCAGGTCACACGCAGAAAAAGATAACCTACTATGATAACAACACGAGTCCAGATTCAGTACAGTAGTTAAACAAATCTAGCAGAAGATAATATCAATGAATTTTAAAGCCCTCTTTCTGCCCCTCTAGTACTATAGCATGAACACTTTAACACCCACTTATCTAAACCAACAATCCTCAAAAACAGGATGTGAGTTGCTTGCAGTGAGAGTTATGACATTAAATCACATATGATGATTTGGCTTCTTATCAGATTAGAGGCATATATAAAAACACATTATCCGGAGAGTCTCTCTCCCAGAATAAAGCAGTCAGCTTCCATCAGAAGACAGGTGTAGAGAGTAGGTAGCGCTCACCTAGACACAGCAGTGGCCCAGGAGCAGTGACGAAGGGACGGCCAAAGGGAGAGGCAGTAGCTTCTGACCACTCCAGGCATCTGAAGATGAAGCCAGGCTAGCCAGGCACCAGAAAATACTGGGAAGCGGTTTGACCAATGAGAGGACAGCCACGTCACGACTCACAGACTGCAAGCTGGCCAAGCAGGAGGCCCTCCTGTTAGAGTCGCATGGTGGGGAAGATGACATGTTTCTTATAGTGTATGAGGGGTTTTATGTCTTTGCTTTTTGCAGCAAAGAGCTTTGTACTGCATCGGGCAGTATGAAATGTTTTATATCCAATAGATTTGAATTTCTACATACAAAATGACTTAACTGCCTATAACACTATACACAATTTAATGTCATAACTCTGACCCCAACCGACTCACATCCTGTTTTTGAGGACTGTTTGTTTAGATAAGTTGGTGTTAAACTTCATGCTATGGTACTGGAGAGGCAAAAAGAGGGCTTTAACATTAATTGATATGAACTTCTGCTAGATTTGTTTAACTACTGTACTGAATCTGGTAGGGGAATACATCTATTCATTTTTGAATCTGGACTCTTATTGTTATCATAGGTTATCTTTTTCTACGTTTTAAGTCTGCCTTCAGTGACCTGGTTGAGGTTTCCTGTGGTTGTGACTCAGATCTGCCTGGCTCCTGTTCTTCCCTAAGTAGGCTAACAGTTTTTCCATCTCCATCAGCATCCGTTTCTACTAAAATGACAACTAATTGACCTTAAACCTTTGTGTCTTTTCCCAGCTCTTCTCCTTCAGAGAGGCTGTCAATCTTGGATGAGTTCCATCAACCGAATCAGAATGTTCCCACACAATTTTTTCCCACACTTATTTTTCTGTATTGATTTTCTCCTAAATATGAATTCATTTTAGAGTCGGTGCGGGGGAAAATCTCACTTGAGGTTCCCCTATTTTCGCAGACCAAGCCCACTCTGTAGCTACAAGGTTTACTCAAGAGTCGTGTGCTTTCAAACGTGCAACACCTTTCTGTCTGCAGTTTTAGGTGTAAAGCTGCACGTTGCACGCCAAGGTTCACAGCTCAGTTTCTCAGAAAGCCGAAGAATTAGCAGGAATAAACGACAACAGCTATACAATTTGGGGGGATTTGCAAAGAGACCTACGTTACGTCAAATTAACCGCATCCCCCGTGTGGTAGCCCAACCAGCATAGGTGTCAATTTGTATAGGCCTATCTCATTCTCAGAGAGATTTATTTCAACGTTTCACGTGAGAAATAAGCACCACGTGGTTTTGTTAAGTTTCTTAAGTTCTTCCTTTTCTTAAGTTACATTAGATGTAAAGATTTATATAAGAAACCTATATTTCAAAAGAAATTGGCAAAGTAACCCATCCACCTCATGGGTGGTTGTTCAATTGACACTCAGCCTATATGACTATGACACAGAAGGTAGGCTATAAGGTAGCGTATATACTATTTATCACAAACTTGTTTAACTTACCCGTTATAGGTAGGCTATACTTTCTCTTTTCGTTTATTCAAGTTCATATTAGTTTCCCAAATGTCCCAAATAATATGGATTATCTCGCTAAATTAGCTCTTCCCCATAACAGTTTTTTCTTCGGAACAAAAAAAGTTTTTGTCAAGGAGATCGATGTTGCAATTTCCTGCACATCGTTGGAATGTTGACACGGTGGGCGTTGAGCAATTGTAGGGAGGGAATATTTATTATGCCTACAGCTATAACGGACTTTCATGTTAAAAACTATTAAAAACAAAAATACACGTTTTGTTTAAGTTATGTAGGCTAATGTATTCCTAGTTAAAGTTACTAAACATGTAGCCTACGTCAAAAGTGGGTGTTGTTACATGCGTTGGTTCTTGCTTTGAATATTGCCTTCAGTCTTTCAATAAAATCGTACAGGCATAGCCTACTTCAATGAAAAAAACGTAACATTACGTTGTAATTTATTGCCGCCTAGTGGCAGAGCGTTACAAAAGATACTCGCAAGCATCAAACCAGACCTCGTCTAGGTCTAACATGGCTTAACCCTTTATGTACATTTGTTGGGAATTGATTGTTTATTTTTATATTTTTAACGTTTTTATTTAGCAACATGTCTTACTAATGACACAATTGTTACATTTCTATTGAATACATCAGTTGGGATCTCAGCTGAGCTCCAGCATGCCCAGATGTTGAATTCCAGACTTTCTTGGACTCTTCATTCGTTCGTTCGTTCATTCATTCATTCATTCATTCTCATTATTCCTTCAAGTAAAATTACTTTGCACGTTCAGTTATTGGTATGGTCTTCGAACTCGTGAGAACGGTTAAGTTACAGTAATGTCGCTGCCTGCCTACAGAGGAAATGAAGGACGTTTGTGGAGGTGATTAGTGCAGTTCAGTTCCAGGTGTGACAGCTAGAGGGAGCTGTCCTGTGCAGCCAGGGCGTAGTGCTCCTTCCTCCAGGGCCGGAGCAAGTGACACAGCAGCACAGAGATCACCAGCAGGAAGACGACCACAAAGCCCACCGTCCCCACCAGCCACGGCATCTCAGAGTCTGGGGGATGAACAGATGGTACAGGGGGAGGTGAGGATGCAAATCGATCACTTTCTCTGTGTCTATCTCTCTCTTTCACACACGCACACCGATATTTGTGAGTGCATCTTTGTTTTATCACATGTAAATGCGGGAGTCATTGATGACGATCTGTGTCAGAGGCGCTCCGTGACCGAACCCACCGTCTAGTCTGATGAGAGCCTGGACCTCCTGCCCTCCTGCCTGGTTATGAGTCACACACGCCAGTCTTCTCCTGGAGTCTGCCCCAGTCAGCCCCCGGACCACCAGCCTCACCTCCACATGACAACCCTCCGCCACTCTGGTCGTCCTGGCAACACACGGTAACACTCATTCAGGGTCAGGGTCATGACGGTCTCAAACCAACCAGATTGTTTCTTTCAGATTGGTTATGGGCTATGGTTGGTTATAGCTAAGTAGGACAATGACGCAGATATACTTTTTGATACATATCTGTATCCCAATATACACAAACTGTTTTAATCAATAATGTATTCAAAGACATAAACAACTGTTTCATTTTGAACTAAAGTGGTCTTTAAATGTATGGATACATTGGGATCCCATGATTGAATTAAGGAGATTGAAATGCAGTTTTAGATACCTCCTCTCACCCTGTAGAGCCCGCCCATTAAGGTAGGAATTCTCCAGTAATTGGCCATCCACCAACCATGTGACCACGGTGGAGTTTAATGATTGGCAATGTGTCAGAACCTTGCATAACATCTCCAGTTCTGCACCTGAAGAAGAAGGTTCGGACAAAGAATAGATGTGTTGAAATACTCCTGAGATACAGCCCTCAGGATGGGCTGCGGACACTAGTCATAGGAATCTACTGTAATCAGCATTTTTCCAAAGTCAGGGGTACATGGAAATGATTCTCACCAGAGCGGCCTTCAAACACGACTCCATGTAGAGGGAGCACGATCCTGGGGCTCTGTATCACCGTCGCTAAAACACAACAACAACAGCAAATAAGACAACACAACAAAACAACTGTCAACATCTTGCTGGCATGGCCAATTTACTTACGAGCTGTCATCTGTCTCTCACACTATCCTCATCCACTCTATCCTATCACTTAAGGCTTGTACCCTCAACTGTTTCTGAGATGAAATCTGTATTTTAACATTCTGTGTTCCCAGTCTGAGAGACTTACTGTGGACTGTGCTCTGGAAGGTCTTGCCAGTTGGGGGGGAGATTGGGGTGGTGGCCATGCGTGAGGTTGGAGTTGAGGCAGCACCTGAGGTTGGAGATGAGGCCAAGGCAGTGCTGGGCTGAGTGGTGTGGCTATGTGGGTCTATCTTAGGCACTGGGGGGAGAGACAGACACACTTCTATGAGACCCGGCCTCTCATGAGCTTAAAGAACAAACTGTATAAACTTGAACCCCAGTGCTGCATGATTATTACACATCTGAGGTAAACATACAGCCCTGGAAAAAAATTGAGAGATCATTGCACCTTTTTCTATCATTAAAAAAAAAGTTGAGGAGGACAATTTTGAGTGAGGAACAGAAGGTAAAAAATTGCTGTGGCCTCTTAAATTTGACCCTACCATTTCTCACTCAAAATTGTCCTTCTCAAAGGTGAACTATGCAGCATGGTTGATGGCTGATGATGAAAAAAACAATTACAGAGCAGCTTACTTTCTACGTGGAGCTTCGTGATCCTGCTCACTGTGTACTGGCGATTGTTGACATGCACTTGCAGAACACACGTATAGAAACCCTCGTCTGATTGGCTCACGTCAGTGATGACCATCTTGTTCCATCTCTTCCTGTAGTAGCGACCACTACCCATAGGGAGCGCTGTGGGTTTGGAGTCCTCGAGTAGGAAAGCAATGGAACATAAACCAGCTGAATAATGATGTTCTGTGGTGTACTAAATACACACACACACACACACACACACACACAGACACACAAACACATAAACAGACATGGCCACACAAACACACACTCAGACACACAAGCACAGCAAGGCAAAGGGCATGCTACTATTCTCCTCATCTCCTACCTTGAACCACTGTATCTCCTGTGTCATGTTGAAGGCTGAGATGTATGGACAGGTGAGTGCTACATCTTGTCCTGCTCGCTCGTTTATAGGGTAGTGCATGTTTTCTATGCCGCTCAGCATGTTCTCATACATGTGTAGAGTGAAGTTGCCTGTCATGCAGACGGAGTCCTTCCTGTAGATTGGAGACAGATACCGAAAAATGTAGGCCATGTCAGAGGCATGGTAATCACATTTCAGTTTTGTTCAAATGACTATGCCCAGCCAAGCTTAGCACCATGAGAAGGTAACTGTATCTCAGCGCGGGTATTGTGTAGGTTACCTGTAGATGCAAGTGTACTCTCCAGAGTCTGACAGTCGAGCTGGGAGGAGCCACAAGTTCTGTTCCCGCTGCAAGACCCGTTTTTCCTCTGCCTCCTCTTCCTCCTCCAGGCCAGTCGCTCCGTTGCCCTTGACGATGAGGAAGCTGTAGCTTCCACCTGAGGTGGTGAGGAGGTTCCGTTTGGTGAGGTACCCGATCATCCCGGGGCAGTCCAGAACCACAGCCTCCCCCTGGACATGGAACTGGTCCAGCTCCTCAGACACGCTCACACAGCCGCCTGGGGGACGGACAGAGCTTCAGAATCACCAGGAGCCAATCACATTCATTCATACAGTCCGGATACATCAAACTGGAACTAATCCAGTCCTGTTGTACTGTGATGTCAGTGGAAACTAGAATGAAGTAACATGAGAGCAGAGAGAAACACTTATTGGATACGGAGGTTCATGCTCATGTGCTGTAGTTTGCTGAGACCATGTCATTTATTGTATGTCTGCTATAGTGAACACTGGTTTTGGGCTACTAACCTTGCAACCATGCTGCTCTTTGTATTTATTTTGTTGTCCAATTGAAAGGATATCCTGGGCTTTCTAATGATGTCACAAATGTGAACAGCCATGCAGGCCTGGACTGGTAATCTGTCATACCGGGCAAATTCCCGGTGGGCCGACTCACTTGGGGCCGATATGATATTTAATATATCTATAAAAAAAGTTTATTATTTTGTATTTGTTTCATAATCTTAAAATTGGCCAACGACCGGCCCATAAAGCAGGGACAGCGGCCCATTGGTTCATTTTACATACTGACACTGTTCTGGCCCAATCACATCTCTTAATTATTCTGGTGTACTGGTGGGTGGTGTCCAACCGATTGTGGCAAAAATGCTATGGCCAATTTTTTGTCCCAGTCCAGCCCTGCAGCCATGTAATTCTAGTGAGTTCTTTAAGTTACAGACGCATAACTGTAACAAATACGGAAACAATATTGTGACATTTCTGTTCCAAGTTACAAAGCTCTTAATGTTAAAAGCTTTTTATGTTAAAAGCTTTTTGCAGGTCTCAGGAGGATAGTCTAGGACTAGTCTTGACTCATTATCAATAGCAGAGCAACTGAAAATCACCACACACAAACACACACACGGATGCACAAACACTCACTTACCTTTCAGGAGCGGAGAAGGAAATCCATCAACTGGATCAGAGATGAGAAGAGCTAACAGCCATACCACCGTGGCTATGGAACACTGCATGAATAGATTCATACTTTATAATGATGCACTTACAACTCGTAAACTGAGAGACACATACATAAAAGTATCATGTCACCATAGCACATGTGTTCTATCTCACCATATTGCCCTAGGTACTGTGTATGATCAGTTTGCTGGCAGTGGACCTATATAGGTTGTAGTAAAATGACCAGAGTGACGTGGTCACGACGCATTAAAACACGCCCAGAAACCCTTCCAGAGTCAATCACACCCTGAGGAGTCACCAGGGTAGGACTGGGTAAAAGGGAATCAGGGTAAATCCCTTTGTTTGAGATGACAGCATTTGATGATGTCACAGCCTCACTTTCAAAGCAGCTTGAATGGTGTCTTGTCACAAGCGTCACAAAAGCGGAAAAATCTGATGAGATAGTGTCAGACTCAAATTTGACTATTATGAGATAACTTATGACACTTGTATGTTTACGTTACAGAGCGGGGTTGTTTGTTTGTGTGTTGTGGTGTGCAAGCGCAGCGCATCTGTCAGTGTTCGTGCAAGAGCCACAGGATCCCATTTTACACAGTCAGGGTGACTTGAACTGGAAAGTTACTTTTTCATTTTCAGTTCTGTTTTGGTTTCCTGTGTTGTCATTCCAGGTCAGCTGACCTCTTATGTGTACACTTTCCATGTACTCTCTCCCAACATGAACTATGGTGAGACATTGTTTCCGTTTATTACCAAATATAATCCAATAAAGTAACTGGAACAAAAGGAAAGCCCAATCTCACTAACCCTCCGTATGACAGTGTTATAAGAAGTATGACACACTGTTTGGTGAAGAGGATTTCATTACTATTTCTGGCATTCAATTTAGAAGGCATGATGAGTGCTGGGCATGGTCAATTAAAGTACATTTGGATAAAACGTCTGATAAATAAATACATGTAAATGAACACAGCTATGAGTTAAAGCATATTCTTTTGGAGTCTACTCTGTGACGAGTACTGTTTGAAAAACGTCAAATCATCATAGGTACAATGCTGTAACATGTGTAATAGTTGGAATAAACCTTGTTGTCCATCAGTAGAGTTAGAGTTGTGGTGGTCGGAAGTTGAATTACTTTATTGAAAAGTTTTTCCGAAATCTGACCTCCCACAAAAATACATTTGTTTACATCATGCTTTGCGGATAAATTAATACATTTTTTTAAATTAAGAATCCTGACACTTACCCAAATGTCCATGGTGATAACAGGAAGAAAGTCAGTGGGGGCAGAGAGACAGCAGGAGGCTCTGGACGTGAGGCAGTGAGGAGGCAGAGACAGCAGGAGGCTCTGGACGTGAGGCAGTGAGGAGGCAGAGACAGCAGGAGGCTCTGGACGTGAGGCAGTGAGGAGGCAGAGACAGCAGGAGGCTCTGGACGTGAAGCAGTGAGGAGGCAGAGGAGGCTCTGGACGTGAGGCAGTGAGGAGGCAGAGACAGCAGGAGGCTCTGGACGTGAGGCAGAGAGGAGGCAGAGGATGCTCTGGACGTGAGGCAGAGAGGAGGCAGAGGATGCTCTGGACATGAGGCAGTGGGGAGGCAAAGACGGACACTGAGTAGATCTGTCAAGTCTTAGTTTTTCTCTCTCAATGACCACAGGAGGGGACTCAACACTGCTTTTAAACTTTCCCTGCAGACCAGGAAACTTCTGCTGTTTCTCAATGAAGTGTACTGATCCTCCCAACGTGAACCTACACAAGCACACACACGCAACACTCTTATGTCAACAGGATAGGATCATAAGATGAGTTAGTAAGGTCTAAATGTTGCAGTAAAAGTAACCGTCAGAACACTGCAGGGTCTATCCTCTCCCCTTTAGCATCTGGTCTTTCAACACAAGAAAAACATCCATATGTTGACCTAAACGTTGGCACATAAGTATGCACATACGCACGCTCACGTAGAGGAAGTAAACGAGACATTGATCCATCCAGTTTCCTGATGTTCACAGAGGGGTTTAGGTTTGATGGAATTCAAGCAGCTGAGAACAATGCTGAGATTGAATGGAGCACCAATATTTTCGTGTTTTTTCTGTTGTTTCATAATGGAGTAGATGTCCAGGAACTGAGTTGAATGTTATTGAATTTGACCTTCAGCCATTCAGTATGAACAGTGCTGACCTGAGTGTTTCCAGCGGACGCTAACCTGTAAAGTCAAACATGGTTCGATTATACCTGAACGTCAACACATTGAGCAGTTGTACTTTTAAAGCTTTCGTCAATATGGGAAATCCCCTCAGCTGTGGGGAATGCGTAGTGTGCTGAGTTTGTGTGTGTTCACGTTCCTGACTACGGAGCTGCACACACGTACCCCAGATGACTAAACTAGGAAGGTTTGTGTCACCTGTCCATCCAATCCCATAATCCTCTGCAAGTGAGGGATGATTCCAGCGTGCTTCTGGTCTGACTCACCATCCAGAAGACTTGTTATGGCGTGCAGGGAGGTAAGACTTCTCCAGGTGTGGAGCTCCAAATTGAGATGATAATATTGATGAGGAATAGCTGAGTGAGATCTTCACCCAGTACTGTATGGTCAGACCAGAAGTGTCCCTGTCACGACTGATGATAAGTGAATCTCCCTGGGTTTGGAATGAGTCATTTTCAAGAGATGCGAAGGCCGACACCCACAGGCTGCTGCTGAGATGGGACAGAACTCGACAGCAGGCGGGTCCACGTGGGCCGTGCCCACAAATGGTCAGAGCGACAGACCGAGCTCAAGCACAAAATCCACCTGAAACAAAAATCCAGCTTCTCTACAAATTCAGAATTTGTTCCCTAGCTGTTGTTATTACCGTTGTTTTATAAACTGTCCCAACATTGATACATTGTGTTAACAATACGACAATCACTCCTCCTCCAGCCACAGAGATGAGAAGGTCCACCTCTCCTGGTTAGAGCAAAGAACCAGGTGTCTGCATCCCCAAACAGAACATAAATCCCCAGATCCAGGCCCCTCAAAAAGACCCAAACCCAGGTGGTTATGCAGGTAAACACTTACTTTTCGGATTTACAGTTCTATGGTTGTTCTCCACATTGTGACAGCATTAGCTTTTTTTGTGCATGTACATGTCCCACCTACTCTAGCCTGCTGTCTACGCATGGTGCTGGGAGCCACTGACAGGTCCACCACATGCTAGTCCGGACATTCAGAAGGAGTGGGACATCTCCTTGGATGTATGGAGACCCTGGAGTTTGCGATCCCCAACAGCACATGACCGACCTGCTCCGGGTGGCGATGGAGCAGGAACATACACTCACTTTCAAACCCACTTTCATCTCTATCGCTGTCCTCTTTCACAGGCTCAAGTGTCTTTATCTAACTTTCCCTCCACCCACGTCCTGCAGGCGCTGTCTGCGTGCTGGGCCAGGAGCCTCTGGCAGCCTCCGTTCTGGCTGGGTGCTCCACCCCAGGACCAGATGCAGATGCTGGGAGAGCGGCTGTACCACCTGATCCAGGGCATCCAGCCCAGCTTGGTTGTTAGGGTCACTGTTATGCTGCTGGAGCTGGACAACACAGAGATTCTCCAGCTGCTGCCAAGAACCATTAGACCAAACCGGAAGGTGTTACACACATCTACACCAAGGAATGGGGAACTGCAAAACTTGGAACATAAAATAAGACAGAAGGACAGACATGCATGGTGTGAAATTCCTCACCAGCAAGTGAGTCACCAGACAGCGGGCTCGGCTGATTGACAACTCAGAAGCACAGTCGTCAGTTTTACCGTCAGCATCTGAAGTTAATACTGAGACCTTGAGGAACTCTGACGCTCTTCCATGAAGTTGATTAAGAATGCTTTGTTGCTATGCAGATTATGACTGTGTGGCGCATGCTTCTGTGTGCTCAGGTGAATCATGCCGCCACAGAGTCGATATGGGACTATATCACTAAGTGGGCCGTGTGGAAGGCAATGCTATGATCGATAAGTCTATACCACAGTCCACGCATCGTTCCCTCTCTCTATCCATCTGTGGCAGCCTCCTCTCTCTGGGTGCGGGAGAGCGATGACGGAGAACCCTTTGAAAGGAAACACCACGAGAGTGTTGCAAGAGAAGAGACACAGCGGGGAGGTTTAAATTACTTTAGAGTTTATTCAAAGAAAAAAGACCTTCAGGAAAATGCAGGACTTCCTGTCATACACTTAGCGACTTCCTGTCATACACATAGGGACTTCCTGTCATACACGGAGAGGACATGTGCTAGGGAGTAGCCGAAACACTGGAGAGATAACACCTGCAATCAACGCTGTAGGTAACAGCTTCACAACGCTGTAGGTAACAGCCTCACAATGCTGCCACGACACCGTGGCAACACTCTGAGGTCATCGGAATTGTGTATTCTTAATCCTTGTGAGTTTGTTATTTGAATGAAACTAGGATGTTTTATACAAAACAGGCAAACAAAAACAAAATGGAGGGAAAAAAACAAAACAAAAAGAAGCTTTTTGAGTAAAACATAAATATCATGATGCACATTAGTGTATCAAAACATTGCCTCTGTAAACATAACATCCACATAAGGTGATCATTGGATTAAAACCACTGCAGTCGCATAATTACAAGTAAGTAATCTTACAGAAACAACTGAAAACTATCGTTAAGCTTCTCAACTAAGTCTAAAATTTAAGAATACACAAAGCTTCAAGTGAGATCTTAAAAATGTATTTTGATGTAGTGGTTTCTAATCATGTTTACACTTTAAATAACGTTGCCATCTTGTCACATCTTCAACTTTTCTGTCAACAAGCAACTGCTTTTTTGACGGTTTTGTCAAGTTAATAAGAATATCAATAGCCACAATTTGTGAATAAAGTTATATATTCCACGCCTAAAGGTCTTGATGCAATGACAATGACAGAGTGGATTATCTCTGGAGACTAGCACAACAAGCTCAGACAGAACAGCATAGGGTCCACCACTCTGACTGCTTAGCCATTGATAACAAAAACTCAAAGTTGACAAACAGCTTTACATACTCTATACACTGACTCCTAGTATGCTTCTAGAAACACCCATTTCTGGTCAGCGAAGGTCCACCACTGGGTTTAGATAATAGGTGCGTTCGACATGGACTGCGGCTGAATGAAACGACCGGCGAGAGTAGCCGCTTGCAGTCGGGGAGGAGTTGAAAACGGCTCTGTGAAGTTGGACATTCCAGCTTCTCGTGGTTTGCTGCGTTGATGTCAGTCATGGCCGATCAAGCGCTGTTTGCTTACGTTACTTTATTTATAATTAAACTTAGTCTTTCCGTTAGTAGAAGAGGTGGCCCAAAACCCTTTCTTCAACAAATGTTTTACTCAATCAAATTGTTTGGTCCGGATTTGAGCATTGGCGAAACTGAAGGTGTCAGAATAATTACAAAACAAGCGTCAAAGTTGTCGTGTGTGAGTCTGGCCAATCATGAAATAGCTGTGTCGTCATTTGAAGCCGTGTAGTTGCTCTTGAGAAAATGCGCTCGTCTACACAGCCGGCAGTTCTCAAATCGATCTCACGGTACTTTGATGGCTACGTCACAGTGACCTAGCCTCGGCGCCGTCTCAAGTCGGACAAAAAGTCTAACCACAATTCACTGTTTCAAGTCAGCCGCCTGCAGCCAGCTGCAGCGCTGCATGAAGCGAGGTCATGTCGAACGCACCTAATGTCTCATCACTTACCAGCCCCTCCCCCCCTGAGAGGGACATTGGTATAACCCATCACCATGGAAACACAGTCACAGTGCTTCCTGGGAAATGTAGGAAAAACTCCATGTCAGGAAAAGAGTCAGTTGGCGTACTGTAGACAGGGTCAGGAACACGGAGGGGTGCTGGGACAGTTTCGTTAATAGTCTTCACATATACAGACTACCACACGGTGAACAAAACAACTCGTAGAAGTGGGTCTTTCTACCGCCAGAGCGCTGTGACGACGCCACAGGCCCAGCAGTCCTCAGCGAACTCAGCATATGTCGTTTCGATTGTTAGAACCTTCCATTTACGCGCTGTACTGCAGAAGGAGCTCATATACTGGTTATTAAACCTTAAGTTGTGTTAAAACTAGGTCTAAGGTTAGGCCAGGTCTAGGCCCGGGTCCTGTGAAGAGCTTCATAGGCTGCTGTGAGAAGACCTCGCAGAACCGCAGGCTTGGAAACGTCTCAAAGCTGCTTCCCGCTCTGGTGAACGCTCCCAAAGTGCAGTTTACACTGGGAGAGCCACAAGGGAAGGATCTTTTCTAAACAACATAAAAAGAAGCAGAATTTTCCAAACACTTGGAATTGAACATCAAAATAGATCACCTGTGACAAGGAACCAAGTAACAAAAATGCCTCATGCCTTAGACCACCAAACAATTTATGTCATTCTACATTCCTGACACTTAGTGCGTTGCATTCATTAAAACGTACAACGAAAAGAAATCGTTAAAAGCTCAACTGAAAAAAACAAACATCACCACCTATCGAACTACTGAATGTTGCTGACCATGTGTTACCTTCCTGCTACAAACAACGACATCCACATCTTCGACTCTCCTGCCCGTAGGTCTATGTACATCCACATCCACACACACCATCCCCTCCCTGTGTCCTCCTACACGTTTACTTATATCCATCTATTCACAGCTGTGCTAACGCCTCAAGCCAGAGCACCGCTGACGGGGTCCGGCTTGGCTGAGGTGTCATGTCTGACACTTGGACTGACAAACATGACCACTGTCACTACCAATGAGATTGAATGAACTTTTTTATTATACATAGACACCATTGTTTGGATGAAACCCAACTCACCCTCCTTTCACCTCGAAAACATCTGTTTCGGTGGGCTGGGCGTAAAAGCAAGCAAACTGCGACTACTTTATGTGTATGCGTAATTTTTCAAAACAAGGTAAAATACATGTTTAACTCCACATAGTTACACTTATCATAGGGAATAATAATTCAAAAAATACTATTCTGAAGTCCGTCTGGTTAAAAAGCTGTCCTCTTGATCCCACTGGTCCTAATCTCATGAACACACACTTCCGTTGGGTCCCCTCGTATACTACCGAACTTACGGTAACGCTACCTAGACTCCTCCTACCCGCCGTCGTCATGACAGCGCCAAGCCTAGCCATTGCTTCCCTTGCTTCCTCCGCCTCCTTCCTGACTGACAGCCTCAAATTCAGCCTGCCGTCAGCAGCGATTGGACCAAACAGAATAAAACATTTACATACTGTAGCATTAACACTGTAGGCCCCGCCCCCTGTCCCTCCCCGGAAGGTGAAGTGGGCGTGGCAGGGGGCGGGCCTTCTGAAAGATGCAGAGATACAGAGAGCGGTAGCAGGGAGAAGAGCTGCAGCCCCGACACAGAGGTCAGGGGCAAAGGACAACGCAAAGGGTCACGATGCAGTCAACATGGCAATGACCCCAAAGAACCTGCCGTGCCCACGATCCCAAAAGCACCAAAACATCGTATTAATAACGGGGGGAAACCACTCCCCTTTTTTCACATTTCTCTCTCTCCCTCTCTTTCTCTCTCTCTCTCTCTCTCTCTCTCTCTCTCTCTCTCTCTCTCTCTCTCTCTCTCTCTCTCTCTCTCTCTTTCTCTATCAGATTTTTTTGTACAATTCTCATATCCGGTTTCAAGCCTGCAGGAGGCTGGTAGGGTGAAGTCAGAGGTGGTTGGCTGTTGTCCGTTGGCTGAAAGTTAAAAAGGCGGTGTGGGTGGTTCCAGTGTGGTGAGGGGGCGTGGCCTTTACCAGCTGAGCAGGTTGGTGCGCCCCAGGGTCATAAAGTACACCTGGCTCGATCCCCCAGACCGCACTGAGGCAAAGAACACCTGAGGAGAGGGAACACACACACATAAACACATACATACACACACACACACACACACACACACATAAACACATACACACACACACACATAAACACATACATACACACACAAGCGCACACGCAGAGACAATTATTTAATAAATAGATAAAAGCATAGACTTTGCAAAATTGCAATCAAAAGCAACCTCAGGTATTAATAATGGCAATATAAATACATTTACAAAGAAAAAGAGGAAATTGTGTATTTTAGAGGCTGGCAGAACTGTCAGGATGTTTTAGTCCGAGGGAAAGCCCTTCAACACAAGACCATCAACTGACCATGCACAACCTCAACAAGCCTGGACATGTGGGGCTTTCATAACCACTCCAGGTGAACTACTTCCTGTCTAAAAGCATGTGTCTGTGTGTGTGTGTGTGTGTGTTGTGTCTGAGGAGGTCTCACCTTGTCGTTCCTCTCACACAGGAACTTGAGTCTCTGGGCCCTCTTGTGCATGAACACCCCGTCCAGGTGACCCGTCTCCACGGAGCGGATCTCTATGGCCTTCTCGCCCCAGCCCATGATCTGGTTAGAGCGAATGTAGGCTGGAGAGGGATAGAGGAGAGAGAGAGACAGAGGGATAGAGCAGGGAGAGAGAGGGATAGATGAGAGAGAGAGACAGAGGGATAGAGCAGGGAGAGAGAGAGGGATAGAGCAGGGAGAGAGAGAGGGATAGAGGAGAGAGAGGGATAGAGGATAGAGAGATATAGAGGATAGAGAAATAGAGAGAGGGATAGAGGAGAGAGAGAGAGGGATCGAGGGGAGAGAGAGAGTATAAATTGGTGGGAGGGAAGGAAGAGAGAAGCAGGAGATTAAATAAAGCACTAAGTGTATGTGTTTGCGTGCGTGTGTGTGTGGAGGGGGTGAGTGTGTGTGCTCTTCGTGTTCGACTTAGTATGTGTGTGTGTGCATGCGTGTGTGTGTAGGAGTGTCTGTGTGCACGCATGTGTGTGTGTGTGAGATCCCGAGCCAGCCTTACCCACGGAGGTGGGCATCTCGCCCCACTGCAGCACCACGTCCTTGGTGATGCGTCCGTACGTGTTGACGTAGACGCCCTCGTCCTCGTAGCACACCAGCAGCTCGATGCCGTCTGTGTTGGGCAGGATGATGATGGCGTGGGACTGGATGCTGTTCTGGATCTGAGGGGAGAGCTGGGTGTCAGTGGGGCGTGCAGGACGCTGCAGGACGCTGAGGGGAGAGCTGGGTGTCAGTGGGGCGTGCAGGACGCTGCAGGACGCTGAGGGGAGAGCTGGGTGTCAGTGGGGCGTGCAGGACGCTGCAGGACGCTGCAGGACGCTGAGGGGAGAGCTGGGTGTCAGTGGGGCGTGCAGGACGCTGCAGGACGCTGCAGGACGCTGCAGGACGCTGAAGGGAGAGCTGGGTGTCAGTGGGGCGTGCAGGACGCTGCAGGACGCTGCAGGACGCTGAGGGGAGAGCTGGGTGTCAGTGGGGCGTGCAGGACGCTGCAGGACGCTGCAGGACGCTGAGGGGAGAGCTGGGTGTCAGTGGGGCGTGCAGGACGCTGCAGGACGCTGCAGGACGCTGCAGGACGCTGCAGGACGCTGCAGGACGCTGCAGGACGCTGCAGGACGCTGCAGGACGCTGGGGTATGCTGGGTGTCAGTGGGGCGTGCAGGACGCTGCAGGACGCTGCAGGACGCTGCGGTATGTGTGGGATATGTGTGGCTGGGTAGGATAGGGTGGAACTGTAGGGTGATATGTGTGGCCAGCTAGGGCTAGGGTAGGGTAGGATCAGGTTGAGGGTTAGCGTAGGATAAGGTAGGGAAGGGTAAGGTAGTGTCAGGGTAAGATAGGGTGGGGTAGGGTAAAGTAGATACGGATAGGGTAGGGTTAGGGCTAGGTTAGGGTTAAGGTAGGTTTGGGGTTAGGACTAGGGTAGGTAAGGTGAGCCAGTTGCATCATACATGTGTGGGCAGGTAGATGTCATAGACGGCTCCAGAGTCCACGTCCACAGCATGGAAGCCCGAGACCGAGCCATAGATGACCTTCAACCTCTGACCTTCCTCCACCGTCAGGTCCACCAGCAGGGGCTTGTGCACCAGGTCACCGAACGACTGCAGGGGGTTAAAGGTCAGAGGTGATTTGAAATCCACTTGGACATACAGTAAACTTAAAACACACTTTGAGACGTGCTGGGGTATTAGCCCTTTTTTACATGTGTAAAAGGACAATTTAACTACATCCTTAGTGTATCCTGGGGGAACATAGGAGGAATGTCCCTGTACTTACTGTAAGTCGCTCTGAATAAGAGCGTCTGCTAAATGACTACATGCTGCTAAATGACTAAACATGTACATTTATTCTAGTATACCCTACTATGTATGTATGTCGCTTTCGACAAAACCTCAATTCACCGCTATGTGATTACATTGTAAAATGTACAAATGTAAAGGTCCAGAGTCATAATGTAATGGTTGAACAGTGTAGGAGTCATCGTGGAAGGTACAGTATTAGTGAGTCGACTCATCGTACGAGTTTCAATCCGGCACCTTAGGGCTGGAGCACAGCAGCGCTAACACCTCATCTCCTCCACACTGAACTCATCGGACTCACCTTGAAGGCCATGAACTTGTGGTATGGTTTGGGAGCCCAGGCGTACACCTCCACAGAGTTCTTCAGAGCCAGGACCAAGAACTTGATCCTTTCATATTTCACTGGGAAACACAATCAGAGACTTGTGAGGACGGCGTCAACGTCGAATATCCTATCAGACACACCTTTGATACAAGCAGCAAGTTCATGTTTAGAATGATCCATGCTCTCAGTCTAACGTCAACCCCAGTAGAGTTTAAAACGCCATATCTCATACAGCAGGAAGTAGAATTAGAAGTAGAATTTAAACTCAGATGTGGAACATTCTTCCCACATTTTTACAGGCCAAAAATAGACTATCCCCAATTCACCACCATCTACCGGTTAAGCATTGGGGCATTTCCTGTAAGACAGTTTTGACTGGTTGGGGGATATTCCAACAGGAAATGAGGGACTTAAACCTGAGGCACTACAGTAACCAAGGTGACAGAGCGTGAGAGCGTGAACCTCAGGATGTGGCTGAAGGTTTCATGACCAAATGTAGGGAATTTATGTTGCTCCCACACTGTCTCTATGAGGAGCTTGACTTCCACATACTGCACTTCTCAGTGTTTTCTCATTTTACTCGCTCACATATTTCACGAATCCCGTGACAATGTGTGTCGGATATTCCATTTCCTGCCCAAACTCCTCGGCCAGTAACTCTGGCCATCAAACCTGGGCGACACTTCCTCTATAGAGAGAGAGGAACGTACCGACGTTGTAGTGCACACACCCCTCCAGGTCGCCCACGGTGGTCCAGCCCTGCTTCTTCTCCACCTCCGGGTCATTGTGGAGGATCTTGTTCCTCAGCCAGGACAGGTAGTACACGCGCAGCTTGTTCTTCTTGCCTGGAGGAAGGTCAGCAGGATGAACATGTTGTTGTGCTGTCCAAGAGCAGAAGCACGCCTCACTTACTCTAGTATTGCAACAGGAGGAAGTTTGGTTTGTCAATCGTGGCGGGGTCATCACAGAGAAACCATGACTGTGTAAACACAGTCATTACATTGTGTATCACGAACATGCAGTCCTGGGGTTTCTGGACATATTGCGCTGTTACATCAACACCCCGAACCAGAATTGAGAGAGACTATGATGTCATCAATTGTCACCTCAATCTTGGTAATAATGCCAAGGAAAGAAGAAACCGTGAATTTCTACAGGGAGACACGATATCTAACACTACCAGAGTCAAATCAAATCAAAATGTATTTGTATAGCCCTTTTCACACGCAAGCATGTCACAGAGGGCTGCACATACGCCCATAGAACTGCCCCTCAACCAACCTAAACCCTCAAGGAAGACAAGGAAAAACTCCCAGAAAAACTTGAGCTAGTGTCTGTTCATATGCTGATAAATACATGGACCTTGGACCTTTTTACAACTAGTTGCAACATAGTGGAAGTTTAGGCTTCTGAATGTAGGTCATATTAACGGACAGAGATCCTATCTGTTTTGGAACGTGATTACATTGTGTATCCCTATATTATTAATATCTGCACTTTAAGGTTGAAAAGAGTGCAGAAAAGACTCTGTCTAAGGATAGAAGGATTGTTCCAAAGTATCTAGGGCCCTCAGATGCTCTTTGTCTTCTTGGACTGTGCACTCTAGCAGGGGGAATGATTCAACCGTGTCTTGAGTTTGCCAGAAAGCTCTTCACGTCTCGTTTCAGAGACTGGCAACCCCCCCCTTAGGAGGAAGCTTACAGGTTGCCAGAGAAGGAACTCAAATAAACGGACAGATCCAAGATGTGGAACAGAGATATCGGAGATCACCCATTCCCTATGCGCAGGCTTCTGAATGATTGTGGATTCTGGAAATAGCCCTTTGTAATGTGTGTTTTCTTATGGTTAGATTAGTCATTTGTATATTATAAGACTTTTTAAGATCTTTAAAAATGTAGGTTGTTTTTAATTGTGGGTTCATTAGTATTTACGTTTTTATTGTAACAGAAAACAGTGTTCTTCATTGACAAACATCTTTAAAAACGTGTTATAATGCTGATAAACAATAATATGCATGCATCATGTATATATATATATATATATATATTTATATAATTATTGTCTATATCACCTACTCTTCATATCAAGGGATTTTATTTAGCTCAACACTGGGCCCCTGGTGGATCACAGGGGTACTTTGCTGTTCTGATGTTCTGTTGTTCTCTGGTTCTCAGTTTCAGCCACTGATCTTAGATCACGTTTCCACATTCTAAGTCTGTCTCACTGTGCTTCCATCATGGAAAGCTTGGCTGTGTGTAACCAAGCATGTTTTACACACACATGACGTTACACACACATGACGTGCCTCTGAGCGGAGCCTTGCCCAACTTCCTCTGCGTTCAAATGACGCTTGTGAAATCTGTGACAACACTGAGTGATGGTAGACATCGTGGTGGGGAGGGGGTCCGAGGGCTGGGAAGGCAGGCAGGAAGGTGTGTGTGTTGTGAGGGTGTGAGCGTGTGTGTGTGTGCTTGTGTGAGCATGTATTTCCCAACTGATGTGTCTGCCGCACATGTGTGGTGAGCATGTTTCTGTGTGTGTTCCCACTGGTGTGTAGGTGTGCTTGCGTGTGTACCGACAGATGCATGTGTGTTTGTGTGTGTGCAGGGGAGTGTACGGAGAGATGTGTGTGTTCCCGCAGCTTTGTGTGTATGTTCCTACAGGTGTGTGTATGCAAGGACAGATGTGTGTACGTTCCTGCAGGTGTGTGTGTACCGACAGATGTGATGTGTCCCAGGATGTGTGTGTGTGTGCCGACAGATGGGTGTGTCCCAGGAGGTGTGTGTGTGTACAGTGGTTGTGTGTGTTCCTGCAGGTGTGTTTGGGTTTCCGCAGTGTGTGTGGTGTGTGTGTTGTGTACAGGTGTGTGTATTCTCCTGCAGGTGTGTGGTGTGGGTTTCTGCAGGTGTGTGTTGTTTCTCACAGTGTGTGTGTGTAACAGGTTGTGTGGGGGTCCTGCAGTGTGTGTGTGTGTACATGTGTGTGGGTTCCTGAAGGTGTGTGTTTTACAGGTGTGTGTGTACAGGTGTGTTGTGTGTCCTGCAGGTGTGTGTGTGTGTACAGGTGTGTGTGGGAAATTGCCGGCCCCCTCTTCATGCCGCCCCGGGCGTCTGCCCGGTTCGCCCGTGCCAAAACACTACTGTGGTACCGACAGATGTGAGTGTGTTCCAGCAGGTGTGTGTACAGGTGTGAGTGTGTTCCAGAAGGTGTGTGTGTACCTGAAATAGTGACCAGGACGTTCAGGCCCTCCAGGACGTCCATCTGCTGGAAGCGTCGTCGACTGATGAGAGGGTAGACCTTCCCCTGACCGCTGCGGTCCAGCAACATCAGACCGCTCTCCGTCCCCACCAGCAGGTTCACTCCTGGGGGACACACAGTCACGGTCACCCCACGGTCAAGCCGACATTCAGAGAGAACCAGAATGCCAACACACACTGGAGCTTAATGAGACCATGCGGACAATGGCTGCCTGCAACGGCGTCTCAAACACTGTGTTGTTTTTCTATTCATAACATTATTATCTTCATCAGTTCATGGTTTACTCTCTACCTCTCTTTGAATGTTCTGTCTCTCTATTCGAGTAACGTACTACACCAGATTATACAGTCCCTCACTGCCACACAGTGGCCACAACTGGCATAACAGGTTGATACACGACAACTATGGTATAGAGGTAGACAATAGGGAGCTTCTGTAATTATAAAAGTAGAAAATAACAATACAATGTCAAACATATACAAGCTAACCCTAAACAACATTCCAAACATGACTGAATTAAATTAGATAATTAATATAAATAATAATAATAGCAATTCTAAGCTGTAGACGTCAGCCTCCCTCACCCCAGAGAGCGGCACACAGGATCTCAGAGTTGAACCTCTTCTTGTACTTGCGGATCTCGGGCGTGTCGCTCTGAGGGCGCGTGTTGACCGGGTTCACGTTGACCACGGAGCCCTTACGAGACGCGTCCGCCCTCAGAGCCTCCGCCAGCCGAGCGTCGTTCCCGTAGCCTGTGGGGGGGCAAAGGTCACAGGTGAGGGGTGACATCAGGTCAGGTGACATCAGGTCAGGTCGACACTGGAACTCCACATCAAGCCAACTCGTTTGACTGGCTTTGCTTTTGTGGTTTCTTTTCTTTTCGGCGACATTACATCCCTCATCCCTCTCTCACTGTATCTCTCTGCTAGTCTCTCTGCTAGTCTCTCTGCTAGTCTCTCTGCTAGTCTCTCTACTAGTATCTCTACTAGTCTCTCTACTAGTATCTCTACTAGTCTTTCTACTAGTCTTTCTACTAGTATCTCTACCAGTCTTTCTACTAGTCTCTCTACATCTCTCGTAAGCTTTCTTTCTGACTGTGTCAACCCATGTCCTCTCTCCTAGTCTTTCTACTAGTATCTCTACCAGTCTTTCTACTAGTCTCTCTTACCATCTCCTCTGTAGCTTTCTTTCCTGACTGTGTTCAACCACATGTCCTCCTCTCCCTCTCTTTTCTCTCCCTCTCTTTCAGGGGGGGGCAAAGGTAACAGGTGAGGGGTGACATCTCATCCACGGGGACGTCTGCGTGGCGGGAGGAACTTACCCACGTTGTTGAGGGCGCTGCCGGTGGAGGGAGACACCTGCAGGAGGCGAGGGTCGATGAAGGGGGTGAAGGAAGAGGACGACTTGTGTTTCTGCATGGTGTTGCTGGCCGACTGGCTCTGCAACGGCAGGTAGACAGAACCCATGTTGGACAGGAGACAACCAAACATTTAGTACCGTTCTGGAATTGAACTGAGGGAACTTTTAAAATTTTACTACAAAATCCACTAAGGACAAAACAAAGGAACTACAGATACCAACATTCAATGTGCATGTCAAACACAGGAAGGAACTGAGGTACAAATGTAGGGCATGCAGACAAAACGTCATTTCGGCGAAGGGAAAAATATATACGAATACAAGGAAATACGCAAAAATAAATGATGGAGGAGAGTCGAACAGGCAAAACAAGATTTGTGGGGCAGGAGGGAGAGATGAAAGGTTTCTGGAAAATGACATAAAAAAAAATCACATCAATCCAAAGTAATGTACTTTCCTGGTGAAAAAATATTTGCTGGCTCTTCAAACTTACTCCACTATGATCCTAAGCACATCTTTTATGAGCTGGTGTTTCCAGGGGGCGTGTCTCTAAGTCATACGATGGCGGAGCGCAACAACGGCGAAAGAGTATGTTAGACATGTGCAGTCTGGATGGGGGGTAGGTGTGGGGGGAGGTAAGGCTGGGTCAACGTGACCGGTTACATTCACCTGGGCCCACACAAACACACCTCTAGACTTTGGCAAAACAGTATTTTTCAAACTAAATAAATACATAAATCTTCTCTTTGTAACAGCAGCTTTGAATCTTAACAGATCTAATCAGTCTGAGAGAAAAATTGGCACCGGTGAGAAACCCGTTCAAAAATAAAGTTGACGCCAAAACAATCAAACGAATAGCCTTTACTGGCATGACCATCATGACAGGCCTGGTAGAAGAGCACAGAGAGAGGGGGGACAGGCCTGGTAGTAGAGCACAGAGAGAGGGGGGACAGGCCTGGTAGTAGAGCACAGAGAGAGGGGGGACAGGCCTGGTAGTAGAGCAGAGAGAGAGGGGGGACAGGCCTGGTAGTAGAGCGCAGAAAGAGGGGGGACAGGCCTGGTAGTAGAGCACAGAGAGAGGGGGGACAGGCCTGGTAGTAGAGCCCAGAGAGAGGGGGGACAGCAGCCAGAGACAGCAGAGGGAAAGCAAGATAGGCTGTCCCTGGAGGACACAGCAGAGGGCGCCGTTACCAACACCCAGACCCAGGGCTGAACAGGAAGCTAGCCTTCTCAGTCACAACTTCAGGATGATCATTTCAAAGCCTAACGTCACCATTAAAGGAACAGTTCACTCAAATGATTTGTTTAACGTAGTGAAGGATGTGTCAACCACAGACATCTGGACCACACCCCTGTCAATATCAACCTGCCAATACAGCCGACCGACATTTGAGTGGACTCTTTCTTCAATGGTTGAGCCAAAAGCTGACCGTAGATCAGTGTTTCAAGAGAGGTGGGGCAAAGACCCCCATGCAGCCCTCAGCCCTAGGTCTGAGGGTTAGTGTCTGCTTCAGAGAGTCTGCTTCAGAGAGTGTGTGTGCGTGTGTGTGAGGGCGTGGGACGTAGGGGCGAGGGGGTGGGACGTACCTCCATGAGCAGGGCGAGCTTGTCCAGGGGGCTCTGGGGGGACATGGAGGAGGGGCTGGCCAGGCTGGAGCAGGAGGGGGAGGTGGAGGCGGAGGAGGACGGGGAGGGGGAGGAGTGGTGGCTCTGCTGGATCAGGTCCGGCAGCAGGTGGATGCGACCGGCAAAGCCGTTCCGTTCCGGGGTGTGGTGGTGGGGGTGAGGGCCGGTGGGGGGGTGGTGGTGGTGGTGGTGGGGGGCACCAGGGGTGTGGTGGTTCACAAGCCCCAGGCTGGGGACAAAGCCAGGGTTGGGGGGGCCCCCTGGGGCCCCAGGGCTGCTGTGGATGGGGCCAGGGATGGGGACCTGGTGCTTTTTGCTGTCACCTGCACTCTGGAAGTAAGAAGAGCAGCATACTGTGGGTCTGGAGGTGCACTCAGAGGCTGATGAGAGAGGCCACCACCTGGAATCTAGATCTGTCTCTTTAACTTAACCTGACTAATAATACACGGCCAATGTGGGAAACACACTACTAAACCGTCTTCTGTTGTGTTAAGAATGATTCGAATGTGCTTCTTGATTCAAACTGTAGGATGGGATCCTTTTTATAACATGATTCTGTCAAAACATTTCTTTATCGTTGATCCAATATCCGGATATTGATAGTGGACCTATTTTGATTTTGACTAACTTCCTGTTTGTGGCTACTCAGTTTTATGACTTCCTTTCTGTCACCCTCTCCTATCTGACCTAGATCTGGATGCACCTTCACCAGCAACACAAATTCAAAACAAAAGAAACAACCAAACAAGACCAACACGATACCAAACAAACACAGTGGCAAAACAAGAGGGAGTGAATGAGAGACTCATGACGCAGCGATCGAGGAAATGTGAACGTCGACTCCCGACGCCGGGGACTCGGCCGACCGGCCCTCTTCCCTTGGTTGTCATGGTTACCTGTCGGACGATCAGCGTGCCGTCTTTGCAGGGCTTGCTGGAGGCGTCGCTCTCCCCCTCGTCGTGGACGATCATGGTCTTCACTGACTCGGTCTCTCCATTACTCAGCCTGGAGGAGCTGGGGGGAGACACGAGAGAGGGGGACAGAGTGAGAGAGGAGAATCAAATTATATTCACATGACGGGAAAAAAAACATTGTGGAAATGTTGTATGTGTTTGTACTTATTAAGGAGCATTTTTTCCAGTACATATACCGTTATTATATACGGTAGATCTATCTAATCGAACCTTGTATGAAGTCAATTGATATACTAAAACCTGCGCAGGATTATCTGAGGGTCACTGAGGGTGTGAGGGTCAGAGGTTAGAGAAAGGTCAAAGGTCAGCTCCTACGTACACAGCACGGGAGTCCTCTGGCCCGGAGGTGGACTCCTCCCCTCCCTCCTGGTCCACCTCTTCATCATCGTCTTCATCGGTAGTCCCAGAATCCTCGCTGGAGGAGGAGTAGTCCGTCACCTTGTGGGGGGGGCGCACGTCCTCCACAGCACGCAGCTCCTTGGCCAGGGCTGTCAGGTCCTGGGGGGGGGCAAAGGTCAGGAGTCAGACTCAGCGTCAGAAGTGTCAGACGTTCTTTCCCAAGGTTGAACTTGCAGTCGAGCCACTTGCGAGGGGTTAAATGCAGAGTACAGAAGGCAGGTAGCCGCTAGGAAGGAAATTAGGTCACACAGGTGCACCAGCCAATGAGAAGCCGGCCAGTGAGTAGCAAAAGCCAATAGATGAGGAGAGAGAGAAGGGATGATGGGTGTGGCACATCGCTGCCAGGATGCCCAGAGCTGCAGTGGAGAGCCAGGTTAATGCTACTGAGTAACAGAGAAGGATAGAAGCTGACATTATGAATGTGTGACAGGAAAACCATTAAAGAGACTTAAGAAATATGAAGAAGTGAAACATTAGGGTTAGAGAAAAGCGTGAGTAGAAGGTGGCCACGCTGGCCAATCAAGAGAGAGCAAGCCATTAGTACAGAAACCCTTCAGCCAATGAGATCAGTGGATAGAAACACGTCACTGCACACAGGCTTACCACATCTCCCTATAGGGGTTCACATGAGAGGGTCACATGACATCACCCCATGGCGTCAATCCACACACACAAACACACACACACACCCAGAGAAGATAAAGATAAGAGTCAAAAAACGAACCCCATGAAACCCATTTTGTAGAGAGCATTGGCAAGCGGACTTTACTACAGGACTACTGTGCTACGCTAGCTAACGCACTAGCTAGGTCACGGGGACGCGCCAAACTCTCACCGCCGGTCGATTAGGCCTGACCAAGTCCTTCCTCTCCTCTGGCTTTTTCCCAGCATGCTCTGGGCGCTGGAGGGCCGAGCCCTCTGACTTTGAGGAAGCTGAGAGGGGATGACAGGGTACAACATTTAGAGCCATAGAACCAGCTGCTGTTAGCCAGGCTAGCGCCTAGCAGGAAACATGTCGGGTGTTGATAACTAGCTGGTGTTAGCCTGGATAGAAGCTAGCACAAAGCCCTCCTGTACTAGCTGGTGTTAGCATGGATAGGAGCTAGCACAAAGCCCTTCTGTACTAGCTGGTGTTAGCCTGGATAGGAGCTAGCACAAAGCACTCCTGTACTAGCTGGTGTTAGCCTGGATAGAAGCTAGCACAAAGCCCTCCTGTACTAGCTGGTGTTAGCCTGGATAGGAGCTAGCACAAAGCCCTCCTGTACTAGCTGGTGTTAGCCTAGATAGGAGCTAGCACAAAGCCCTCCTGTACTGATATGTAGTCAGTATGTGGGATGTGATACTGTTAAATATAGGCTCCTGTAAACCTGTCTTGTTTTGGGAAGAGAGTTAGGTGTGAATGTACAGGCGGTAAATATATGATGTGATAATCACTACCGCTATGTCAGCTCAGTAGAGAGACTAGGCTCGCTGTGAATGTAGTTTTTCAGTGGGTTGTGTGTGCTGTGAGTGTATGTATTTGTGCATGCATTTGGGCTTGAACAGTCATCCAGTGCTCAGTGCAAGTGTGTGGATCATCTGTGGAGCCTGTGTCTACGTGTGCGACGCTCTCGGCGGGGCTGGCGTTGGGGCGCGTGCTCTGGAGACTCACAGCGGGCCCTGAACCTCTCTCCTGAGCCCGTGTGAGAGCCAGGCTGAGAGCCGGAGGCGCTGGAGCTGGAGGAACTGGAGCCCCCACTACCGCTGGTGCTGGTGCTGCCCGGCCCGGCCCGGGGGGTCAGCTTCTCCACCCTCTCCCACAGCAGACGGGGCTCTGCAGCACTGCGGGTGGAGCAGGTGGCAGGTGAGGAAGGGAAGAGGGGTAGAAGAGGGGGGAGGGTGGGGGGAGCAAAACAAAGTCATAGTTAGGAGACGGTGCTCGGTGTGAAGGGTTAGACAAATAGGACTGTTACATAAAGCACTCCCACTCAGAGAGAGAAGAGATGGAGAGAGGGAGCGGGGGGGAGATGGAGACAAAGAATGAGAGAGCGATGTGATGCAGAGTGTTTTACATTCAGGGCACTGGTGTGAACACCTAGAGGGTGAAGGAGAGACGGCGATGAAAGAGGAGGGATGGAGGGGTGAAAGCGGGCGAACAAAACGAGAGTTCCAAACAGAGGGGGTGGGCATGTGTAAATGTGTTTACGTGTGTGTAAATGTGTGTGTGTGTTTGTGAGTGAGATACAGAGATGTACAGGTACCTGCTAGCGTTCCGTTGCCCAGGCTGGTTGCTAGGCGTGGCGTTGCCTTGGTGAGGGGAGTCTCTACGCGTCAACACTGGAGACCTTGAGGTGGTCCTCACCGGAACCTTCCACAGAGACATGGCGCTCATACACACACGCTCTCGGAGCGCGTGCGTGTACGACAGCGATACGAACACAACCTAAAACCTGCAAGCCCTAACGCAGTCCCCACAACATCCAGACATCCTGACGTTCCTTTGACACGCTACTCTACTGACGCTGCTGTGATGACGGTTCCACATGACCGAAAGGGGGAAAACCCCATGCTGACGTTCTCAACCTCTGACCATGACAGAGCAGACCACTTCTCACACAGTGGCAGAAAGACATGGGGTTAGGGTCATTAGTTTTCCCTTGAACGGCTGACACAAAGTTAGATGTGTAGAACATGGGTTTCAGGCCTGCAGAGTCCATGCAAGTGCAGTGTCTGGCCTGTAACTGCGCTGACTGTAGGCTGTGTGTTGTGGTGTGTGTGTGTGTGTGAGTCCTGGGGGATGGTTGGGGCAGCATTCAAGAGCGTCGCAGTGCAGCTAAGAACACATGCACGGACGACATCATGACGGGAATGTAGGAGCCGACGAAGACCACCGCCAGACGAGGTGAATGGCGTCCATTACATGGCCAATCACAGGAGACTAATGGCTATGGATACTTGTCGGTATACAGAATGTGTCAAGTAACAGACTGATGGGATCGGGCTTTTCATTCGAATTGCATAGTAGGATAAATGAATGAGATGTTGTTCGATGCTCCCATTTCAGACATTTCTTAAACTAACAAGCAAGTGGATTAAAAGGACACTAAAGAACTTGCAATCTTGTTTTTGAGGGATTATGCTAAAAACCCTTCAGACAACGGGTGGGTTGTTCAATAGTTCTATCTTCTATTCCAACATCGCTCTCTGCCTGACTTTCTAAGAGCTCCATCAACATTTCTCAGACATACTGGGTAGACAAAAATAACTTTGATCTCCAGTTCAGCTTTCTCTCTGAATATCGTCAAGCCGACACGTATTTAAAACAGCTAGCTGCAATCGGTGCTTTATTAAGGAGTGTGCATGGGAAACTTTGCTTGATATAGTAATCCAGATGGTACTTAGATCTGTAATGATCTGGCCAGTCGCTTTAACCGCCTGACTCCTTTAATACTAACCCAGATATACAATAAGGGATCTTCATTACTGAAGTATATTTCAAAGGAAACATCAGCTTTGGCCTGCTTGTATATGATCATCATTGGAGGGAGCAAGGGTTTGGGAGTCTCTGGTAATGGAAAGACATCTAGCTATTCGGCTGGCCAACCCTGGCCCTCGAGAGCTGCTGTCTTGCAGGCCACCTCAAGGATCCAATCAGAACTCCCCTGACTCGGCCAGTCAACCAACGAGTCATCAGAATCAGGTGTTTTGATTGGCGGGTTGGAGCATGACACTGCTCTCAAGGAGCAGGGTTGCGCAGCTCTGATCTAACTTCACTACAGATCTACGTCAGGGCGGAGCCTGTCCTTACCCTGGGCGGGGCCTCGTCTGAGGGGGCCGGCTCGTGCGGCGTGGCCCTAGGCTGGGGGTGTGGCTGCGGGTCAGTGCGTGCAGGCGATGAGGATGACGGGGAAGATGACTGCGGTGGTTGTGCGAGGCGGTGGTGAGAGTCCTGGGGGCGGAGGTGGAGGTGTGCAAAGCTAGGAGCGAGGGGCTCGCTGAAGGACGGCGAGCGCAACACGGCAGAGGGAGGGGCGGCGTTGCTCTTTAGCGCCGCCCGCTGGGACCATTGGACCTTCCGGAGACAGAGAGCACATGGGGGGGTCATTCGGGGGACAGAGAGAGAGAGAGAGAGAGTGGGGGGGGGGAGGGTTGGATGGATGGAGCAAACACTGTGAGAAAACAAGACGGCAAACACAAGCAGTGACAGGAAACTGAAGGAGCAGGGAGCCTCGAAAGAGGGCAGAGCTGTCAATATGGTAGCCAATGGAAACTCTTTGGGGTTGCCCTCTGAGCTTTCTCATTGGTTCACGGGATAAAGACCATATTGTATTTCGGCTCCACCCAATCTGAGGCTCCAAGACCTTCGTCATCTGTGGTGTTGTGAATGTGAATGAATTAAAACAAGGCATGTGTTTACATCAGGCTAGCATGCATGAAGACCATTCACATAACCACATACATGCACACATTCAACGACTCCCTGGGGAGATGGACGAAGCTCACTTCAGACTGAGTGCTGTTTCTAACCATGTCCTAACATGACTTTATCCTGACACTGAACTTGTCTCTAATTCCTACCAAATCTGTCAGCAAATACCCTTAAGCCCAGAAAGATTTATTATGATACAAATGAGTATAGAACCTAAGGAGTCTATGTCAACAAGCATCCCGTTTGCACAACTGGCTAATCTTTTTTGTATTTTTTCATTTTGGCATCAGTGAATAATGCGCCAATGAGCCACACTGCGTCATCCCGACTGAATTCTGACCAGTTTCATTAAATCACCATGACATATTCCAAACGTATTGTCTTCAGTGCTGAACTGAGATTACTCATGCTTGCTTTAGTCACACACTCTGAAACGATGAGTAATTCACACTCTGAGTCACTGGAGAAACTTGAATATGCGTGTGGTTACCACACAGTCACGACGTAGCTACCTTCACAAGGCTCCCTCCACTATCTCAAACAACAGGCACGGGTCAAACACACACCTACACACACGCCTACACACACACAAACACACTCACACACCAACATAGTGTGGGCGAGGTTGGGCAAGGACATATATTCTAAAAGGCAGTCTGTGACAACCTGGAGGCACCTAGAGAGGGATCTGAAGACATGTCATAAACAGGGGGCGGAGTCGTGGTCGCCATCAACATTCTGCAGGACACCAGCTAGAACATACAGTGGCAGGAGCAATCAGCAACTTCAGATGAGATAGTTAACAAAACAATGACCTGCAGAAAGACAGAGGGAGAGAGGGAATGACAGAGTGGAAGAGGCACAGATCGCTGGAAGTCAGCTGGAAGCCTGTCGCGAACAGGAAGTCGATCAGGAAGCCTAAAGGGACGAAACGATGGGCAGCAAGGGACGTCCTGGTCGCTATAGTTACCTGTGGCTCCATGGGCCGGTGCATGGCTGGAGCCTCGGAGGGGTTCCCGTTGGAGAAGGACTCAGAGGAGCGAGGGGGCACCGGGGGCTGCTGCTTGGGCAGGGCAGGGGGCTGCTGCTTGGGCAGGGCAGCCTGGGGAGAACCCTGGATGTTCTTGCGATACCTCTCGTCGGCCTGGAGACGACACACACAAACTGGTTTATGTGGTTTGTAGAGATTTTCGCATTTTTCTTTTTATGTTCGGGTTCGTTTAGTGTGTTTGCATGGTCATGGTTTACGGGGACAGTAATGGGGTGAGTAGACCCATCGCCATGTTAGTTTCACCCACACAGCAGACGCATATCCAGCAGTACACACACACCAGCAGGCAGTGTAAATTAATCAGACACATTATCAATAATCCCCAACTACAGAAGCTTTTTCAGAATTCGATTTTCAGAATTTGAGTTTACGCATTCTCCCTATTTGTAAGACATTTGTGAATGACTCGTTAAAGGTCATCATTGGCTAGCAATGCTTGAGCGATTTTTTAGTTGTATTTTTTATGACTGAACACGATAAAATATAAAATAAAATAAAAACATGAAGCTAAACAAACCCTTCTGGAGAAAGTAACGAGGAGAATATTTTCTCGGGTGTCTCAATTATACCAACACTGCACCGACCATGTCTCCACAGTCTGAATATAAGCAGAAACTGACATCTGACAGAAACAGTCAATACAACCATCTCTGCTCAGAATGGCACCTGAGGCATGTGACACAGAGAGGGTATAATAACAGACTTTAGAATACCCTCCTACTTATTATAAACCATCGTGATTTGACCGACGTGATAGTCATGAGCACTTGTTGAATGAATTTCCATACGTAGATCTATATCGGCTAGAAGAAATGTAACCGCCTGTTTTCGTCAGAACCAACTGCTCGCAGTCCTCGTAAAAAAAACTAATAACTATTCCTAATTTTCTGCCTACGCCCATCTCTTCCCCTCTCTCTCCCTCCGTCCATCTCCTCTCTCTCCCTTCATCCTTCATTCCCTATATCCGACTCCTCTCCATCAGTGCATCTCCTCGTCTCCGTCCCTCCCTCCCTGGGTCTGTCCTGTCTCCCTCCCTGGGTCTGTCCTGTCTCCCTCCCTGGGTCTGTCCTGTCTCCCTCCCTGGGTCTGTCTTGTCTCCCTCCCTGGGTCTGTCCTGTCCCCCTCCAGCGTCTCCGTCCCTCCCTCCCTGGGTCTGTCCTGTCTCCCTCCCTGGGTCTGTCCTGTCTCCCTCCTTGGGTCTGTCCTGTCTCCCTCCCTGGGTCTGTCCTGTCTCCCTCCAGCGTCTCCGTCCCTCCCTCCCTGGGTCTGTCCTGTCTCCCTCCCTGGGTCTGTCTTGTCTCCCTCCCTGGGTCTGTCTTG
The DNA here is from genome assembly GCA_903064625.1 of Mallotus villosus. Lineage (NCBI taxonomy): Eukaryota > Metazoa > Chordata > Actinopteri > Osmeriformes > Salangidae > Mallotus > Mallotus villosus. Next base: position 310,098 of record CAEFZP010001500.1, read on the forward strand.
TCTCCCTCCCTGGGTCTGTCCTGTCTCCCTCCCTGGGTCTGTCCTGTCTCCCTCCCTGGGTCTGTCCTGTCTCCCTCCCTGGGTCTGTCCTGTCTCCCTCCCTGGGTCTGTCCTGTCTCCCTCCCTGGGTCTGTCCTGTCTCCCCCCAGGTGATAATGAGCCCAGCGGGACGACAGTTGGGGAACACAGAAACTCACAGCAGCCTAATGAGCCAGCTCTTTATCTGACTAGGTCATTAGCACTGAGGGGAGGGAAGACGGCGGCTAGGCTAATCACCACAGCAGAGGTGCGCTCGCAAGGACAGTAGCCCACATTAAGCTCTCCCCTTGGAAGAACTGTATTTGAGGATAAACAATATTGCCTGTACGACTTGGCAACACCTTTAAATGATATTCAGAAGGGTTTGTGAAAGACAAGGCGGAAGGCTTTGGTATGATTTAGCATGGCTTCTGGGTTGATGTGGACAGGAGACAAAGCTGTACTGGGACAGCATTCATGAGAAAGAGAAGGAAATCATTGAAATCATCATTGAAATCTTTTCACTATGTGAACCAAGAAAGTTATTATGTTCAGACTATACATTAGCACACAAGCCTTTATAACAGGATCATAAATAGATGCCAGACAAATAGTTGTTAGCCAATAAACATTTGGTTAACAACACTGAGATGTTGTTAACTGCTGTCATGCAGCTGTCACAAAGTGTCTGTGACCATGATGACCAACATTGACAAAGTCCTCAGTGTAATTGAATCAAAACCTTAAACTCATGTTTAATCCAGAGGATTTTAGAAGGTGGAAAGGCGGTACTGACAATGAAGCGCTTAAGTTCTTGTACACAATGTTATTGTGGGCATATACTGTATGAGTAGGCAGTTTTATGTTCCCATGACGCTGTGTGTGTTTCCAACAACAGAGGTCTCCATTACCCAGAAAAAAAACTTCACTAGCCATTATCATCAGATTACAGAAGATGGGTGATTGGTATGAATGATGGTCGCTAAGACTTGCTAGTCTCAAAGTTCTATGTGAATAGGTCCAATGATGTTGAACTAGCACTAGCTCGGAGATGTCTCTCCAGAAGAATAGATGTCGCATAGATATCAATGGCAGGGCTGCCCATTCCTGCTCTTGGACATGCCTATCAGCAGGTTTCTCGCTTCCATCACAGTTAAAACAAACCCGATTTAACTGATCACGTATCACGTATATGTATTAGAATCGAGTGTGCTAGATTAGGGGCGGAGCAAAACTACCGGATAACAACTCTCCAGAGAGAAGGTTAAGCAGTCCTGATTTAGGGTGTAAATGTGTCTTAGACAGCAGAGAGACCACCACCGCCCACAGCCCCACATCAGCCACACCCACCCACGGAGAACACGCGTCCGGCAGCAGAGTCAGTGAACAGGCAGCATTCCGTAAGAGGCGGAGCAACGAGCTGGAGGGATCACCTCTCTGATTGGCTCATAGTCTGGGGCAGGTCGTTGAGGTCCGTGGGTGTGCGACACGGCACCTTTGGCCTGCTCCAAGCTCCTCAGCCACTCCAAGTCCACGACATGTGAAGACCTAGTCCTCTCCGGATCTAGGTTCGGCGGAGATCTACCTCTTTCCGGGGTCATTTTCGGTGGGGCCTTGCTCTTCTCCGGCCCAAGGCCGAGTTGGGACCTGGTCCTATCCACATCTCGGTTCTGCGGGCACCGAGTGGACCCTAGGCCTGGATCTTGAGGGGACTCCCCACTGTGTTGCTGTGTAGCTGGGGTCTTCTCTGGAGGCTGGTGGAGGGCGAGCAGATAGGTCTGCTCCAGCTGCAGCTGCCTCTGCAGATTCTGGGCCTGACGCTGTTCCTCCAGCTCCCGCCATTTGCACTCCTGTGCGGAGTGGGGCAGCGGCGCAACAGATGGAACCATGCGACATGTGACCTCTCAGAGATGCAGTGCATTCATAGCGCTTTATATTTGGAATTGCAACAGAAATTGTACTGATCATTCTAATTAGGCACACTGGCAGAATATCTGGGTAACATTATGATAAATCAGACAAAGGTTCAACTGTGAGACTGAACAATAGTGGCTTTTATCGTAGAAGCTGAACGTCAAGGAATTGAAAATTCGAATTAGAGTGTTGCTGAGAACAGACACAGTGTGAGAAAACTGCAACAAGGACGAGCAGCTTGTGAAGCAAGGAGGCAGGGATGTGAGTCATGTGACTGGTCACATCCTCTCATAAGCTAATGCCCTCTGACCTCTAAAGGCGCAGAAACCTTTAGTCATTTGAACACAGTCACCGGAACCCCCCAGTACAGACCATCGCGACAGAATGTGCAACATTACGGAAAAACAAGGGAAACCCATGTCTTCCTGTACGACGTTTCCTGGTGACATCATCACCTGGGGACTGTAAACATCGTAACTTTCCCAGCTAGGCACAAACAATGGCTGCAACCATAACCTCAATGACTGCTCCCTTGAATCAGATCTAGATGATGGCGTAGACTAAATCCAAGATCACGTCTCATAGATAAGCTAATAGAAGACTCTCCGTTCGACACACATCTAACTGCACATCGACCGACCGACGCAGTTTAAAAGCGCCGGACTGAGAGGAAAGCTAAGGATGGACTGAGAGGAGGACGGAGAGAGAGGTCCTCACCAGTAGCATGGCCTGCTCATGGAGAAGCTGCTGCTGCAGGACCTCCAGGTGCCTCTGCTCCTCTTCCAGCTGACGACGGATGTACTCCTGTCAATCGAAATACACAACCAATCAACGGTGAGTGGGTGGAAGAGGACGAGGCACCATGACGGCCAGGTCACCGAGGCGTGGTTTAGAAGTAGCCTGTCAAACAATGTTTTTAAAAACACTTGTTTCTTTGTTACCGTTTCCAGTTGGGTACTTGGGCCATCGCTTCACGATAACAGAGCACACCAACTGCCAATTCTCTTTAAAATCCTGAAGCCAAAGCTTCTCCAAGAGGAGAGATACCGACTGACCACTAAAGTGACACCGAATGTGAATCTGTCTGTGTGGAGAGACCAGTATGGTTCAGCGGGGTCATAGGTCAGGTGGTTCACAACGGCATCCAACCCTCTCTCACCTGCTCGCGGTCGGCCCTCCTCTTCTCGTCGTCCGCCCTCCTGCGTTCCTCCTCTTCTTTGCGGCGGCGCTCCATCTCCTCCAGGCGCCTCTTCTCCTCCTGCTCCCGGCGGCGCTGCTCGCGCTCCTGTTGCCTCCTCATCTCCCGCTCGCGCCGCTGTTGCTGTGGGCGGCCACACGGGGTGCCAGAGAGCAGGTGTCAGGAGCGGCCTCAGGATCACAAACGTGCTAATCTAGGCTAGGCTCTCATTTTTTTTTCTGCGCGAGTATACGTTTTACGTTTATCTGGAGGAAGTGCTACCTGCACCACTTGTACAGCTTCTTCGCTTCCTCCTCAAACTGGGCAGGGAAAAACATGCTAAGCTGAGCAAGGCTAGCTACCTTGTTGACATGGTTGTAAATATGCTAAGCTAGGCTATACTTGGCTTGGCTGGCTATCTTGTCTGCCTGACTACAGATGCTTGGTCAGGCTGGTTAGATAATTCCTGATAACATACTGAACTTGCTTCGATGATTGGAACTGCACAGGTGCACAAAACCATCTGATGAGCAGGACAGTGTGTACTCTCCTCCAGCACCACTGAGGAGTCAACATTTCATGTGAGGTATCACGATTCAATTATTGAATCCAAGTTTAAATCTGAGGAGGCAACATGAACAAATCACACAGATTAAAGCCTGCGATGGCCTTTTAGGCGTACAGTTGAAGCTTTGGTGCTGGAGTGGTGGAGGCATCATGCAGTATCTTGTCTACATAATCTCTGAAGCAGAAGAGGGGTGATATCTCCAACAGGAGCTCACATGCACTGTGGTATTTCAACCAAATAGCCCTTGGTGAACTAACCTGAGAAGTTCACGTAAGCCTGTATGATTTATGACTAGGCTGTCATGCTTAGGAGGGAATGTTATGTTGGGAAAGGTCAGCAATTGTGTTTTGCAGATCAGACAGGTGCCGATCTTAGTTGCCTTTGAGACGTTGGCAAGAACAGTCATTAAAGGCAGGGTGTTTAAAAAGCACTTTTTCTCATATTTGCCAAAATAAACGTAATATCTTGATAGCAACCAATACATCTAAGGGTTTGACGGTAACATAAAATCAATCCGACACCTGTGAGCATTGCAGAACTGTAATAAACATGACAAATCATTAAGACCGCTCCGAGACTAATGATTGGACGGGCTACCTGTCTGTCTACCTACCTACCTGCCTACTGCCCCTGCACTCAATGCGCGTTACTGTCGTTTTGTGGGAGTGGCTTTGAAGGGAGGGGGTGGGATATTTTGGTTTGAATCGTGTCAAACAGCAACTAAAATAGCTAGCTTCGCAAAACGGGCCTAACCCAGCTTCAATACTTAGTAATGAGTGGATATCTGTACATGGCTGAGCTCAAAAGGGGATGTGAACTCAAACTATGTGCACACAGACACACAAAAGTGTCTAACGCACACTAACAACCCTACACTGCAGAAATGTCCTGCATACAGATGGATAATGGAACTGTTGGGGTAATGAAACGAGTGTTATGTTCTGCTCCATCCAGCCAACTTCAGCAAGGTAATGTGCCTGAGCCTGTGGCCCTGGCCTCATATGGGCTACCAGTTCTCCTCAGCGATAAGAGACCAATTAGAGAGCAGACAGGCCCCAGAGCAGCAGATAGGGCTGTGAACGCATGATACTCTGCAGTACTAATGGCTACTGCCAATATACACAGAAGAACAGGGCAATAACAGAGAGTTTACCTACAGTGCACATCAAATAATCAAGCCAAAACAAACAAACAGACTTAAGGGTAAACATCTAGACACACACATGCACACGCACAAACTCACAACAGAAAGAAAATGCCAGGCTACATCGCGTAAAGTTTTCTCTGTTGTACGTTTGTGTGCGTGTGTGTGTGTGTGTGTGTGAGCCAGACCGGGCCACACGCTCCTACCTCCTCCAGCCTCCTCCTCTGCTCCTTCTGCTGCTCGATGCGCTTCTGCCTCTCGGCCAGTAGTTGGCGCTTGTACTCCTCCTGCTCCCTGAGCTGCTGCTCCTGCAGGTGCTGCTGGCGGCGCAGCGCCTCCGAGCGCTCCTTGTTCTCCTGCTGCAGGCGGATGAAGTCGCGGCGCAGGGTGGACTCACCTGGCACGTTCACGATGGAGCTGTCAGGAGCACAGGAGCTAGCACTTACTCTTTAGCTTGTAGCTATTGGTAGGTTTGCTTGTTTGTGTTTGGGGCAGACCAGATCTGCTGTTAGCATGGAAGATATTTAGAGTTAGTGGTAAAGATACATAGTTTGCCTGGCATGCTAGCTGGCAAATTAGCATTGTAGCAGATTTGTGGCAAGCCTGAGAAATATAAGCATGTAAGCTAATTTGTTAGCATGTGAGAACATTTGTGGAATAGCATCTAAGCTAGGTTGTCGCAGGGTTTCCCGCAGCACTTTTCAGTGAAGGCGGCCACCTAAGCCAATTTTTTTTGTTAAATAGCGATATCTGCCGTTCTCCTGTTTTCTCCCTTCCATTCCAAACGTGACCAACGCCAGTCTCCCTTCTCTGCAGAAAGCATTGGAGGTACCACGCTTCACTGGCAAACCCCACCCAGGGGCACCGTATAGGGGGGAAAAGTTAGGACAATTCCAAAGGCCCCTAACAGGGGCCCCAAACAAAAAAAACTAATGGAAATGATCAACAACAACAAAAAACGCTGGTGGCGCCCCTGACCCCACCCTACCACCTTAACTAACACATTTTCTGCGGGAAACCCTGGTTGTGGTATAAATGCATGTTAGCGTGTAGGCTTGTCTGTGGTATAGACACATCTTAACATCAAAGCTTGTTTGTGGTAAGGACCCACGTTAGCATGTTAGCTAGTTTTTGGTATAGACTCATCTTAGCATGTAAGATAGTTTGTGGTATAGACCCATGTTAGCATGTAAGTTAGTTTGTAGTAAAAACCCTTATTGGCATGTAAGCAATATTGCAGTATAAAGACATGCTAGCTTTAGCAGAGCTAACCAACGTACCTTGGCTCTCCCTCCTGCTCCTGAGCCTCTTCCTCCTCTTCCTCACTGCCACTGTACTCATATTCCGTCTCATCTACACAAGAAGAGGAAAAATAATATGATAATTACATACAAAAGAAACATTTCAGAAAGATTCAGAAAATCGCACATAAATCTGCTATTAGGCCTGCTACATTCAATAATCCAAGTCAAACTAACATCTTACACATGATAACATTACCGGAGCAGAGAAACTATGGTCGGACCAAGGTTTTCTAACTTCCCAGACTACAACAGTGACGCCAACAGCCCTCCCTCCCCAGGCACTCACCTTTCTCGCCCCTCTTCTTGCGCGTGCGGTCGATGTGGTCCTTCAGCTGGATGCGCACCTGCCGCTCGTTGGGCTGGTCTCGGATGTACGGGTGCTTCAGGAGCTGCTCGGTGGGGGGGCGCTGGGTGTAGTTCTTCACCAGGCAGCCCTCGATGAAGCTGAAGAACTTCTTGGACCTGGAGGAGGGAGGGGCAGAGAGGGAGGGAATGGAAAAAGATACGGAGAAGGAAGGAGAAGAGATGAAGAGTAGGAGGAGATGGATGGATGAAAGGAAGGAGGAGAGTGAGAGGCAGGGAGAAAATATTCCTAGGTGTTCTTTTAAGACTTTTTAATTTACTTTTTTTTTATTTAGCAGACGCTCTTATCCAGGGCGATTTACAGCAAGTTCAGGGACATTCTCCCTGAGGCAAGTAGGGTGAAGTGCCTTGCCCAAGGACACAACGTCATTTCGCACGGCCGGGAAATCAAACCAGTAACCTTCTGATTACTAGCCCGATTCCCTAACCGCTCAGCCACCTGACTGAGATGGTTGGTCAGTGCATTAGATAGTTGTTTGCAGAGCTGGATCTTAGGACACCCACCATTTCTTGGACTTGAGTCGAGGAGGCGGGTTTCTGGGGATGAGGAAGAGCGCTCTCATTGGGTGCATGTCGCACAGCGCTGGAAGACAGGAGCGCACAGATCAAAACACAAAAAGTACAGATCGACCGAAGCGGGTATGAAATTCCAGTTGTGTGTACAGACTAGTCACTAGAGTGTTAGCTGTGGTTAGCTTTTAGCTGTGGCAATCTGGAAAAGGGTAGTTTGACTTACGAGGAGCTCCTTCTGCCATCTCAATGGCTGTGATTCCACAAGACCACAAGTCACTCTGCAAGACAGACAACACAATGAGTATACGTGTGTATGTGTGTAGAGTGTGTGTGTGTAGCGCGCGTGTGGGCAGCGTGTGTTCTTACTCTGTAGTCGTAGGTAGCATCTGGGTTCTCGTCACAGGCGATAACCTCGGGGGCCATCCAATAGGGCGTGCCGATGAAGGTGTTCCTGCGGCCCACTGTCCGGTCCAGCTGGGCGCTCACACCAAAGTCCACTGGAGCACAGAGAACCAGTCACAATCAATTACAAGCAGTTATAAGCAGTTTTTTTTAAAGCAGTTAGAACCAGAGCACCAGTTTGAATGGGTCAGAAACAGTCTTTCCTATAAGTTAGCTGAGAGAATTTCTATTTGAAGAATGCAAAGTAGGTTTATTCCATTGATCTTCTGCTGGGATCTTAAAGTTCTTGAACTTCAGCTTCTCCACTGTTCTTCACTGAACCTGGATACAGAACAGATAGGAGAGTCTCACCCAGCTTGACCTCCGCGTTCTCCGTCAGCAGCACATTCTGACCCTTGATGTCACGGTGGATCACGTGATGGGCGTGCAGGTGAGCCAGGCCCTGAGGAAACACACAAAAACACCCATGAAACCACATGTCCCAGCATGCATCGGTCGAGCTGCTGGGTTGACGCGAATGGGAACTCACCCTCAGGATCTCTCGGGAGATGTAGGCGATCCAGTCCTCCTTCAGGGTGTTGCCCTTGGTGTTCTTCACCAGGTCTGTGATGGAGCCTGCACCACAGAACTCCATCACCAGCTGCAGAGACACAGGGAGATGTGGTCAATGCAAACGCGCACGACACCAGTGAGAATGGAGTCAGTCAAACAGCTGTGACAACGCGCAGAGCTGAGAGACGGGGGCCCCCGACTCCCTGTCCTCCCTTTCTTCTTCTCTCTCTTTCTCTCTCTAGGAAAAGCTACGATGGGAGGTTTTTGTTCCCTACAAACTTACTGGAGATAAATCTCTCACTTTCTCTCTGGCTCTGTACATAACTCTCTGTGTCTCGCTCTCCCCTCGTCTGTGTGTGTCTATTTGTCTTTGTGTGTATGTCTATATGTGTGTGTGTGTGTCTATTTGTGTGTGTCTATTTGTGTGTGTGTGTGTCTGTGTGTGTGTGTGTCTGTGTGTCTCTGTCTGTGTGTGTGTGTCTGCGTGTGTGTGTGTGTGTGTGTATCTGTGTGTGTCTCTGTGTGTGTGTGTGTGTGTGTGTGTGTGTGTATCTGTGTGTGTATCTGTGTGTGTGTGTCTCACCCAGAGCTGGTCGTCGTGTCCTGGAGGGCTCTTCTTGATGAAGGCCCCATAGTAGGTAGCGATGTTTCTGTGGTGTGAGTACTTCTTCAGCATGTTAATCTCCAGTTTAATCTCCTCCTCTTCATCCTGCGGAACGCACAAACCACACGCACACATAGAATTACTACAGGAAGTGAACAAATTCCCATCGCCCTGGAGGGGAGGAAAAGTAATTCCGCAAGGTAGTGGAGTGATTCGTAACAACACACATCTCCCTTCCTCACTGTCCGAGTCAGACACAATCTCAGCGCCCCAAAACACACCGACAACTGCGTATCCATCCACACACTGAGACACATCCAGACGCACACAAACAGTTTATAGAGCATCATTTAGTTCCCAGTGTAACGGCGCTGTACCGATCCAACATGGCTGTTAACCACCCCTGGGTGTTTCTGTCAGAGGGGTACGGAGGACGACGCAGACGATAACCATAAAGTCCCCCTTCGCCACACACACACCAGGAGAACCCCACCGTCTGTTGAGTCTGTCAGTGGGTCGTGAGCATTCCATCACTGCGTGCGTGAGCCTTCGGTGATTGCGTGTGACACGTCTGTGAGGAGCGTGGCCATAAAACAGGACACCATTTGAATCGTGAAGAGTACTAAAAGACTCTTTTTCCATCTCGCTCACGCACACACACACACACACACACACTCCCAGACACACACACGTCCACAAACACACCCAGATTTATCCAGACGAGCGAGGAGGGAGGAGCGAACCCATGTACACGGCACATCACTCTCCGTTCCCTCCTCGTGTCCGTTCCTTGACATTTACGGCGTCTCTCCGTGTCCGCCGCTCCCTCCCACACAGCCGCTCTCCTTGTCTGACAGGATGTTTACCCCGGGCCGACCAGGGGGAGATAAGCAGGGCCGCCGGGGCTGAATGATTTACCACACGGGCAGGGCACCACGTGGATTGCGGAGGGGAGTTTTGAGGTTGCCGGACAGTGTTTTCATTCTAATGATGTATTCATGTGGCAGGCCCTTTCATCCACTGGGACTTACAGAGAGGTGGGGACGGTGACCTTAGGATGCTGCTGTCCAACGCTCCACAAACTGAGCCGTTCTCACCCCAGTTGACCATGTGGAGGCTTACAGGCTAGATGTGAAAAGGGGGAAGCCGCCTGACTGTCACCACACACACCGATCTGCTTGTCCTCCGCGTAGACCTCCCGAGGAGGTCATGGGACCAGTCGGGAATGTGCACTTTGACCTTTAAGACTGAACTGTGTCGGATCTCCAACGGTCATCTGTGGCGGGTCAGTCGAGCAGCCACACGGCAAATTGTGTTTGTCTAACAGCGGGAGTTCTTCTAAAG